>CM052087.1:13470973-13490161 GCA_028453745.1 Agapostemon virescens
TGATACAATTCACAGGAATAAATTGTAACATTTGCTTGACACAATTCGCAAGAATAAATTGTAACATCAGCTTTCTCAGTTTCTAGAAGTATCCAAGTAGCCTGCGAGATTCGAGGCGATTAGAAGGCTAATGAAACTCGCATCGGGCAGCATCGTTGGGAAAGATGGGTCAGCAGAGGCGCAACCGTGAACGCGTTGAAGAGAACGCGGTTCGTCTGGGTGATTGTTGCCCTTTCTTCGGAATCCGTCGGGCTCGTGTGTTCGAAACGATGAGTGGGTCGCCGATGGGTCCCGTTATGAGCAGAACCAGCGATAACTGTATTGGACGGATAACACGGTGCCTTATTACCGTCCTCCAGCGCCGGTCAGCCATTATCCAAGGGACCGAGGAGTCGCGGAGCCATCGGAGGGAACCAGAGAGAACCGGAGCGAACGGCCAATCGGTGTTTCACTCGAGAAAAAATTCCTCCTCGGCCTCCCACGCGATCCGCGAATTTCAAACGAATCCAGAGAGACGCCGGCGACCACAGGCTAGCCGGTAAACCGGGTTTTCGTGTCATAAGGACAGCCGCGTAATTCAAGGCTGCGATCTTGTAGAAGCACACGCATCGCGTAACCGGTTGCTCTGATTTTTCAACAATTTCGAGCACGCGCGACCGTGCTCGAAAACGAAGTCGAACTGGCTTTCTTTCGCGTCGGAGGATGTTCACTGAATTCGGAATGGCCAACGAAACCGTGAAATCGCTTTAAATTCTTTCGCTTCTTCAGAATTCGACGGAGGAAAAAGGGGACACAAAATGGTCCGAAATTTTCCGTTTTCTGGAAATGTCTGCATCTGTGAAACGATTGATCTAGAATAGAAATTTCCCTAATTTCTAACGTCTATTTGGCTTGGGGATCGTTCTGATCCTTCAATTTTTGAGTTATCAAGAAGAAACAGGGACCAATCGCCTTCTGCTCGCTGTAGCCGCGTTAAGATTGGTCCGCGGTTTTCGTTAATAATTCCTCTACGAAGCGGAAATTTTTACAAAGGAAAAAGTTGCTTTAAATGATCTCAGGAATCGTCTCTTTCAAGGACATCCTGTAGAGAGCACATAAAGCGACTGTTGTACGTCTCTGTATGAAATTGTGAAAGTTATTCAGGTTTCGTGCGACTTTGATCAGAAAGCGTCTTTGTAAATTCAATTATTGCGGAGTGGAAAATTGGCTGTTTAACTGCGGTAGGTTTGACGATGTTCGCGGTGTAACTTGTCGATTAGGCACAGCGTCGTAATGAAAATCTCCAGAAATGATAGACTACGAACAGAGTAAAATATAATTGTGTGCAGAAGAAACTTTATTTATGACGTTGTATGTAGAACAAGTGGAACGTTGAGTTCGATTGAGGAAGATTTTAATGGCTCGCTACGTAGTAATCAGTTCTATGGCTTTCTCTATTAAACGGTTACTTAACGGGTCTAACTTCGACTCGACTTATAGCCGAGCTAATGGCGAGAAGAGCAAATCCGTCAGGAAACGTGGATCATTCAAGAAAATCCTTTAACAACTGGGACAGATCCGGGAAAACTCGAGATAATTTGTTTAGAAATCCGCCGGGACTTGTGGCACAATCATTTTCCAGTAAGAATTTCGAAATTTAGTATTAACACAAAACAAATTCCCTTGCTATTATTTAAAACAGCTTTCGCATCGCTAAGTTTGCATTTAAGAAGTCTGTGAACGAAGAAGTCGTGTTTCAATAAACGCGCAATTTTCAGTCAATCAACTAAACTATGTAACAATTATAAAAACCGAATAAGATCCAAAATAAAAAGCATAAATCTTAAGCTGAACGATCCACCGCAAATTGTTCAATATCTCGCTTTACAATTTTACATAATTCCGAATCGACAAGTTATTTGTTTCGCTCGGCGAGTGTTCGCCAAGAGCACGGTGCGTTCTAAACATGGTTCATGCAAAGAAATATGTAAAAATTAATTTTTTGTCGTCATCCTCTCGGCGGTCGCGCCGGTGCATTTATCGAGTGCACTGTTCGGACTGCAACGGTACCGCGAACAGAACAGAATTCGCAGGCAGAAACGTGCAGAATGTTTGCGTATTACCGGGTACGGTACAATAACCTCATAAAGATGCTCGGGAACGTGTTCGCCTCGATAATGCACCGCGAGGACGACCGCAATAATTATAAATTAGCCCTCGCCTAACAGCGCCGACAGTCGGCGAGCAACGCGCGGCCGCGGTTGAGCAACTGTTTCTCAGCTATTCCATAAGATTCTATTTCGACGAAGGGGGCTCGGGGGGCGAGCGGTTGGATAAATAAACAAACGAATACGCTCGAAGAGGATCTAGGTGACAGCTGCCGGCGATTATTCGCGATCCAGGCAACCTGTTCGACCGCTGTCGCGAACAACAGGGACAAGGTTCGTCTTCCGCGTGCTTCCATCTCGACTCGATCCGTTAAAGTGTTTGCTTCTTGGCTTAATAGGAATCGTCTACGTTCCTGTAACGTCCGGCTTTCAAATCCGATCGGATCGAGTCGATCTTCGATGGATCACCGCTGGAGAGATTCATCCGGGATCTTGGAAACATGGATCAGAACGTATGGAGATGTTAGAACTTGTCTTGTGTTTAGGAACCAATCAGAGAACTTCGATGTAGCTTGCTAAAGATACATTCTCCGAAGTTGTTCAACGTTTCAGGCTATTGACGACCATCTAAAAGGACTTCAGAGGACTTCGCCAAGCTATTAGCTCACAGGAGACACATTCTTTGAGGTCGCTGAATGTATATGACCGTCGACGACCTTCTTCAATAACTGTTTAGTTGTCATTCAATATTCGGGACCGTGTCAATGCACAAGGTACTGAATCATTTAAACTGGAACCAATGTTAGGTCCTGAAACGTCTGCTGTTTCATCAAGATACACCGAGGTGTGATTCTTCAAGGTGATTGAGGATCGTTTCTGTTTGTAGATTGGATTAGTGCTTACCAGTTCGAGAGCTCTCCATCGCCATGGAGTAGTCGCCGCGCGCGACCTTGTAGTTATGAAGTAGCGCTTGTCTGGTTGCTTCGGGATCGATTGTCCTCGGCTGATGGTACCTGGCGGTTCGTCCTCCCGCCCACAGGTTCTTCGCGCTCCTCGATATCGCGGCGCTACGACAGTGCGTTGTTCGTTTCGGTAACGGTATCCGTGGGGCGTCTCGAATAATTTCGCCGTGAACAAAAATAACACTTACGACGGATACTGCAGGTTATTCGGACCTATGCAGTCCATCGGGTCCGTCAGCGCGTCCCCCCAAACGTACTTCAGGCCCAGACCGTTCCCCTCGCATTTCTTCGCCCCGTACACCTGGCCCCAGCTCGTGATTACGAGGATCAGACCGAGGTACCTGGACATCTGAAACCCACAAGCAAACACATTTGAATTGGATCGCAAACGCTCGACCCAAGCGCTTTTCTCGATACCATTCATGCCTATCTATAGACGCTACGTCGAAATGTAAACACAACAGAGATTAAGCCGTAGCAATCCAATATCGCTTGTAAGGCGACACCAAGAAATGCCATACTATCATTTAAAACCACTTTTATATCGCCATGTTTGCAAGAAATCTTGATCCTTGCAATTGGTACAGATAATTATTATTTTGCATAAAGATTAAAGTAAGTAAGATAAGTAAGTAAAGTATAAATAAGTAATAAGTAATAAATAAGTAAGTAAAGATAAGTATTAAACTGTATACTAGAATGTTTAATCTGATGTAGAACTCTAATTCTGTAGCGGGCCAATTTAAGTTACTAACACTTTCCATTAAGTCCAACAAGATATTTAACAGTGTAAACAATTTCACTGTGTCCAATTATTGCAGCCATGAAATTGTTAAAAACCTGTACCATCTAAGGTACTGTGCGAATGTAAAAACGCAAAAGAAAATGAATATTATTCTATATTTACTATATACTATTATATATACTATTCTATATTTGCACTAACTGCAAACGTGAATGTATTAAAAATAAGTTTAGACTTGAATTTTATATAACGAGCCAGACACGGTGATGCACGGGGGTTGCAGAAAAGGTTGGTCCCCAGCGTGGCAGACGGAACTGGTTTGATTATAATAACAATAGGATTTTATGTGCAGGCTGTTCCCGAAACGGGAGCAGTCTGCTCGAGCGTGCAGCGCAGACATTAACGCGGAACGGAACGAATTATCTCACGTATCGAAAGCCTCCGTTCGAGGATCCTATTAATGAGAAACTAATTACGCCACTGAACGAGCGGCTCATGAATAAAACAATGACGCCGTTGGCAGCAAACTTGGATTACGGGGATTCGTACGGGAGGGAACGCGCTGTCACCGTGACAAGGTAACGCTGACAATTGCGAGCATGGTCTTGGAGACTCGAGTTCGCACGAGGTCAAGAGCAAGAGTAAACGACTCCGGCTGGACTCGATTACTGGTCGCGAAAAAACTCGCAAAATCCTTCGGAAACAGAATTCGCAAAAATTCAGTAATCCATCACAGTGACTGTCCTACTTTCGGACGTCCCCAAAATGGTCCATAATATTTTTCTTCGCGATTGGTTGGAGCTGAAAAAGAATCAACAAATCTAGCTTAACGTTTAATCTGATGAAGGTCACTATACAATTTTATTTTGTACTAACCCAACACGTTCTTCAATATTTAATTATCTAATTAGTTCCTTGAAAGGAAAGATTCCTGAGGTTATCCTAAGACACTTTTTCCTTTGTACAAATGTCGTACGCAATATCGTTTTGAAGTTATCGGCGAAATACGATGACCAATGAGAACGCGGCTCTGTCGAAGGGCTTCCGTGTTTTCCGTTAACATGTTACGTGTCACGCCGTTGTTGCCTTAGCTATACACCAATATTTCGGTACATTTATTAATTCATTAATAGAATGTAATATTTTTAATTGTTACTCGCCGGCGACTGCGCGGTAAGTTTTGCTAAACTTTATTAACGTGTTAATATTGGGTTGTCCGGAAAGTTCTTGCCGATTTTCGAGTGGTAGGTGGCATAATGACAGGTCTGAATATATTAGAATTGCCGAGAACAAATGACATGCCTTTTGCTGTGTGAAGTTGCCTGAAAGATGGAGAAAGGTTATGGAACAAATTGGCACTTACATAATTTAATAAATGTATACCAAAATTTAAACGCGTTGCGTTTCAATCTTCCGGCGCGAACTTTCCGGACAACCCAAACTCAAGGCTTCGAATGATGAATCGGCAAAGGAAAATGTTGCTTACAATCGTCTCCGGAATCTGCGGCTTGAAATTTCTAATATCATGGGACACCGTGTGTAGAGATCCATTACGAGTTTTGCGAGTCGTTCGAAACCGAACGACGACCTCAACCGATCGGTGTGCTTTCACTCCCGTTCGATCGGCGACAAACGCGCGTGTAACGGAAGTTACACTGGACCCGGCAACCTAGAAACCCCGAACACCGTACCGGGATCGATGCCGATCATACACGAGCCGATTTTCATTCTTCACCTAATTGTTATTCGCGATCCGACGGCGGTCACTCTCTCGTCGACGACGCCATCGTTCGAATGGCTCGAAAGCGAAAAAAAAAGCTTCGCCGTTGCAAATACCTCCGTGGCACCAGCCCGTGAAACACGGAACATCTACCTCGGACGAAGCCTCGATTAGGGGAAAAAGGAGTCGATGAGAGACGATTCTCACGAGTCGATGATCTCTGACGACGCCGCTGAGAAGAAGCACGGATGACTAGAGATCCTTGTCCGTTTATGACACGCGCGAATTTCTCGGACACAGGTAACCGTTTACGTCTGTCGCATTTTTATTCGATTTTTATTAGGATCGTTGACCGAGTGTTACTTGCAAGATTATCTATTAGGTTGTCGCACGCAGTACGTTCGATTTTCAAATGCGATTCTATGCGAAGCGTTTTACTATTATATTCACTATTATATGTCCGGAAAAGTTCGCGTCGATTTTGACGAAAGATCGAAACGCAACGCATGAAACTGGCGACAATTTGTTCCAGATATGTCTGAAGTACCGTCTGTTAAAATATGTACGCTTGTCATTTGTTTTCGATAATTTTAATGTGTTCAGACCGGTCTTTATGCCACCTATCGAAAATCGACACGAACCTTCCGGACGGTTAGGTTAGTTTAGTTTGAGACAACCCGGTTCCACTAATTCCAATTTGTTTATCAGGTAATTTACGTTTTTAATATATGTTGCCTTGTCGGATCTAGCTTTGAAATTCTATTATAAATTGCATTTGCAACAAGTTTGTTGGTGACAGTACGCGTGAATAAATGCCACTGTCGAACCTTGTCACTTGCGGACCTAGTTTGCTCCATATCTCGAAATCGAAAGACGCGATTCGATTGTAGGTTAACCCTCACTTTTTACGTGACATCGACAAACATTCCTAATAATTAATTTGACATTTTGTTACAGATGTTTAGCTGTTTATAATGTCGTGAAAACAAACTGACACATTTGGGAGAATCTACAGTAGTCTACAGTCTTAACCCTTTGCGGATGAGGATTCTTTTTAAACATTTGAAATACTTTCTACAAGAAGCTAAGTTTTACATTGAAGTTTTATGGTTTGCTAATTTCACCAATTTGTCGATATTCGTCTTCAAAGGGTTAAAAGTTAAATTTTCGACTTTTCTTTCGGAATCGAATTTCTTACAAAGTTGGGGCTGATGGATTCGTGTGTAAATGGTGTCTGTGACAAAAGTATGTTTAATTTTGTTGATCGGTGTTATGGTACAATATTTCGTTCACTTTCGCCCGGGATGATGCCTCTCGTTTGATGGATCCTCGTCGATGATCCTAGTCGACGAGAACGGAAGAAGTTGGCGCGGCGGAAACGATAGCTTCGAGTCTGGCGAAGTGATAAATCGCGCGTGGGAAAAGGAAAGGAAGGAAATCATTAATGGGCGGCACTCAAGGCTGGTCGTTGGCCGTGACCGGCGTCGCGTATCTGTTTCTTCAGGAAGCGTCCGACGTTCTCAGCCGGCTGAGTCTGGCTCTCTTAACCTCTCCGCAAATATCCACGATCGACGACTCAATCCGCAAACCCTTTAAACTTTTCCGAAACGTAATCTCCATCTACCAAATTGTCCCTATAATTTTACAGAATCGTATCTGACGATTTGTTAATCCCGAGAAACGAAGATCTAATGAAAAAATATTTGATCTTTCAATCTAAACAGACAAATCTAATCGTATTCAAGTTAATCTTGATTACTGGACAGTGGTAACCGAATTGTAATTCTTTGCAAGAAAATTTGAATAACTTTAATTTCATAATTTTTTGCAGGTATAGAAATATTTGTCTGTAAATGTTAACAAAATCATGGGGCACGTTCCGTGCCATACCGTTTTTTAGACTTTCCATTTAGGCCGCGTGGGGCGTATACGACCCACACTTTAGCTATTAAATAATTAATAAAATCTTTGCTGTTTCAACAAGAGGCAGTCGAAAACAAATGATCGCTATGCTATGTTAATGCAGACGATTTTTACTTCGAATTCGAATCCGTAGTCCGCGCTGTTCCTTTTCTAAACAAATTCAAGACTGAATTCAGGAACGCGTCGGAAGACGACACCAGTATTACGGATTCCTTAGCTAACCTAAAACTGTTCTCGCTCGATTTGACACCGCTCCGGTGAGACAATGAGCGAATTGTTAGTATATTCGGTCCCATCGTATGAATGGATCGTATTGACTTGTTACTGGATCATG
Organism: Agapostemon virescens; assembly: GCA_028453745.1. Taxonomy (NCBI): domain Eukaryota; kingdom Metazoa; phylum Arthropoda; class Insecta; order Hymenoptera; family Halictidae; genus Agapostemon; species Agapostemon virescens. The sequence goes on from CM052087.1 coordinate 13,478,745, forward strand.
GAAACTGGAATAAGCTTAGATCTCCGCTAATGAAGACAGTTCTCATCGGCGGTGCCGGCAGTCAGCCTCCTTTCGTCGCGAGATTTTCGCACGCGAGTAGCTCAGGACGCGGATCTTCTTCGGACGAAGATCGTGCGTGTAATTGCCGGTCTGATATCGATCTCGCAATAAAGCCGTTCGGATAAATATCTATCTAGGGGCGCTTCTATCCTCGCAACCGCGTCCTCGAGGTATTATATAACGGCTCGATCCCTGAGAGGGAACCATAGAATAAGAGGTGAGTCGCAACACGTGAGAATCACCTGAACTTGAGAGATCCGGCTGAACTTCCACCGGGTTCCCTTGTGTTCCCGAGTTGCCTGTTTCAACGGTAATTTAGGATCGGCATAGGAACAATTATTCGTCGACAGCGCAACTTCTCACGTCGTCGTCAGAGGCTTTTTGTTCCGCGATTCCCCGACCGAGTACTGTTAATATGCTAACGCCACGCGGGAATAATTAATAGGCTATACCTGATCGCGATAACACGATCACCCTAACGGGTACACCAGCTAAGGGTGAAAAACTCCTGCGATACCGATATCAATCTCCAGTACTGGATTAAGACATTCGGAGGCCATTTGCAAAGAGGTTAGGTTTAGAATCAATCGAACAAACTTCTAACTAGAATAACTATTTTATTAATCGACCAAACGTCTTCAATTTTTCGGAGAACCTAGATGGATTAGTTTATTAGACAATGCGTAACGTAATTTTGGAAAAATTGCGTTTAGAAATATAAAAGAAATAGTATAAGTTACTTTTTAGAATTTTCCGATGCAGACACGTTACGAAAATTTAAAGAGATGTGTTTTGCAGATAGTAAGTTAGTAATTATGTAATTGATCAGTGGATAAGTAAATTTCATTATTTTTCCTGCTTTTTCAGATTGAATTCGGTTCTTTCAATCTGTCGACGAATACCGCCGAGATGTCAACTATAGAAAAAGGAATCCATGAAAGAACTGTACTTCCGGTTGTGTCGGGAGCAGATTCCCTGTGGACCATGAACGCGTCACGCAGCTGATTCTAACGGGAAAGATGAACCGTCCAAAACCGTCTTCTTCTCTTCTTCTCGCTTCGGCTGCTCTTTATCGAGTGTACGCCGTGTTTATTCATCCTTGTCCTCGATAACGGTACAGTCATTTCGGCGCTTGGTTTCGTGAATACATTATTGTAACTGTCGGACGAAATTCCGGCCATTCCGCGGCCCGGAATTCGAATCGCTTCGCGGACCTCGCGAATCCTCGACTTATCATTAAAATAGTAGCACCGCGTTCTTTTATGGCGCAGAGTCGGATTTTTTCATAAAAAGAAAAAATCTGTTTAAGAAACAATTGACAGCTGCAACGACACTACTTATATATTATAAAATTGGCAAACTATTATTTAACACAATTTTAACATCGCTAGCTTTATATCTAAGAAATTGATGAAATTTTAACAGTTGTAAGGACGAAATGCTTTGGTTTTCTAGTTAAAACAGCTTCGAGTTCAAAGGGTTAAATACTTTGAATTGCATCTACCTTTAGTCTGCCAATAGCCACTAAATGCTAGCTTCACACAGCTTAATCATAATTTTATAAAATTGTATCAGAGCACAAGTAAATTTTGCTGTTTTTCCTTTCGCATTGGAAAGAGAAAATTGTGAACTTTGAAGCACGTTAGAATGAAATACGTGTTCCAGTTTATTTTATAGGGGTAGAAACGTTGAAGTGGAACTGACGTCCATACTTCTAATTAGTGGGGAAAAGTAGCTACATCGATTTCGAAGAATACACTTTCTATTCTATGTATGGTGACGGTATCACGAAGATGATGAATTTCCTATTTTATAGTGCGTAAACAGTATTCCTCAAACACCGATAAAATCAAGAAAATAATTTAATATAAGTGAAACGATACAGGCAGTTAATAGAATCATTGCAACTGTTTGAATAACTACAAAATAACTATCACAGTATGACATACAATTATACATGATAAGTGCAACGTTTTGCTGCACAAATTAAACCATAATCCCTCCTTCAGGGACTGAATAATTATTTACAACAATGCATTCCACTTTGAAAAATCTCTATGATTTTCTATGCATTTAGTGCATACTAGGACTCGCTAGATTTGTTTATGCATTTGATATTTTTGCACTCTGAATTTTGCAGAAGATATCGTAGCAACGAATATTAATCTGAATCTGTAAATAGGCGTCCACTTGGGGCAGAAAGAAGAACAACGGCGAAGGTTCCAAGGAAAATTACGCTGAGGGAAGAAGCCGGTATACCTAAACGTCGAACACTCGCCCGGTATAATAAACGTTCCTGAGATCCCGGCGCCCGTGGTACTCTAACTCGACGGCAATAATCATTTTCGAGATGCTCCGTTGCCCTCGTACCTGTTCGGAATGCTTCCAGCAGAGATCTCTCGGAGGCTAGCAAAGATTTACGCGCAGGCTGCGGCGAAGCACGTGGCGTTCGTTCATCGGAGGGGTCAAATTTAATGATAATTATTTTCTCGTTTCATCCCGGACCGACCCGTCGAGCACTCTAATTAGAGGTCGCGGGTGCGCAGAGGGAATTTTCGTTTCAAACTATCCGCGCGCGCGCGTTTCATTTGTCTAATTGACAGCCTGGCCGGAGAACATCGTTTCTCCTAAACCCGACCCGGTAATAGTCAATACAACTCGCTTCAAACTGATGGGCTCGTACCGTCATAGACGTCTGCCAGGATCCCGCAATTTTCGCAAAAACATTTTAAACGTTTCAATCAAATCTCAGAAGAACTGTTCAGTAGATTCCAACTCTAATAGTTGGTTCATCAAGGAGGAACACTTTCTGCAGATTGTAATCTATAAGGGTAGTCGACTAGCTTAAACTGAAAATTCTAAAAATAATTTCACACCTTCCGGAGGTCAAGCTACAGACCTGAGAATTATTTCTTAACTTCTTTAGCCTCAGATTAAAATCTAAAAGTGACAGGTTTGGTGTAATTTTGGAAACGAGGTATTAATGTAGGATTTTTAAATTTGTTCAGGTTCTTTGGATAGACATCCGAGTCAGGGAGTTGTGTCACTCACCGTGAGGAAGATCGATTCTGGAGCAGGGAAAATCCTTTTCTCGATCGGCTGCGCGGCTTACATCAATCGACCGAAGGCCTCGGGAATCGAAAACGGGGCCGCACGGGTCTCTTAAACACTGTACATGTCACTACACCGGATACCGTGGGGTCGTACACCTCCTCCGTCTTCACAGGTGGATGTCCAGAGGTTGACTGTAGAATCGTAAGTAACCGCCTCTCTGTGCACTGGCACAGCCAGGTAGAAAGAGGGGATGGGACAAGGAATATCGGCCCCGGTTCTACCTCCAAACCGTTCATTTTTTCTCTTATTGGAGGAAAAGCCTCGAGAGGAAACGAAAGGTAACCCGGAACGTCCTCTTCGCTGCCTCGTCGTCCGTCTGCTTCGAAATTTCGTGAGAACTACATCTTTTATCATTTTTCTTATTTATCTAATCTCCTTGATCTTCATTACAGTTACGAATTTTTTTAAAAAAAGATTGATCGAGTATTTTAGTTCTAATCTTAGCAGACTTAAAGTCTGACATCCGGAAGACTTATCCTAATTTTGTGAGATGATGATAATCATCTTCTTTGAAGATATAGGAAAAGTGGTAGGAACTAAACGCAATTCCTATTTTATCTGTTAAAAATTTAAATTCTTCGGTGAACAGTTTATGGGTTAAAAATATTGAAACTGTGAAGAGATGGGAAAGGATAAGATATCGATAATTTGTCGAACTACCGGGTCTGCCTGACTCGTATAATGGGATAGATGGGTATCATGTTGGATAAGAAAACAAGGTATGATTACGTAGATTACACTCTCTGTATATATTCTGCTTCGGTGATAATATCGTACAAAGATGCGTATTTTTAAACTAACAATGAAATATAACCGATCGCATACGTCTGAGTGTGTTGGTTCATTTCTTAGTTTGCATAGAATCAAGTGCGATCAACTTTGAAGCATTGATTGCGTGTCAGATACAGATAGGTGTATAAAAATTGTCTATCGTCGTTTTCGGCTTCTATATAAATATTAGATCCGCTTGCGCATGATGATTTTTCATCTCATCGCTCGCGAATGTATCGTCTGTTGTCGACAAATACAAAAGAAACACCACGGAAATTATTAAGTGACAAAGTAGAAAAATCACTCCCCCCCCCCCTCCCCTCGACGGAATAAAATCTTAAACTGATGATCGAACGACTACAATTTGAACGTAGATAATTATTGATGATCTGCTTGGAATTTCCTATCTATACTAGGAACCCTATGTTCATGACATATGTTATATATTGCAATAAACAACGTTGAATATACTTATAATACAGAAGCTACCTGGCATCAAGGTAGCTTGGATTTAACTATACCTCTTGTATTAAAATAAATTGGTGATTTCACGGGACTTTCGACAAGTGGAAATCTCGCAGTCTTGATACTAATTGTTGAAGAATAGAAACCGTGTCATTCGATTAGAATGAATTAGTGATCTTGCGCGTCACGGTTGTTTTTCTCGTTATATCGAAAATTGCGTCAAAGTTATAGCTTGAAAAACCCTCTAAAAACATCGCCTTCGCAAACGAAAGATTAGGGATTTCCTTATTATACTTCGCTTAACTAAACGTACCGGCTATCGCGTCCGAACATTTACACACACGCTTTAGAAATACGTCCTGTTCAATCCTCAAACTTAATGGAATTAACGCTAGTATCTATTTGACCGCCGCGGTAGCTACCACGTTTCTTCTTCGTCTTTTCGTGACGAAATGACTTCCCTCTTGTGAACTTCAGGTCTTGATTTGCTTTCTCTCCCCAAGAGCCGCGTGCACCTCTCTGTCGAACCATAAATTTTCCTTTCAATTATCGTTCCGACGCTTAACCTTCTACTTAACAAACTGCGGATCTCTATGTAAAATAAACATCCTTTGTAGCGATTCATTCGGACCATATCTTTGAACAGTGACATTTGTCATAATTGTAAAATGAACATTCCCAAGTTTATTAACTGCTTGAAGATGGTAGATAAAGTGTTAATCCTTCGCAGTGTTTGCAATCTGTATAGTTTCTTTAATTTCATATATATAACTGATGGAATTTATTCATAGAATACTAAAAGTGTTTAGCAATCTATATTGAATATGAAAAAGATTAATTTTAATTTTTGCTATAAACGTATACAGGTCCGCAGTTCGGTACTTAATCTACGCTGCATCGACAACCTCCTTCGTCGTTGTACAAAATGTTTATAATCAATCGTCAAACGTAATCTTTTTGTTTTGCGCCGGTGCATTGTCAAACGATTTTCTTTTGTTGAAATCACCACCACCACCCCTGCCTCCTCTGAATCCGCCGCCTCGGCCACCACCCCTGTCGCCATCCCCATGACTCCACGATTTTCTATATCCGTCAGATTTGCCTCCTTCGTTGTCCTGGCCACCCCATCTCTTGTTATCGAAACCACCCCGACCACGACCTCTGAAACCGCCTCTATCACCCCTGTCCCCTCCACGACCGCCTCTGAATCCACCAGAACCACCTCTAAATCCTCCACGACCGCCTCCTCTATCACCACCCCGACCACCTCCTCTATCACCGCCCCGACCACCTCTAAAACCTCGACCAAAACCACCTCCTCCTCTACCGCCATCACTACCCCTTCCACCATATTTCTTAAAACCATCTTCTTGTTGGTTTTCCGCATCCTCCTAGAACAAAAGAGAAACTCAGGTCAATCGCCGTTTCTATTTTTTTTTTCGTGTCGCAAACAGAATTTTAAACAGATTATCTCTCCCAAAACGAGGATTCTTAAAAACAGATTTCGGTGAATGCACGGAAACATGATCTCAAGCTATCACAAAACGACGAGTGACCTGTGCCTCTCGGATATGTTTCCGAGCATTTACCTTTGCCTCGAACGAATTGTTTGCCAATTTCGGGTCCATATCTACTTCCTCGTCCTTTACACGACGGAACGGAGTATTTTGGGATCGCTGGATGTAAAAGCAAAGAAATTATTTAACGTACTTTCGTTCAGAAAACAATAATGTTAAGTAAGCTAGAATGGTGAGGGTACTGCAAGATATTCGTTTTTATATACGTTGTAGTTCCAGATCTCCCATATAATAAGAATTTTCACAGATGGGCCGATATTCGATTATTAAAAAATTATGTATACATTACATACCCAGAACTACAATATTATATAAAATCGCTGGGTATCTTTTAGTAGAGTCTCGTTGTAAAAATTTATACCTTGTCTTCGTTAAAGCTAGTGGCTTTCACGAAATTACTGTAGTTATTCTTCTGACCTTTCGCGGCTTGTGAAACATCGTTCTCTTCCTCCTCTTCATCTTTGCGTCTTCGCTTTTGCGCTTTAGCTGGAGTTTTCTGTTCTTCCTCTTCATCGGAGTCGCTATCCGATGAAGAAGATTTCGTAGCAGCTGCTGATGCTTTCTGAACAACTTTGCTGATAGGCGCTGCTGTTGGTTTCTCATCCTCTGACGAGTCCGAATCTGAATCTTCGCTCGACGATTTTGCTTTGGCAATTGGTTTCGCTACCTTTGCTTGCACGGGTACTTTAGTGGGTGCCGTTTTTCTCTTGTTAGAATCATCCGACTCGGAATCCGAATCCGAATCGGAATTGTCAGAATCACTAGAATCATTTTTAGAAGTCTTTGCTTTCTTAGCTGCAACAGCTTTAGCAGGGGTTGATGGTTTCTTTGCAACAGGCTTAGCTGGCGTTTGTACCTTAGCAGATTTCTTAGCTGGTGCTTCATCTTCGCTACTGTCGTCGCTAGAAGACTCCTTTGCAGGAGCTGCTTTCGGAGGAGCTACCTTTTTCGGGGGAGGAGCTTGCTCTTCCTCGTCGCTACTTTCTTCACTGGAAGATTCTTTCTGTGCTATGAAAGCTGCTTTCTGTGGTGTTTTTTCAGCTGGTTTCACAACTTTACTTTTCTTCTCAGGTTTAGCTGGAACCTGTTTTCTCTTCTCTGCCTTTGCAGCTGGAGCCTCTTCTTCTTTTGTGGGTGGCTTTGCTTGTGGTTTAACTAGAGGAGCTTTAGGAGCTTCCTTGTTCGAGGAATCGTCAGAATTGGAGGAATCGTCAGAATCGGACGAATCATTGCTGGACGATTCTTGCTTTTTTGGTGTAGGTTTCACCGGAGCAACTACTAAAGGCTTTTTCAGCAGTGGCTTAACTGGACTCTCATTTTCACTACTGGCATCGCTAGAGGATTCTTCTTTTTTGCTAGTTGGTTTCACCGGAGTCTTTGCAACTTCTTTAGCAGGCACGTTTGCTTTTGATACATTTGCATTGTCAGAGTCAGAAGAGTCATCATCAGAAGATGATTGAGCTTTAACCGGTGCAGTTACTTTAGGAGTAGATACTGCTTTTGGTTGAGCTTTAAGCTGTTCTTTTTCATCTTCTGAAGAATCATCGTCTGAACTTTCTTGTTTCTTTATCGGTGTCTTTTGAACATGCTTAGGAGTGGCTACAAGTTTTGGAGGTGGTTTCTCATCTTCGCTGGACGAGTCAGAAGAGGACTCTTTGTTGCTTGTTACATTGACTGGGGCTTTGCCATTTACTTGTGAGGCTTTCTTTGGAGCCTCATCTTCACTTTCTGAACTCGAGTCTGAACTACTGTCTTTAGCTTGTGCTTTTATGTGTAATTTTTTTGGCGAGGTCTTTTGAAAATATTGTATTACCTCTTGTATTGTTGGCACTCCTTTCGGTAGCGCGAGCTGCAAAAAAGAGAGAAACGTGAGCGGCTTAATTCATCAAGTGCAGTAAATTAATTCCACATGGTAAATAATGTTCGAGTGGACGAGCATTAATATGCGAGCGTAAAAATAACGCGGACCGTAAAAGTCAAGGGGAATTTAAACAAAAATTTTCTATATTAAATGAAGAAAATATTTCGCCCACGTGGTACAGCCGAATGGCGGCAGTTCTTACACTGCATGGGCACTGCCGCTATAGATATCGGTCGCTTTAAATATATACGTAATATTTTTGCGTAACCTTACCGCCTTTGTTTTCTTCTGGAAAACCTTCGCCAAAGACGCGTCCTTTTTCAGTAAATAATCGTACACAAGGGCGGAGACAATTGGTTCTTCAGCGGATGCCATGATGGACGCATGTGCAAAGACCTGGGAAAATTAGCCGCAATTGAACACCAGATACGCAAATGATCCGTCTTCGTTCGAGTGGCGCTACGTGCGACCACGAACTAAATAGAACATAGACTCGCGGTACAACGAGTGCACATTTCAATTACTTTCGGAACATATCGGTCGGTGTAAACTTTTGTTACTATATACAGTGTCCTAAAAGAGTTTTTGATTTTTAACTGTGAGGAAGTCGAGAGATTTAAATTTAAACTGGTGTCAGGTTAACAATGATTTGACTTGTACGAAGTTCTTCGCAACGTTATAACATCAGATCACCCTCTGATGTCTCTACTGTATATTAGCTATTGCACTGGCTGAACTATAACACTTGACTCTATACTGTATGAACACTGACCTTTGCGGACACACGCGTTGTCTTATAAGCATTCTTTGGAACATTCTTTATTATATCTAGATTTTATTTAAAGGTAGAAGCCTCTTGTTATGAACCATGTAACTTTAAACTTATTTATGAATTATCATAATTCATTACATCATATTGCATTCATTTCATTAGCCAATAGCAGTGCAGGGAAAAGATCTTTTATATTTCCTCATTCAATTGGAATTAAAGTCATTACTGTATACAATAGTAAAATATATTTCCCTTATCTAATTATGCAAATATTTCTCTTATTTATTCTAAATTTTTAATATAATATCTTACGACAATTATTGTAAATTTAGTTTGCGCAATTGACTCGCCGGTAAGCGTTCCGAAAACTCATGAAATTAGTCCCCTCGCGCTCCGATTAGTGGAAGTTCAATTGCTCGGCCGCGCATTGGTTGTTTTCAAAGTTATTAACCAGTTTCTACCATAACTGGTCAGGTGTTCATGTTTTTGAATGAAAATTTGGTTCGTCGAGGTCCGTTTTAAAGAAACCTCGTTTGTGAATGATGACGGAAGTCCAACAGAAAACGAAATGCATAACCCTGAAAGGCTCTGCAGAATTGGTTAAAAAATATTTACGTAAGTTTCCTTTAGAGTTAGTTGTCAACAGATCCGTTGTTTTGCAATGCTTTTGTTCTGTTCGCAGTTTACGGTGTCAACAGTATTTTGTACCAAAGAGGTATCTACCCTCCAGAAACGTTCGAGGCTGCCGAGCATTTCGGCTTGTTCGTTTTAATGTCCACGGATGATAAAATCAAGAGTTTCTTGGATACCGTTCTCGGTCAGATTCAAGAGTGGTTGGTTCAACGAAAAGTACAAAAGATAACTCTGGTCATAACGAACGTGAATACCAAAGAGGTTTTAGAGAAATGGGACTTCAAGGTTGACTACGAAGGTCAAACCTCTAATGAAGTAAAGGACACAGTGAACAGCGGTCTACCAGATGTTGGAACAAAGGATGCGAAGGCTATTCAGAAGGAAATCCGGGAAGTAATTCGTCAGATTACAGGTAATGGTCTTTGTTCAATGAATTATTTCAGATCTATGCAGTGGAACAAAGAGGTTATGGTAAGAAAGAGACTAGACTACATTTCCTCATGGTAATTTTATTATCAGGAACGGTGAGCTTCCTGCCGTTGTTGGATTGTTTATGCTCCTTTGATATCTTGACCTATACTGTACCTGATTGTGGGATTCCAAAAGAGTGGGATGAAACTCAACCAGTGTTCATTGCGAACAGTCAAGAGGTTCAGTTAAGATCGTTTTCCACCTCCATCCATAAAATGGACACTGTAGTTAGCTATAAGAATGTCTAGGTGTAAGTATCCTGTTATTAATGGTTGTTGAGATCCATTCATGCTGGTTATCATTGGTTCTGACAGCAATATTTAATGTCAAAGACTACTATGTAAGTCATGAGTGGAATGGGAATGATCAGTTGCAGTGGTCGTGTTATTTTTAAGAGTTTGCACACGCGTTTTAATTCTACTGTATTGTCTAGTATTGTCTAAGAAGAGTTTTATACAAATATATATTTTTTACCAGAATTTGGTTATTGCAGATTGCTTTGCGGATCTTTATACAACTTTTCCATAGATTAAGAATGTGTAAAGATCTGCAGATCTTGGAGCCTTGAATGGTCCTTCCTGATGAATCCAGTGACTCCACTATCTTCTATTTTCTTCTAACTCCTTCCTATATTTAACCAAATTGGATCGGTGGACTATGGATCTTCGTGCAACATGAAAATTATCTACATCTGGTTAACCAAGAACGGTATAAGAATAATTGCCTACTAAGGGTTGAATTGAAACAAAAGGGATGACAAGAATCTTGGCAGATTTTATTAAAACATAATTGACTATTACACTTAACACAGGAATTATATTATTTTACTTGGCAAAGCATGAAAGATACGACTAGAATAAAATATTCCTCGTGTCTCGCGCTCGTCACATACGAAAATCGCAAGTAACGTCGTCGGCATTACTCTCTCTCTTTCTCTCTCTCTCTCTCTCTCTCTCTCTCTCTCTCTCTCTCTTTCTTTCTCTCTCTCTCTTCTCGATGTACACACGACACGAATCACGAAACAAACGTTATAATCCGATCATGAAACGCAGGATCGAAACTAAATCCTTGGGAGCACAGTACACGTGGACTCTAGGCGTCTCTCATTTTGCAGAGAAGTAAACTCGGCTGCGAGTTCTCGCGACTCGAAATGGAAATTACAATAGAAATCTCTCGCGTGTGTGCTTTCTCTCTCTCTCTCTCTCTCTCTCTATACTCTCTCTCTCTACTCTCTCTCTTTCTCGCTTAAGTTAAACTATGGTTCTCGCCATCCTTTTATTATTCTCTCTCTCTCTCTCTCTCTCTCTCTCTCTCTCTCTCTCTCTCTCTCTCTCTTCTCTTTCGAGGATCTGTGGAATAAATTGGTACTGTTCGCGAACCGTTTTTCTCCCCGACGCCCGTTTCGCGGCCGGGTCCGTCTCGCGTTCGCTTACATATTTTTATCGCTCGTTTCTTTCTTTCTTTCTCTTTTTTTTTTGTTTGTTTTCTCTTTTTTTTCTCTCACTGCTTTTCTCTTTTTTGTTACTTTTTTTCATTAGGAAACATCAACAGCGGCTTAATGCTTTTCGTTTAATACTTGCAGCGTTCGTTTCTCCCTTACAACAATTTTTCGCTATTAACTTCGTTAACGTACTTCGTGCTGCTAGAGTTTTCTTTTGTTTGCCATTACGATCCGTAGTGCACTTTCGTTTTT
>CM052087.1:13490261-13501339 GCA_028453745.1 Agapostemon virescens
GACGGCACGTCCGTGATTTAATCTTTCAACACTGTACGCAAGCTGAACGCTCTCGAATCTCTCCTAGACTATTTAGATTCGCGCCGTTTCTCTTCCTCGTTAGTTTACACACTGCAAAAGCTGCTGGAAATACGTTGAAGTTTATAAACATTACTAAACCGACTGGTCCGCCGTGAACTGTCTTCGTGACGCGTTTTAGGGGGTTGCTAATCGTCGGCTGGTACTCCAGCGTTCACCGTGTCTACTACCACCCCTTCTTGCAATTTAGCAGTGACTTCGAAGGAGCATCGATGCAGCTGTCTGGAGATCTAGTCTATTACGTCAGTCTTTCTGATACCGCGATGCTGAGTCGATTTTATTGAAGTTGAACAAATTATTTAATTTGTTTCTTTAAGTAATAAATTGATACGGGAGATTGTGCTAGTTTTTAAGAAGCAGCGAAAAGAGGGTCGAATTGACCCGAAGGGATGATCGAGAATTAAATGATATTGATAATTGAATCAGCATATAATGCTGAAGGATAAATATTTGCAGAAACGTAGACAATCATATTTTAACCCCAATTGAAAGTTCTATTGCACCCTCACGGCGTTTATTTCTGAATTCTCATTAAATATGAATATTAAACATGAATATTTTCTTCGTGGCGTTATCACATGTTTGAGAAATATTAATTTACACCTGCACAGGGTTGATACAGCCCCAACAGTGCATCCAGAATAATCCTTCCAAGTCTAATTTTGATTTAATCAGACTCGCCTTTGGGTGAAACAAGAATAATCGGAGTTAAAAAGACTTATTAAAATCGAGAGTGCCTTTCCTAACAATTATAACAATTGAGAGGTCGTAGAAACGGGATATTAGTCGTAATAAACGAGAAATTCTCTCTCGGTAAATGAGAAATTCTGCTCTTAAGTATAGGCATTCAGATTATGAAAATATGGACTAGTAGTAAGTGAGAAATTCTGCTTTTAGGCGTTGGTATTTTCAATGTGAAAGTAAAGAGTAGGAATAGAAGAGAAATTCAACTTCTAGGGGTAGTTTGGTTCTCAGATTGAAGAAATAAAGGGTAGCAATAAATGAGAAATTTTACTGTTAGGGGTAGATGCTCAAATTGAAGAATAAGGAGTAGCAATAAATGAGAAGTCCTACTTTTAAGGGTTGCTATTTCGATTATAAAAATAAGGGGTAGTGATTAATGAGAAATTCTGCTTTTGGGAGTAGCTGCTGAGATTGACAAAAGAAGGAGTAACAATAAACAAGAAATTCTGCTTTCAGAGGTAAATGCTCTGAAAAATATGGAGTAGCAATAAATATGAAATTCTGCTTTTAGGGGTAGGTACTGAAATTGAAGAAAGGAGTATCAATGAACAAGAAGTTCTGCTCTTAGGGGTAGATTCTCTGAGGAAATATGGAGCAGTAATAAATAAGAAATTCAGCTTTTACAAGTTCGTATACCGATTACAAAATTAATGACTAGCAATAACCGAGAAATTCTGCTTTTAGGGGTGTTCTAGCAACTTCGGTGATTGCTGGCTAGTAGCATGGCCTTTCTCGGAGCTCTCGCAGTTCTGGAACGTCGCCTCCGCCTCCCGTGGATCGACGTTCGTTGTTCATTGGCTCATCCGGTTCATGTTTATTCAAGAAAAAAAAAAAGAAAAATAAAAAGAAGAACCCGGGACAGGTGTCGTCACAACGACTAGGCACAGAACCGCGGACCAGGCCGAGTGTCGTGTCGCTATAACATTACGCGATAATTCTCTTGAGTACCGTAAAAACGCGTCTCCTAGTAAAAACATTGAAAAATAAATAACGCGAAATAATATACAATATGTTACAGTAGCGCGTTAGTGGGCTTTGTTTGTTTGTTCGTTCGTCCGTTGTGAAGGGCGAAAGTTCTCGCAGGCCGGTGGTCGTCGATCACGAAAGAGATTGGTCGCGTTTCGCTGGTAGCGATCCTCGCGCGCAGGATCGCGATCGACGACCGATCGATCGTTCGTGAATTTAACTAATTTAATCAACATTCGAGGGGTTGATCCTCTCGTCCATCGAACGGCCCCGAGTTGCTACCTGTTTTCATCAACCCCTGTTATGTTTATGTATCGTGGACCGTGCGACGCGACGCGCACCTCTTCCTTGTCCTCGTCCTTTATACACCTCTACTTAAGTTTACCTTGGACTAATCGCTATATTTCGATCTTTACGTTTCGTTTTTTTTTTCCTCTCTCTTCTCTCTCTTTTATGCATAAAATATCATAAAATACATTCCTCTTTTCTTCGCTATGACTGGGCCCCGCGATCCGCTCGGCGATCCCTTCGTTTAAGAACGTCTCTCTCTCTCTCTCTCTCTCTTTTTCTTTCACCCTTTAGCCCCTCATTGTTTCTTTATTCGACACTCATTGTCATTTCTTTTTAGCAGGAACGTTACGAAGAGAGCCACCGCTCGGCTCTCGTACTTATTCGCGGGCACGAATCCTCGAGCCGCCAGAGATCCGAAGACGTTTGAGACCGGTTGCAAAGTTTGCTCGTCGGGAAGGATGCACCGGATGGAACGCGGGGCCGTCGATGACTTACGATGACTTTCATACAAATCGTTCGATGGGTACGAGCGACGTGAAATGAACTCGTAACGGAAAAGCACGGCGGCACTAGTAAGCTTGCACGGACATCATACGCTACCATGATATATTCATCTTGTCTCTGAAAAAGTCTTTGGTGTGTCGCTAGAGTGGCGAAAGTATCTTTCCTCTTTCTCTCTCTCTCTTTCTCTCTCGCATTCTTTCTCTCGTTTTCTCTCTCTCCCTCTTTCTTTCTTTCAACAGCTGAAAACGCTGTTAGGGAACACTCTGCTCGCTCGTTCGTACGGCAATCTATCTATACGGTATAATCGTTTCATACCTCTAGAAATGTAAAAAGTAGGGGCGCGTGCGCTCGCCGATCGACGTCGACGCAAATTCGCGAACTTTTCCGACCGTTTCGCTAACTACACCTCCGCAGGAAGGCTCGATTTTAATGTGAAAAGCAAACGGAGCAGGCTCTTCGGTCCCTCAACCGGTTGCTTTTAATTTAACGTTGAATTTCTCGAGCATTTTTATTGTTAAGCGTTCCTCGTGCGAAACAATTTTAATAATTGCAATGTTTTTATCAATTATACTTATAATTTGTATCGATTGCGAAGCCCTCCAAATGCTGGAGTATACTCTACTTATAATTTGTATCAACTGTGAAGCCTTCCAAATGCTAGAGTATACTTCACACGTACTTTGTATCAATTGTGAAGCCTTCCAAATGCTAGAGTATACTCTACTTATAATTTATATCAATTGTGAAGCCTTCCAAATGCTAGAGTATACTCTGCTTATAATTTATATCAATTGTGAAGCCTTCCAAATGCTAGAGTATACTCTATTTATAATTTGTATCAATTGTGAAGCCTTCCAAATGCTAGAGTATACTCTACTTATAATTTATATCAATTGTGAAGCCTTCCAAATACTAGAGTATACTTCACACATAATTTGTATCAATTGTGAAGCCTTCCAAATGCTAGAGTATACTCTACTTATAATTTATATCAATTGTGAAGCCTTCCAAATGCTAGAGTATACTCTATTTATAATTTGTATCAATTGTGAAGCCTTCCAAATACTAGAGTATACTTCACACATAATTTGTATCAATTGTGAAGCCTTCCAAATGAGTATACTTTATCATTTGCGAATAGGACTTTTGCCAAAACATTCAAGATCTCAATTAGCAATTGGAAGGTAGTCAAAAATTTAATTTATTGAGTCTGATAAATAGTTTTTAATTTAAGACCGGTCTTCTGTTGTTAGCTTTGTTTAAATAATCATTAAGAATGAAAAAGCAGCTCGAGCCTCAGACTGTTTTAGAGTCCAAGCGTAAACCCCAAAAGAGGGACTAGTTAAACGTTTCATAAGACTTAGTAATTCATTATAAGTAATTTTCATAAGACTTAGAAGAGCTTTGCAAGATTGTTACATTTTTTCTTCCATTGTAGGATCGCAATAGGGGCAGGATTTTAGGTTGCAAGGTGGAAAATGTATCGCATTCGACATCTCCATCGATCGGCACTCGGTGCACACGCGCCGCTCCGGGGGATACAAGGAATACTTTGTACAAGAGCGTCCTGGACGCATCTGAACGCACGCTTCGACGAACTGTCGCTCGAAAACCGAGGAGCACCTTCCCTCGGCGGATTCGGTTCCGATTTTCGACTCTTTCGCCGAGTCTTCGAGGCTGTCGACGCTTAATCAACTCTCCGGATAATCCTCGTAGCGATACCTTATCCGTTAACCCTTTCCTGAACAATGTTCTTCATGGCCACAATAATTAAACAATTCTTCTCTTTAATTCTTCAGGGACGACGATTGATCCTCAACTTCCTTCCTGTATGGCCGACGTTGCATTACAGCACGAATGTTATAATCGATTATTTAGGCGTTTAACCGCAATTTGCATTTGCAATAAATACTCTGTATACAGTCTGTGATACACAGCATTGTATCAGCTATAATTAGGGTGCAATGATTCAAGTATCAAAATTGAAGTTCATCAAAGAAAAGTGCAATTTGTGCAACTTGGATTATCGAATTAATTGGACCTTGGTCCAGTTAGATCAGTGCGAAATTTAAATTATTATTATTGATACCATTTGAAAGAAGAAAATTCCTAATTGATATTTTGTATTGTTGCAGTTACCGGCACGCCTGTGCAAGAGGAGGTTTAGCCAACAGGAAGGATCAGCTTTTAAATTGAATCGCCCTGAAGGATGCACGAGGATTATCGGACAACGCTCGCTATCAATTAATACAGCCAGCAACCGATGTTCGAAAGGCTCGGAGTCCCCGGTTCGAGTGTCCTGTTCCTCCTCGAGCCAGGGGATGAATACCGATTAGGTTCGTCTCGTGCCTCGAAACAAGGACTGGGAGACAGCGGTTCCGAGGACCGACGAGATTGCAGTTACACGTCGGCCAATGAAAACCTTTTCCAGATCCACGTCGGTCCGTGCAATTACGTCTCTCCGCCTCGAAGACACCGGCCCGCCACGTAGGAAGACATCGTTGATCCCGGAAATCCTATTACAAGATCCCAAGATCGTCGGGACGACGAGTTCTTCTTTCCGCGATCCCGTAAAACGGAATCGTCGCGTCCACGTGGCGCCGTAACGATCCGCACGTGCTCACAGAGAAGCTTTACGACGTGTCCACCCCCTCTCGCCAACCCCTTCGACTTTCTCTCCTTGCCCACGGATTCGGAAACAAAAATGAAAGTCCGTTTGTCAACGGAGATCACGGCTGTCGCCCGGAAACCGCAGAGGACGCGGAGGATCTTAGAGATTTCACGGTTGCACCCCTTGCGCGACGACGAGTTCTCATTTTATTTACGCAATTTATCCACCGCTGTTACTCGAATTAATTAATTTAACCCTTCCAGGGCCGAACGAGACACTGATATTGAACGGAAACCACATCGGCGAATGATACCGAAGAGGATATCGAAGAGAGAATGAGATTATAATATTCTAGTATGATAATATGTATAAATTAGGGTAGAACAATCAATTGTCGCGTGTATCGTTGTTCGGCGCTGAAAGGGTTAAGGCTATCGATTGGACTGAAGGAATTTATTGATTGCTTCTGGTCTGAGTTGCCTCGAAAATAACGCAGATAAATTTTTATAACTTGTCTGTCTAAAATCTTAATGGTTCTCACGATTTTTACTATTTATCCTAATTTCTCGAACCATTCGGTGCAACTCCAAAAAGTTATTCCATCTCAAAGGGTATTCGACGCTAAACCTACAAGCGCTGGTCAAATTCACTGTACTCAGATTATTTATTCTAGAACTGTTGAAATTATAATGACTCTGTCGTAGTATAAATTGTACTAGAAATGGAAAAATTTTTAGATACACGAACTCTTCTAATTTCTATAAAGTAATTCGTGCTAGTTAGCTTTTGTGTTCGGTAGATTCAGCGTCGATCGCTCGCATAAATCGCTGTACATCGTTAGAGACTGTCCGCTGTCATTGTGCAAAGACTTTCGTTGCCAATTAACACTAGAACTACCGGACCAGTCAAAATGACTAGTGACAATTCCAGAAATTATAAAAGTATCTTCAATGGAAAGCTTCGAATGAATTTCTTCGTTGAAGCAGACATTGTAATTGTAATTGTAATAAAAATTGATTACTCGATAGTTCTAGCGTTAAAATCGAAACACGACAGTTTAGGATCTTCCCCAACGATTGCGATTTTCTTTGAACAGAGTAACTGTCCTCGAGGATAAATATTTGCGGTTTTTCGCGTTTTCCGTGCCGGGGCGAGAGAAAACGATGCGCAGCGAAGGGGGTGGTTTTGTTCTTGCTGTTTTCGAACGTCGAATTCAACCGCGGCGACCCTTTCCCGTCTGCGAACACGATGTTTCCGTTCGATGGCTTGTCCCTGGCCAGATCTCTTCTTCGTTCTCGCTCGCAGCTCGCTTTGGAATGCCGTCGAATTGCTCGACGACGATGATTCTGCAATGGAAAGAAAGATTGAATCGATCAGTCGAGGGTTAATAGAGTATTCAACGATTAGAGAGAAAGGTAGCTACTGTTCGAACCGTTGAATCTCGAATCAGGGCTCTCGGGTTGTTCTAGAGTACGATTCCCTATCTTTTCTGGCTCGCTACCCTCTTTTCAATGCTATTTTTGTTCTTCACCCTCTCTTTCAACCCTTTGTAAGAGATCCTGCGAATAACCTAGACTGCGGATTTTACGTATTTATGGTGGAAATGGGCAGGTTGAATTCGAAATCGTGTAGGGAAGTTCAAAGAATTTAACGTTCTCAGTTTATTAAGATTTTTAACCCCTTGCAAAATATGGAGGAACAGAATGTATTAACTCTAGAACTACCAAACCAGTAAAAATGACTGGCCCTACTTATTTCTTTCGCATTTACTGAAGTTATAAATATATTTTCATTAGTAATTTTCCAATATACTTCTTTAATGAACCACATGTTACAATAAAAACTGCATGAAGTTTTAATAGATGCAGTCTCGTTATTATCACAAAGCAATGTACATCGTTGGATTTATTCTTCGGTAGTTCTAGTGTTAAATGTGCGTTGTTAATTTCCATTCAACTAAAATACAATTCTACATTGTATATATAATACAATTGTAGGAAATCAGTAGTGGCAAAAGAGTTTTAACAATTGCATTTGTACAATCAAATGTACTGCAAGGGGTAGAAGGAAGAAGGGTATTTGTATTTTCTCTGTTGCAACTGATGCAGAATATTTTATGTCTTTTTATTTTTATTTTTATGTTTATTTTATTTAATTGGCATTGTAATTTTCAGAAATAGTTGGCGGTTCAGGATGGATTTATTCCTGCAGACTGAATTCCCAAGACTGTTAGCGTCGCAGAGAAGCAAGATGAGGAGGAAGAACATCAAGCAAATAGAAAGGAAAAATTTCACGCCCCTAAATCTCTTCAGTGTCTACAGCGATGGGAAACCACGTCCTGAGATTGATCCTCCGGACAATCAAAGGTTCGTAGATTGTTCTCGGGCGACTTACGAAGGTCTTACGGTAATTCTCGAAGGGACAACCCAATGACCTTAGCTTGCCCCTTAGGAAGATCACCTAAGGGTTCAGGCTTGACACTAAGGGTGGCCTAGGTGTCTTAGGCTTGAGCCCTGACCGTCTTATTCGCCACGTACCATCATTTTGCGACGTTCCAACAAAAACTGAAGAAGAAATTTCGCCAAGTCGACGTGTTAATCTCTTAGAAGATTTATAAACAAAGTTTAACAAATATTATAACTAGACTGTGGATTATATACGTTTATTACAAAACAGTGGAAATATTTAAAGAATTTTTACATATCAAAATGATTCTATACTGAAATTATATAAACGATGACTGAATCAATTAAAATATTTAAGTACACATTACAATAAAACTCGCACAGTGTAAATACAGTTTAAGTAGATTTAATAAGAAAAAGAAACAAATGTCCAGGCAGCTTCTGTAGCTTGTAATTAACGTCGACGATTTTTATTTTGTACAAAAATCCGCAGTCTAGTTACGACTTTCTCATTTAGACGAAACAAAATTTGATCCGTTTGTGGTTAACGTTTAGGCATTGAAGTAACTGTAGCCACACAAACGTACGAATTATCTTTACTCGTCTGGATGAAACGTGACGTCCACGGGCGTTCTCCATTTAGGCAAAAATGTGCATCATTATCGCCGTAAAAAACATGTTACAATATTCCGAAAATACGCGTTCAAGCGAAAAAAGAAAATTTCTGCTTCTCTCGACTGTGAATCAACACTAAACACGCGGAGCGCTGTGCCGCCTTGTAAAAACGAGAGGGTTGAATCAATTTAACCCCTTGCCATAGCATTTTCTCTGTAACTAAAGTACTTATTTCTTTCGCAATTACTGAAGTTATAAATATATTTCCATTAGTACTTTTCCAAAATACTTCTTTAACACTTTGACTGCCATATCACCCACATATGGGTGACAGAATTGTTTGTCCATCTTTAAAACTAAATTTGTACGTTAATATATTCATTGCAGCAAATTTAATTGAGATCTGGAGAATAGTAGAGGGTTGAAGGATAACTTCGTCTCATATATTTTAAGTTTTCAATTATTCGTTAAATTAAATTACTTTGATTTTATGGGACTTTGGAGGTCGTTATTTTGGCAGTTAAAGTGTTAATAAAAACTGAATGAAGTTTGAATAGATGTAATCTTGTTATTATCACAAAGCAATGTATATCGTTGGACTTATCGTTTAGTAGTTCTACTGTTAAAATTGTTTGGGGTGCAAAGAGTTAAGAAATAGGATTGAATTAACATCGAGCAAGTTTTAACTGTTGTTCCGTATCTTTTCAGAGACAATTCCGGAAGAATCAGCTGATCAGATGCAATTAGGAAGAGTGGAGATACCTGCAGAGGATGATCCGGACGATCTATGGTGCCGATCGCTGTGTCCCAGGATTCTGGGGGCTGGTTGGTTGCGCTTCATTCGGGAATGTACGCTCCTCGGCGATAGTTCGTGCTCTCTAGTTGGCATAGTCGGTCGGTCGACGGTCCAGGATGCAGGACTCGCGTAAATGACGTTGGTCGGTGGATCGCTTCATCTCCTGGGGCTCTCCTGTGACAGGAAGGAGTAGCCGTTGAAATTATTCGTGGTCCGCGAAAGGGGTAACGGGTAACGGGTCGACGCGACACACCGGGGCCCCCGGACTTTCCGGCCTAATTAGCCCCGGATCCATTAAGTTTATCTGGGGGCATTGGGGTCGCCAAGTTCCCTTGGGGAACGCCGACGCCGTTGGAGGAAAGTTCGGTCAACGGGCGGCGGAGATAACTCTGGACTAAGTAGCGAATGATTAAGCCGGAACACCGTAGATCGTATGTTTCTACCGCAGCCATCCGAACTACGACCCTAAGTAACAATTAGCCCGTTTCACTGAATCTTCCCGCTTAAGAGCCCTGCGGTTACAACGAGGCCTCCCGTCTCGGTTCTACGTGACGCGAATCGCGAAAACATTCGCAAAATCGCAAACCGGCTGCAACCATTTGCGGTTCGAACTACTGCCTTTTGTTACCGAACTTCCCGCTCTGTCTCGTTCTAGCCGATTCTACCGGGTGTCCGAGTTCCGAGTTATTTCCACCGGGAAATCTGTTTATTGGCCGCGGTAGCTCGTAAAATCTACTTTGCGGTGTTTGAACGACGCGTGCCGACTGGCCAATGCCCGAGGGACCAACGTTTTAATGAACTGTACTTAAGTCACCTCTACTACGGCAGTTCGACAATAATGTAATTAACTGTTGCAGGATGTCAGGAAGAAAGAGGGAACTGGACTATGGAGTCCTCCGACTGCTTCCTTAAGTCCCAACATCCCTGGGGGCCCTGGTTTCACATCAAGAATTGAACAACGACCAGAATGAGTGAGCAGAAGACTGAGATACCGTAGGAGCAATTTAATAAGCGTAGTTCTCATTAGAACTAAGATTCGAGTGTTTATGACGCCACAAGGAGCAAGAATGAGACAAAATGGCGTCGCAATGAGCTACCGAGCTTGATTATTGAGCGAAATGAGTTGAAGAAGTAGACGAAAAGAAAATTTTTTCTAGCCAGAAACGTCGCTAAAAATCCTCGAGGCGAATCTCAGCGACGTTTTCATTCGTTTCTACAGTAGTTAGCGACAAATAGAGAAAAATGGCGGTTTGAAAGTGTGACTCTTTTCTGAAATCGGGCGATCGACGGTACAGCGTTAGTAGAAGTCGATCAATTTTATTTCGACCCGATGGAAGAAGTTTCACGGGAAGATCAGTAGCGTAACCGATAGCGGGTATCGCGGTGTGGAAGATACGCGCGTTTTCTTCGTGCGTTGTTCGCTTCCAGTAGGGGAACGTTACCCGGCGACTCGGCCGGAAGTAATTCGTAGATTAATAAACGCGGAACCCGATGTGTAATATCCAGCAGCTATCCCCGGAGTCCTTAGATAGCGGCGCATCGCAGAGGAGCGCGGAGGATTGGTCGTTTCGCGAGAGGGAGCGCAGAGAAAGAGAGCGAGAGAAAAAAGAAAGAGGGAAAGAAAAATAGAGAGAGGAAGAGAAAAAGAGAGGAAGACAGTAAGGGAGCAAAAGAGTGGGCGAAAGGTTGGGAAAAGAGTGCCCTGGGATATGAGGTTCGCGATATCCGGAGCTCTTTCCTAACTCGTTGCTCCGCTGCAACCTCTGCACCGTGGAAAAAAACCTCGCTGGGAATAAAAAAAAAAAGCCTCAGCCCGAAAAGCGAGCTCGAACGCCTCGCGAGAAAAAGGGCTCGCAACGATCGTTGGTCGGAAAAATCGTTGGCTGCGTTGCCCCTGCCATGGAAAATGGGCTACGGGAAACTCGTACGTTCTCCCGCGTATAGTCTACCATTTGTTCCGTCGATCGCTCGGTTAAATCAACGCTGCCAAATATCGTCGTTTTGCGGATCTTAAATTACTCGCGCCGAAGCGCGCGTTTTCGCGAATATGTTTAAAGAGGAAGGTTTG
>CM052087.1:13513265-13533904 GCA_028453745.1 Agapostemon virescens
TAGTAGAGACCAGTCAAAATGACTGGTGTGGTAGTTCTAGTGTTAAATAATCCCTTAACATTTCCAAATAGGCCTACAGCTTTGCTTTTAATAAACACAAAAAGGTGAAAGTAGTATTAATAAAAATATATATCATTGTACTTGAGAGTGTTGTAGAATCGTTCTGTGTCAGCACTGTTTGTTCGTTTGTTCACGTGGAAGCATAAATAATTGTTGAAGTTGAGAGCTCGTATTCTTCGTCGAAGCAGAACTTTTTTGAAAATCGAGGGCGATGGAGGAAATGATTTCGAGGTCTATAAAAATGATCTGTTGGTCGGCAGATAGCAAAACGGGTACGGGACAGTGTCCTCGGCCAGGCCAGGTTCGAATGACTGTCAGAATCACTGTCAGACGGGTTCTGAGCGCATATTGTTGTACTGTTTAAGAATGTACAGATGAATGAATGCACCCGCGCTCAGAGCATTTCTGACGCTTACTCGTAAATAAAGAATGTGCCTTTCAGAAGTAATAATGGATATATTATGTAAGAATGCATGATATATTATGACGAATAAATTGTTTTTAATAGAACGAGAAATCATTACAAAACACCGTTTATTGTTATGAAATAGTACACACAGTCGAGCAGCCGATTAATTACGGGGTAAGTAGTCGTCCCAGTTACTTCTTAGCAAGAATACTATCGAGGTACATATAAAATAAACGCTAAAATCTCATTATAAATATCATTAAAAATTACGACAGAGGGGTAGAAGAGAGAGAGAGAGAGAGAAAAAGTACATGTTCGCGAGAAACAATTAAAAAAAAAAACGAATAAGACACTAATAGTACGCGAGTCCGTAATAAATTAAACTTTACTGGGTTACAATAGTATGCTTTTCGAGCGACGCATCTTTGTCCGATAATGTTCACTTTCAACAGTACGCAAGATTGTAAAAAGAAGAGCTAAGCCCAAAAGTCAGATACTCTTACATCTACGTTAATACCATTCCAAACGAATATCATTAGTGTATTTGATAAAGCGGTTGTAAAAAAAATATTCGGTAAAAAAAATATAATCTAACAGTGGAGACTGTTATAATCAAAGGTCTTCGCACAGCATGTATCAAAATTAAAATATGTATATATTAAAAATATATATATGTATATATAGATAATATGTTAAGACTTGTAATACGTATGGCCTCTTGTGTCCTTAATAGTAACGATATAAAAGAATACTCAAGTGTCATCTGTTTTTTTTTTTCGTAGAAAATGCTTAAGTTTCATTATTTTTCGCCTCGCTTATTAGCTGCAGACAAATCTTTATATCCTCACAATCGGCGATCATCACGTCAAGTCTAAAAAAAAGTATTCCATGTAAATCTCATTCCAAGCGAAAGATCATTTTCTAGCAATACCTGTCGGCAAACATATCCAACGCGGGTCCGGTGAAGGTTCCTCTCTTCAAAGCTTGGTGGCAAAAGTGTGTCAAATATTTAAAACATTTATGAGTCAAATCGCAAACGTTTTGATTGTCGCATTTCGATATCTGTTTCGTGATATTCCATGCCGCGTACACGTACTGCATCACAGACGTCCAGTGCTGAGATTCCACCAGTCTTTTTCCCTGATCTATAATAGCTTTCTGCACGAAATCAAGACATTATTAATAACAAATTCGAACGACACGGCCTGAAACCGTCAAGCAACATTAAAAAAAATATATAGAAAAAAAGAACACTGCATACAAAGCACCTGAAATACATCTAAATGAATATGCGCATAATTATTCGAAGAATCATCCAACTTGGATGGCAATAAGCTCAGATGAATATTTTGCTTCAAATTATTTAGGGTGTCTATTAGCGGTTGCACATCCGCTACTGGCATTTTCTTTAGAAGAATATTATGTAGCTTTTCCCCTTCAGGCAGTCCACTCTCTTCCTGTGCAGCAACCACGTCCATTATCATATCTACCAACTGCTCGCGACTGAGACCTCTCAATCCACTTGCCAAGCTACCACTGTATTGTGACTGTGAATTACTGATACTGGTCACAGGCAAGGACTTTTTCTTTTTCTCCGGTGTTGTGAACTCCGACTCATTGGGGTTTCCTAGGGAGAGCCTTTTCCTGGGCGTGCTTCTCAATAGCAGGGTGCTCATTTTCATTGGACTTTTTATTGGAGTACGGTCCCTGGAACTTAAACTGGAAAAATGAGGCATCGATCGAATGGTCTTGCAATGAAATGAAAAACATGTGCTGTTTGTCCAGGAGAAGAAGG
Source organism: Agapostemon virescens (assembly GCA_028453745.1). NCBI lineage: Eukaryota > Metazoa > Arthropoda > Insecta > Hymenoptera > Halictidae > Agapostemon > Agapostemon virescens. The sequence continues at coordinate 13,515,530 of CM052087.1, forward strand.
CATATAGAGGACTCTTCTTGTGAAACATTTACAACTATAAAGCTAAACACAGATCTACTAGTAATATACCTGAATTACTTTTATATTGATGTATCTATTCGACGACAGCCCGCTGTCAAAACTCATGTATTCTTATCATGGACAAATGATGGGTGAAGTTTATTGATTTGATCTGCAAGTGACCAGATACTCACTTGAAGAGACTATTTCGTTTACACGTATCGAGATCAGGCGACCAGACTATGGTCTTGCGACGACGCCCACGCTTCTGTATCACCAGTTCGTCGGGGCTGGGTGCAGGGCTCCAGGAGTCAGAACCGTGTCGGCTGTTTAAAAAATTGTCCATTGCATTGACTTCAGTGGGAACGGTATCTCCTGAAACACGAGACGAAATTGAAAAAGAGACAAACAGATGGGCCGTGCCAGGAATCAGTCGGAAACACACCAGGCGACGACGAATTGTTGACAGGGATCACTGCCAGAGCTTGTCTGGAGGATCTTCGACGAGTTGCGTCGGGCCTTCGGAGAAAATCTCTTCTGGTTGGCGTATTCATTTTTATCGCGACAAACGAAAAACCGTCCGAAATAGAAACTTTTCCGTTCCGCAAAACGTATGCTGCGATGACGCGTAAAATGTCAGCGCCACTTTTCGACAGAATATCGATTTTCAACGGTTACACATGTCTCACAAACCGGGCGAGTGCATTTGCTACTCAAAAATCGATTAAAACTACACAGGTTGTGTCATGGGAAGTCAGTAATAACAGGGAAAAAACGTACACAACAACGCGTCAACACTTGTTCGAGAATGGGATTAGAAATGGCGGGAAGGAAGCTGATTGGCCCCTCCCAGCAAAGACGCACGCCTAACCTGTTGCACTATGGAGAGGCAGAGCATCGACGTTATGCGTATTATTTCTATTCACATTAGGCATTTATTTTTTGTTCTTTTCAAGACCCGTGCAATGATAAATGACGTTTTCGAAATATTCTGAGCGATAAAGTTAACATATTTTTGATGTTTTGTAATCTGTGGACTCATCAACAATCACTTTATACTAAAGTTAGTAACTGTAAACCGTTCACTGAGGCACGGGACTACGGACACTTGTTACATCTGCTCAATGGCGTCGATGCGACGAATACTATATTTATATGAAAGGATAGTTGGTTTATTATGACATAAATAGTATCGTTAAACACAAGGAAAATAATCTAAAATTCATAAAGATTTAAGAAAATATTGTACGACACAAGTTGATTAATTAATAACGTGATTATTTACAATTATATAATTGTCACATATGCAAAATGATTCTTGCCGGATATGCCATAAGATGCTGTATAAATTTCGGCAAGAATCATTTGCTCCGTAAAATCTCAAAATAGCGCCAATACCCGTAGCGGCGAAATGCTCAAACTGGTAGCCAATATTATCGATAGAGCTGTCAGAAGTCAACAGTGTTACCTACCATTGTTAAGCAGATACTAATTAATGTAAAAGTTCCATGCTTCTGCCACAAATGGCGCCACAGACACCTTCTTCTCGCAACGTCGATAATATAAATTTTCTAATTTTATTAATATCAATAATTTTTTATTTTGTCAACTCTTCGAAGTTTTATTTTAATCTATAAACAAATTAATTTATTTGTAAATATAAGAAGAATTTTAAAATAAAATAATTATACTAATATTATAATGATGGTTTTCAGCAATATGCTCTGGATACCATTGTCATAAAAATGTAAAAATTAATAACTATCGAATGCTGCATGGAATGTAATTAAAATTACAAATTTATATTCTTCGATCGAGAAATTGTTACCGAGTAGCAAGTTACTAATTAATAATCTATGTATCTGACAGATTGGAAAGAGATCAGTCGTACATCCTTTTCTCTCCGCCGCGAAATCGTATGTCTGTCTTTGTCGGATACCTCCTGCACCATCATGTTCTCCTGATACATACCAGGAGATTCGAAGTCCCGTGAAAGAAGGAGGTGGCACGAGCATGGCTATCGTTGTCTTTGTCGCACAGTAACTCTGTCCTTGTCTTACGCATTGCGAAGATAGGGAAAATTAGTTCACGCTATCGCCGCGTAGATGGCGCCACTGGCAGCGTTGATTTTTGCTGAGTTCATGCAGCCATACATTTTTGAAATACACATTCGCGGCACACGTTTGAACAAGCAAGCGGGCCCGTTACTAGAAACAGGATTTGATATGTTGTGGAAGAAACGTTTCGACGAATAGTTTGAAAACAATAATTTTATTAAAGTTCTTATAAGAAAAGATAATACAAGCGAGTTATATTCTCCGTTAAAGTGCGGAGAACTTACGTTAGGTTGCATGTACATTTATTTTTATACATCGTTTGTGTGAACATTAGTACGCAGTCAGAATATTTTGCATAGTTAGATGCATGCTTCGTTTTATTGTGCAGACAGTTTCGCAATAGAAAAACGTGAGGCTTGACATTTCTTTTTCTCTCTCGAGGTTGATCTAGATTTTTTCACGATGTAGTAAAATCTCCCACGTGTATGTGAAAATTTGAACAGTTCGTGTTACGTTTGTTATGGACAAAAAAAAAAAAAACGTTTAAGTAAGCTTCCTTTTTTTTTTTTCGTTACATGTGTATATTATCTATAGAATTGTTCGTAATACATTGATATTAGTAGGTGAAACTAAAGCGTTTAATAATCACAATTGATACAGCACACGAACATTATAAATATCAGTATCGGAACGGTGATATTATTCTCTGTTAGTACAGCAAATTTTTGTCTGCAACGTTACATAAATATTGTGAGCTCGGTACCTACTAAATACAAACTGTACTCTCTCTCTCTCTCTCTCTCTCTCTTATCACATATAGAATAATTGTAACAAGTGATGAGAAGCTTCAACGGAAAACGAAAGTGTAAGATACTTTTTTTTAAATACATCGTTTAAATATAACACAAAGATACTATCACTCACGTATGTACAAAATATGCAGTATAATTTAAAATAATAATGATCATTATTTCGTAAATAATGCATACGAGTAATACTGCTCTTTGTATATAACTTAGTAACGAGAGTAAAATAAGAAAAAAATTAAAACACAACCAACAGGACTTACGCGATAACTTATCATTAATTTTCTTTCCTTTTATCTACTACACGCTACACTGATATCCGATTTGCAGTGTGCTGTACAAGGTGTGACACCGATTTTCGCTAATGCGATTTACAATGCGCAATCGATATAATAAAACCAAAACGCTGTAATGCCGTTAACTATAAAGATATAATGAGTAAGATTTTATTGTGATCAGTAGAGGTTTGTTCCTTTAAATTACATTGCTTCGTGTTTCAATGAAACTTGAGTTCCCATATTTTTCTTGTTATTGTACCGTACGTTATATTAAAAATCTAATGTATCTAAATATCTCAAAAATATTGGCCCTTGTAACGAAGGATATATGCTATTATGCATAAGCATTATTATGTTACATGATTTCCTCTCAGTTTTGTCCTTAGTTGGTAGTTAAATATTAGTGAGACCATAATATACACGATATAGTTTTAATTTCTGATCCGCAATAAAGTCTAGTTTCATTTCCGTCTCGATATAGATCGTTAACCGAATAAGTATTCCGAGTGATGCACACTGATCATCTCTCACTCTCTCTCTCTCTCTCTTTCTCGCTCGCTCGCTCTCTCTCTCTCTTTCGCTCACTTTCTCTCATATATGTAAAAACAAATTTTTTTTTTTTTTAATTAATAAACTTATAAATTTCTTATAGTACAATTACTGGTACATTTAGAATCTCGTATTTGTTCCATCTCGAAAATTTGCAACCAAGACTAGAGACATTCTATCGCAGTGGTTCAGATTCCCTTGAATACTTCATCATTGAACGTGAGGGGGTCACAGAACTGAACGTTAAAACGTCGGATTACATTGCTGCGGAATAGAAAATACAACTGAGATGAAAGTCGTTTTTGATTTAAACATTCTTCGTGTCAGCGTGTTAAGCTCTCTACCTGTGAATAACATGTACATATAATATGTATGTGCATATATGTATACAATATGTATATACGTATATACACGTTTATTTGCGAATGTTTTTCCTCTCAAACTCTTTGCGTTAAATGCAAGAAAATGCATAAAATATTCGTACGCTCCAACGGCACTGTGTACTCTTCTACGCGAGTATACAAAAATTTCCGTACCTCGGTATGACCAATTCTGATTAAACAAAATGCAATTGTTATTTTTAAGAGGCGAATGACAATGGACGCCCATCGTTCGATAATAAACTGTCACACCGGTCTCGTTGAAATTCTTGTACATTTTTATACTCTTTCGATTTGTAAAGTTCTAACTTATCGTTTGGAACTGATACGTTTATATAAAAGTGGTTCTCGTTACGATACAGTGACCATAGAAAAAGTCTAATCGCTACACATAGAGTACGATAATGGATGTTCGTTCTTAATGCGCTCAAACTACTTTTTTTACTTCCTCGAATAAATCAGTCTAGAAATTGCTTTCAATTTGGGCTGTATACCTTTTTTTTTTACCTCGTAATATCCAATTAGGCAGCACGGAGGATATGCCGTCAACTTGTTTTATTTCTATGGTACCTTCCTTTCATTTTGTTCTCTCTCTCTCTCTCTCTCTCTCTTTTCTTTTTTTTGTTATTATTTTCTTCGTTTTCATTCAATGGAACCTGATTATCTTAAAAAAATTAATTTAGTAGGCGCAGGTACGATCGTTGATGATCGCAATCGTAAGAGATTCGCTAAATGGATATATACAATTAACATTGAGGTTTTGTTGTCCGTAGGAACAAGGCACGGCTGCTTTACTTCGCTGAACAGCATCATTATTGGTTGAGATTTAGCGATAAAAGTATACACCTTACTTACTTCGACAGACCTTACCGTGACGCGACATTTTTTATTTCTGCCAAATTTTCTGAACATTTTGTTACTAATTTCCCACATATCTAGTTCATAGAATTACAAACTTATGTAGATTTTCTAATATGTGATTTTAAAAAATTATCTTCGTATGATTGACATCGCATTGAAAAATATCTTTTTCTTTTTTCTTTTTTCTTTTTCATTCTCTCTTTCTTTCTCTCGCTCTCTCTTTCTCTCTATCTCTTCCTCTATCAAGTATCACAAATAAATGGATATTTCTTTGAAATAGTATTCGTGACCATTGCTTCTACGTAAGAGCAATAACAATTTGCTATTATATCTTTGCAATTCCACTTCATAGAATATTCTGCGAACACTTAAGATATTGTATTACAAAAACACACATACAGAATACTGTGAAAATCCCTCTGAAATGCTGCAAAGTTCTCCAGACAGATAATCAAGTGTAGACACATTTTCACTCTTATTTTTTCTTTTTTTTTTCTCTTTTCGTAAATAGAATATTCAAAACGATAACGTCCATATAGTAACACCGCATTTAAAACTGTCGCGTGTGCGGTGACGTTACATCAACAAGTGTTGAATCATTTAACTTGTATAAGCATGAACATTGAAATGATTAATTGTATTCTGTACAATTAATTTAATATAGAGAAAAATGAAGAGAAGATAAATAATGTGTACGTTTGTCGAAACTGTCGAAGTATCGATGATATATCATGAATTTTCATTGAAATGTATCCGATATTTCATTATCCGGAAGTAAAAAATTTCTTATTGTCGTCGTGACCGTGACAACTTTATGTGTTTTTTTTTTTTTTTATATCTACCGCCAAAGACGCCGTTTCCTGTTTCACAATTATATCGTAAACACGTTATGTTACAAATATAAATGTTATAAAGAATCCCATATGTCGCACTGTATAAATTAAATTAAACATCCTCAGGAATGACTAACTATAACAAAGATGTACACAAATATGCAAAAATTTTCTCACAAGGAACATCGTTATGTAAATAAAAAATATTGTTATTCCAACATCAAAAGTTTCTTTGCACGAGCACGTGTCCCAATGCAGAAATATGGAAATCTGTATAATTATGTTTGTGTAATTATTGTTAACAGATATTTCGTGATTAAATAATTTTTCCCATAGCAATAAAAACGGTGGTTGCAATTAACTATCTATTTCATATCTAGTTATAAACATTCACTTGGAATTGACAATTCATACACTCGTTAGTTTTATTAGTCAACATCAAGAGTAGTATTTAAGGCAGGAATATTTGTTTCTTTTTTGTTACTCTACTACAATCGTAATTTCACTCGTGTCTGAACGTAATCTTTCTCGTATAGAATGAAACGCTTTACCAGAAGCAAGAGAGCATATATGTAAATATATTGTAATGAATATAACTAGACGTTATAAAAAATAAATGAAGGACTAGGAATCTTAATGGATCCTGATGGATCCTGGAACCTTCATTGGGCGATGCTTGTGTACCAACAAACGTTCCGTATTTATAAAAGTTATCCAAAAGTGCTTCTTTTTCAACCCACCTATCATACAACCATTTAGATAATAATTCTGGTTCCCGAGGAACCTAAAAAATGATGATGCACTGTATGTACTGAGCCATATTAAACGGAAAACAACAATGCAAATAATAGACGATTAAACACTTACCAACGAACTAGGAAAAACTCGGTAAAACAGTACCGTCTCACACGGTGGTCTGGAACCAGTTATAATCGTAGGTAAGTCAATCGGTTTACCTTGAGGATATGCTATTGTTATATCAAGAACCCAATTGATTTCAGGCTTTGCTACTGTCATACCTACATAACAAATAGTTCATTTAATAAGAGAACAGACAGAAAACGGAACCCGTTATCGAATTGTAATTTGTTAAATTATTTACTTGCTCTATTGTCTAATACTCTGTTTGATCTATTGTTATTCTGTGATGGACCAACTGTGTCAAATATAGTTTGCAATGCGCCTAAACGTGGCAGAGTTACATTCTCCAATATAGGAAGATTATTCTTCTTTGCAAACTTTTGCGAAGTCTCTCTCCTTTTACATAAAAAACCTCCTTCTGGAAACAGAACCATCCATTCTCTATGCAGTGGAATATACGATTCTCTCAGATGTTTCTCCAATTGCTTTAAACTTTCTTCTCTCTTTTTTCGACCCTGTGGAACGTTCAAACGAAAATATTGCCGATTATGCATTAACAATTTAACAAATGTTTTCATTCTTATTGAATTAATAAACCCACAGATACTTACGGATACAATGAAAAAGTCTTGATGTAGAATAGAAACTATACCAAAGTTTGTAAATTTGAAAATCCTGTCCATAATCCACATCAGATTAGGCAGCACATTAGGTTTTGCATTAAATGTTGTCATTAGTATAGGAACATCGCCGGTGCTTTGATGATTCGCTATAACTAATGTTCTGTCATTAACAAGCTTCTGTATATCATCACCGTGTTCTATTACTGTAACAGATATTATACTTATTAATATTTACACTGTAATCATTGTCAAACTTTTGATTGTACAAGCATTATGTATATGCATTCAGGTACTCACTGTCGTAACCTGCAGACCAGGTCCATGTTGATACCATTGCTAGTAGCCAATGAAAAAATAGTCCTTCGATACGCCAATATACTTGAGGCTGGTAAACTTTCACAGGAAACAATAGTGTCATCCATACTACATACGTTGGTATACAATAAACATTGTTCAGTATCACAAACCCGGTTCGAGCAATACATTTTATAAAAGTCAATACTTTACTGATTACCCTGTAAGGAAAGCATATTATAATCCTTTTATGAACAATAATAATGTTGATCTACAATGTATCTTGCTGTAAAAAAAATGAATCGGTACTTAAGCTTTATGTCAAACAGGTGTCAATATTTTGTACTAATTCACGCTGAATTATAAACTACCAAGACAATGAATTATGCATTGAATACTATTAATTTGGAATTAACAAATGTATGATTCATTGCGATTAGACAGAAACTATTACTACATGTTCAATGTTTCTTTACATATATACGTACACAGAAAAAATGATCATGTTTCAACCTACATATTATAATTGTTTCACTTTCATCCATAACAAAATCTCTCTAATTAAAAATTCCACCGATGTCAGTTAAACTTTGAATGTATTCTAAACATTCAGTAACTATAAATCGAATTGCAACGATGTAAATACTTTAAATGCCCATCAAAAATGATGCTGACGTTCCCAGTTTGCGGGGAAAAAAAGCAAGTTATGATTCAACACATATTGATAGTTGGGACTCGTTGCGATCCGATATTATCGGCTTAACCGATTGACCCGATCGCTAGCATACGCTCGCGAAAACGGACAAAAAAATGACTAAAGATAGAAAACAACACAGACAGAAATAAACCATAAACAAACGGAGATAAAAAATGTGCTCGGAACTTTCAAAATATTGCGCTGACCGACGTGTTAGGCACCCGGCTCTACAGCCGATTCTAGGTTAAGGATCAAATTCACATAAATTTCGAATCGCACAGGGTTGCGAGACGTAGATATGTATAACTCGCAAAAAATCCTACCGGATACGTAGACGAAATTTGTTCGCAATTACATACGGGATAATCGTTTACGCGATTACGCGTCCTAATGGAGAACGACGGGCACAACTTACCTTGCGAAAGTAGAAGAGGAAGAAGAGTCAGTCATTTTCGAAAAACACCGCTCGTCACGCGAATTCTGTTAATTTTCATCCAGATTTTTTCGAGCATAGCATTCAGCCGGTGCAGAAATTACATAATAAGGATCATTAGATCGGATGACACACAAGATCCCGCGTGCTGTTTACATGAGACTCCGAGTCTTGATAACAATTCCGATACGCAGCGAAATTTCAATCGACCTGTCCCGTGCAGCTTATCGCTCTGTAATAGCCTGCGGTATCGTCGATTTCGACCAGCGTGCACCGCTACCAAGATAAAGCCATGCCGTTAATCAATTTATTGGCTCGTCGATCGTTCGCATGACGTTTCTTTTTTTCCTCGAAAACACACCATAGTTCCGTTCTGTCCGCTCTACGAAAAAAATCACCACAGCAAACGCAACGTAAATACATACAGAGCTGGGTAAAATAACAATTCAAATGGTAAATCATTTATTTTCTGTGAAACCATACCATGGCGCCTTTAAAAGTTTCGAAAATACTATTCTATTTGAAGGATTTTCAAAATAATGGATATTTCACTCGAGGGGGTGATTCCACGTAAAAAAATAAATTTTGTTCATTTAACAATTCGTTTTCAAACATGTTATGGCTTTTTGCATTTTAATATCAAATGCTTTCTCGATTTTTTTCAGAGTTATTAAATATTTCTAATACTGCTTATCGTCAAATTCAAATATTTTATTTTATACTTTAGACTACCAAAATAAAAATTTTTCATCTGCAGACATTTTACATCCTGTTCCGAATATAAAACAATGACAAAATTTATTGAGCTACTTCAAATTTCAAGTAATTCAAGCATTCTTGTTTTCGCTCAAACTGTTAGTATAAACGCGTGAGAATAAAATACGAAAGGTCTAAAATTTGAATGCCATAGTTGCGTTCTATCGGCTGTACGACCAGTACCGGATTAACCAATAAGCAAAGTAACCACGTGTTTTGAACACTGGTAGAAGGGGCACACCATAGACATTTTCTGATTGTTACATTTTCACTAAAAAGATTAGTGTATTATCGAATTAGTTATAAAAAAGAAGATTTCATTATCCGTGAACTTACAATAGAATTATTGTAATTTTACTGCGTAGGGCTTCTGAAGGTCTCGATCCGGTACTGTGCACGAAAAATCACCACAGCGGACACGACGTAAATATAGATCACCGATAAAACTTATTAAGCTGTTTTGAATATATTATGATTTGACGTTTGACGAATTCATGGGAAATTTCAAATAATTCGGACGCAATGTAAATACAGCACAGCAATGAAATTTATTAAACGACTATCAACACTTAACAAGTTACTTGAAATGGTTTTTGCTTAGATGTTAGCTAGAACCTTACGAAATAAATTATGAATTGCTTTTGGCCAACTATAAATGCTAGTAAAGCGTACGCGCACACCTGCGAGCACAGATCGACGTTGAAGGCATTACCTTCGAAACAACACAAGATTTCTCGTATGATTATTCAATTTTTATTGCAACATAGTTTTGCAACTTTCCCTAAATATGAAGAGTAAAGTATACGACGAAGATGGTGTCACATACTGGAACATTTATGATTCTGTAATACAAAAAGAAATATTTAAAAAATGATATCGTCGAGGATTATAGCCAGATTAGAAAGATAAGATTGTTCTGCAGTTATCCGATTTCAAAGAATATTGAAATAAAAACCAAAGATAAATTCGATCCCACTGAGGCTTTCAACAAGGTATAAATGTTGACTAAATATTTAAACATTTATGAAAATTGATAATCAGATACTTGAAAGGACTACTTCTCTGTTTAATTAACTGTTTAATTTCCTAAAAAGAAAACAGTGAAATAAACAGTTTCGAAACATTTCTTTATATTTTCTTAAAATGAATCGACTAATACCGCAAAATTTTAAGACTTATTCGCATTATTGCCATTGTATTCATTAGTGCTGTCAAACCTAACCACATTTTCATTTCCAAAGAATTTGTACCAGGCAGTATTTTTATATTTCGCAATATATTTCCTATAGTATTTACATATTTCTGGTTTTACTACAAAAAATTCGTAAAAACACTTATTTAAAAGAGAACAACGATTTTTAAGGAGTACATTAACTAGGGGCAAAGCTAATGTGCAGAGTTGCCATAAGTATGGTAAACATGGCCGCATAGGGTCACCAATGACGTAGTCGTCGTGACGTAGTAGAGGGAAGAAATAATGGTTATTTGTTTGTGGGCAAGATGCCGCCACTATAGACTGAAACGACAGACGACCAGGGTTGCCAGAAGAACTCTAACGTAGAGTACACATGACGTCACGTAGTTATGGTACTTATTTCCTGACGTCATTAATATTGAACTACAGATCGCATAAATCATTTCAGAATGAGAAGATTTCTTATGAGCAGACTGCGGATTTTTATGCAAAATAAAAATTGCCTGTATCAATTATAAGACATTGATAAGGTACACAGACATTTATTTATTACGTTCATAATTTTTAATTCAAAAACTGTGTACACATACGAATGCGATACGAAGGTGAACATTACGTCATCGACGACCCTACGCAGCCATGTTACTCTGCTTCTGGCAACTCTGCACGTGACGGTTTTCGCGCCTTTCGCTTTCGTATCAGATTCGCGTGTTTACATATTTTTGAATTGTGAATTGTGAAATTTAGTGGCAGTGTATAAGATATTTTATTTTGTTCTCTGAGATTTTCAGATTATTTCTACGAGATGAGAAGAGAATCGGGTAAAAAAACTGTTTAATACTTTAGCATTAATGTAACTAAAAAAATGGTTATTTAAAATATATAATAATGCATATTGTATATATAGATAGCAGCGACAGCAACAAGCTTTCTCCTGCAAAGAAAACAGCTAGGTTGCAGTCATTCCGTGACGCGTGGTTAGAGGATCCAAATTTTAAGTCATGGCTTCAAAAATTCGAAGAAGATCCGTATAAAGGAAAGTGCAGAGCTTGCAATAAACTGCTTACAACAGGGAAGAGTGGACTGATAAGGCACCGAAGAAGCCTGACACACAGCAATAATATGAGAAAGATGAAAGAAAGAGAAGAAGAAGAACCTTCGACGTCAAGCCAAGTAGCCAGTGTGAAGGCAGAGGTGAGGTTTTGCCTTGACATTGTGGAGCATAATAGATCATTTCATTCATTCGAACGTTTCATTGAAATGAGTCAAGCTGCATAGCCTGATTCAACTATACCAACGCGTGTACCTCTAAAAAGGACAAAAGTATCAATAGTAATTGATAATGGCATAGTGTCAAAAACTATGCAAGTACTGCAAGATAAGTCCTTGTAGGTGTTAATTGACAAAAGCACTAACACAGCTGATATCAAAACTTTGTGCATTTTGTTAGGCTATGTTTTTGAAAAAGGGATATAAACACATCTATTAGATTAAGTATGCGTTACAGCTGGCACAGCGAATAAATTATATAAGTGCTCCATACACTCACCTAAAAAAAGTGAATTTATTTATTGACAGTATAGTTGGTGTGTGTATGAACGATGTTAAGCGTGATATTAGGGAAGGATAAGTCCACAATGAAATGGTAGATCAAATACAAAACGGTTAGAACATTTAAAAAATTTGAAACTACTGTTGTATAGTTAATAAATAAAGAAATATCTATGTACCTTCGACATTTTGTAATTAAAGCAGAGAATGTTTATTTTTCATAAAAATCCGCAGTCTGTTCACAAGAAATCTTCCCATTTTGAAAAGTCTTACGTGGCCAGTAGTTCCGTATTAATCCGCAACGCGATGATGTCTCGTTAATAACGTCAGACAGTAAGTACCATAATCTGTCGTTTGGTGTGCACGAGTCGCATTGGTATACAGATCTATGTGACGTAATGTGATAGAGCGTTTGCAAAGGCACATTAATTCGGACAAAAACTTTCTCTACGTTTAAATTAAAATACCATGAAATATTAATATTTTCACCTTCAAAGAAATATTCCATTAAAAAATAAAGAGAATTTAAAAATTAATACAAGTTTCGAACGGATGAAATTATTGGGTTGTCCAAAAAGTTCATGCCGATTTTGATGGAAGATTGAAACGCAACACATTTAAGTTTTGGTATATACCAAAATTTTGTCCACATATGTCTGAAGTACAGTAATTTTAATATATTCAAACCTGTCTTTATGCCACCTATCGAAAATCGGCACGAAATAATATATTAATTAATAAATAATAAGTCAATCAGCAGAGCTGAATGACATGGCAATTGGAATAAATTCCATAGGTATTATGTTGGTGTTAATTGCAGTTAATAAAAATATGGACCCGATCACATTCGTCTGTTTTCGCGCGAGTGGTGTCGCTGTTTGATTTGCAGGCGGTGACAATTTTGGCAATTTTGTTCTGCGTTGGTAGGCTTCTATCTAACAACTGTAGGTTTCGTGTATGATTCCCGAGTCACACACCTAATCCGTTCGATATTCGTCGGTTTGGGTTGATTTGAATTTTTTTAGTATTACGACGGATTGTTAAAGCAAATAAACATTAAGGATCAATTTAGAATGACGTTGAATTTGTTAAGGTGTTCCCTTGTTACTCGTAGATTAAGGGAAATTAAAGAATCATCGGGATTTGTAACGTTACGGCTGTCACTGAGTACATCGAGCGTTTCCAAAGGCAGTAAGGTAGAAATATTTCAATGTAGAATACGTGTTTATCAGTAAGAAAAACGACGACGACAACTCGCGAAAGTTGCATCAATAATGTTCCATCCGTTCACCGTTTTTCGTTTACCTTGAAACTTTCGTTTTTATTCACGATTTTTAAGATGATCCGCAGGCCGGTTTTACATAATCATCGAGAGGAGATCGATCCTAAAATAGTTTTCGAATGATGTCCGCAAAAAAATCATGTGTGTCACTCACGATTAATTTTCTTCGTTACGTTCGAAATGTCAGTCTATATCCCGTCATAACAATTGAATGCATATTTGACTTCTAATCATTAATCAGATAACGGGAAATAACAATGGGAAGTACATTTCTGAATGGAATTAGAAACTTCTGAAACAACACTTTAATCACAATGGTATGCACAATGTTTTTCTATTTTCCGTAAACATTTCACGACACCATATTTCTCAGTTAAAAGCAATCAACCACGGTCCGTAATATTCTTCTCGTTTTCGCGAAGGTTAGTTGCACACGTTCCGTAAACACACGTAAAAAAAAAGTACTTTGCAATTCGATTTTCCGCAATGACGAAGCGCATTCATCCATTTGTATAACTCCACATAAATCGTTCCATTCAACTTTCGTTCAGATGCTTTGAAATATTCTAATCGCTTAAACGGTTGTTTGTATATGTGCATATACACACACCTTCCTTGTATACATGTTATCATGTCTAACTAACTGGCTTCATTTGACTGACCTTCAATTTCCCCTGTCCAGACTACTTTAATATCCGTTGTGAGACTGCAGTTGTCTGCCAGCAGTTACATAATTTTATAGTTTTCATTATGGTTTATACATTGTTTTATTATTTTTCTGTAGAATGTGATTTATAGAATTTTAATTTCATATTGTAATTACAGGATGGAGGCAAGGAATATCGAATTGAGAGAGATACTTTCGGTGAGCTCAAGGTCCCGGCTGACAAATACTATGGAGCTCAGACCATGCGATCTGTTATGAATTTTCCCATTGGTGATACTTTTGAACGCATGCCTGTAAGATAATGCACTTACTTTGTATTCTATCTTCCAAGAAAATTACATGGTATTCGAATTTGCTCTTGTAGAAAGTATATTGAAATTTTATATTATATACCTAGTACTGAAAAATTCTAAGGTAATAGCATTGGTAGTTGACCAGTTAAGGAAAATGTTTTGAACAAATAATAGTAAATGCTTGCCCCTTTATTATTAACCCCTTAGATATATATCTATTGTATTGATAAACTATTATTTATTGTATTATATGCCTTTTAGTATGGTGTCATTGTGGCAATGGGTATATTAAAAAAAGCAGCAGCAGAAGTGAACAAGGAATTCGGTATGGACGCGAAAATAGCAGATGCGATTAGTAAAGCTGCAGACGATGTTATCAGTGGCAAACTGTACAATGATCATTTCCCATTGGTAATTTGGCAAACAGGATCTGGTACGCAAAGTAATATGAATACCAATGAGGTATCTATTCACACATATTCATAGATAATTATTAAAGGAATAATCCTAAGTAACTCGTCGTTTTCATTTAGGTAATCTCGAATCGCGCTATTGAACTACTCGGCGGTGAATTGGGATCAAAGAAACCTGTTCATCCGAACGATCATGTAAATAAATCCCAAAGTAGCAATGACACCTTTCCCACTGCCATGCACATAGCAGTTGCATTGGAGATCGAGAAAGTGCTTCTCCCTGGAATGCAATGTTTGTGCGAAGCTTTACACCAGAAAGCCGAAGAATGGAAAAACATTATAAAAATTGGTAGGACTCATACTCAAGATGCAGTACCTTTAACATTGGGACAAGAATTTTCAGGTACATATCTCCATAACTGTAAATTAAATGACGAGATTGAAAATACAAAGAGATGATTCTAAGCATCTTTGAATACATTATTTAATCACTCTATATATTTGTGATATTTTCAGGCTATGCAATGCAAATGGCAAATGGTATTGCAAGAGTAAAAAGCACTCTTCCACGGTTGTATGAATTGGCACTCGGCGGTACTGCGGTAGGTACTGGACTGAATACACCGAAAGGTTTTGCGGAGAAAGCAGCAAAGAAAATTGCTCAGCTTACTGGTTTGCCGTTTGTGAGTGCTCCGAACAAGTTCGAAGCTTTAGCAACACACGACGCTATGGTCGAAGTGTCTGGTGCACTTAACACAGTTGCAGTTTCGATTATGAAGGTATATATATCGATAAAATTGATTTGCAGAATATTTTATCGAATTTAATAAAATTTGTCTTTTCACAGATTGCCAATGATATTCGGTTCCTGGGAAGTGGACCGCGTTGTGGTTTGGGAGAGCTGTCCCTCCCTGAGAATGAACCAGGAAGTTCAATTATGCCTGGTAAAGTAAATCCAACACAGTGCGAAGCGATCACGATGGTTTGTTGTCAAGTAATGGGAAATCATGTTGCGACAACGATCGCTGGAAGCAACGGTCACTTTGAGCTTAATGTATTCAAGCCAGTTATTGTTGCAAACACATTGAGATCCGCAAGACTTCTGGGTGATGCGGCCGCTACCTTTACAAAGAATTGCGTCGCCGGTATTAAACCAAACACTGACAAGATTACCAAACTTCTGAACGAAAGCTTGATGCTTGTCACTGCGTTAAATCCACACATCGGTTACGATAAGGTATTCATATCGGTTCCATTAAATTTCCTAGTGTAATTCATTCGTGCACAATAAAATGTAACATTTCTTTTTAGGCCGCCGCGATCGCTAAACAAGCTCACAAAGAAAATTTGACACTGAAGGAGTCGGCGCTGAAGAACGGAGTGACAGAACAACAGTTCAAGGATTGGGTCAAACCTGAGAACATGATTGGTCCGAAATAAATGGTGCAATAATGAGATACAAAGTTTTAGAATCATTTTTTTTAAATATGTTTTAACATCTTCATTGTACGATTCATTCGACTTATTGTTGTACATTTGAAATGTCTTTCCTATCGATTTATACATTTAATAACTTATTCAAAGTTTACAAATTATAAATACAGAAGATTTTTAAAAGTTCTCCCTGAATTCTTGTATTTTTTCAAAGTACACCTACGTTCGTGTGTTTATCATACTTTTATGGAGCTCAAATCTCATAACTTATCTGCATTGCAACATTCAGGGTATAGGTCAATGACTAAAACCGTAGCATTATACTTCTTCGATGAGAAATTAAAACCGTGACAAAACCAATATGTTATCTAGAGTACGATGCGTAGCTTTTCAATTCGGAGTTCGTTACTACGGCAAAGTTGGAATAATTGGTGTGCCGTTCGAAAAAGGACAGGTAATACAGTGCAAAAATGTTTTTTAAAATGTGTTCCAACTTACTGAATTCATTGTGCAGCGTAAAAAAGGTGTAGCGGACGGTCCTCAAGCGATTAGAACAGCCGGATTAATTCAAGAGTTAGAATGTTTAGGTAATTCTATGATTTTATCGTTACAATTTTGATCTTCAACTGATTAAATTCTTAAATTAGGCTTAGACGTGAAAGATTACGGCAACGTTTTGTACGAAACAACAAATGTACAGGACGTGAATAATATGTCACATTTGGGCGATGTTGCTGGTTGCACTAATTGTCTATCCGAGCAAGTGCAAAAGATTTTAAGAGATGGTCGTCGCGTATTAACACTTGGAGGTGATCACAGTGTAGGAATTGGAACTATAGACGGCCACGTGAAGGTATAGTGCGAGGGACATTATTTGTTAATGCGGACATTAATGTTTCACTGTATGTTGCAAGGCGAAGAACGACGTAGGTGTAATATGGGTCGATGCTCACGCGGATCTCAATACTAATAAAACTAGTGAAAGTGGAAATGTTCATGGGATGCCTGTCGCATTATTAACTTCTGAATTATCAGATTATTGGCCGCATCTTCCGGGCATGGATTGGCAACAGCCAATGTAATTATTATATTATGTATTTACAAACATTGTTTACTCGAAGTCTATTGACCCTGTCAACAAAAATCTAATAATCTTTCAGGCTGTCTATACGAAACGTAGCTTACATCGGATTGCGTTCTGTGGATCGCTACGAAAGATTAGTCATTGAAAAATTCGGCATCACTGCATTCGGCATGGAAGATGTTGAGCGATACGGTAATATTTTAAGCTTGGTCTGTGCGCTTAAAACAATCGCTTAGATTCATATTTTCTGTTCAGGCATTCATGACGTTGTTAACATGGCAATAGAAAAGGTAGATCCAAGCGAATCAAAATCATTGCACGTTAGTTTCGATATCGACTCCCTCGATCCTTTGGAAGCACCGAGTACAGGAACACCTGGTACATATCTTGTTTTCGTTAGTTCGAATTCGTTTTATCTGAATCTTTGAGCTACTTTTTAAGACTGTTTAAATAATTTTGTAATTTTAGTTCGTGGAGGATTATCTCTGAGGGAAGCTGTTCATCTAATGGAAGAATTGTACAGGACTCACAGATTAAATGCTGTCGATCTTGTAGAAGTGAATCCTCAAATCGGTAGTCAACACGACATTAATTTAACTGTTGAATCTGCTCTACATGTTATACAAGCTGCTTTTGGCTATACGAGAAGAGGTCTCAAGGTTCCAAAGGGAATTACAGACATGCCTTTACAAACATTTAGATAATAATTTAAATATATTTATTCATATTGTATTTAAAAATTGATACAATTAATCTGCTGTGTTTATTCTTGCCTTCAGCCTATAGATTATTATGCTCTTGTATACTTTCAAGCAGTACCATAAAAACATAACGGAGAAACAAAAAGCTACAACATACTTCATTGTTTCAACTTTTCGTTTGTATAAAATGTATGAAACTGATTGGGAATGTCAGAATATTGAATTTCCAACTTTTCAACTTCATATGTATTTGGATCGGGCTGATGAATGTTGCAGTTTAACACACCTTTAGTTTTCGATCCAGTAAGTTTCGCAGAGAATGTTTTA
>CM052087.1:13534404-13559742 GCA_028453745.1 Agapostemon virescens
TTACTTATTTTACAATAATTCGCAATTTTACTTATTTTACAATAATTCTCGTCGATCCTCCGAGAAATATAAACTCGAAAGAGTTAATCGCTTTGCATATTCCGATTGCTCGAATCTCTAACCTCGAAGTCCTCGCAGAAACGGTTTCAACCTGCAGAAGAGCTCTTGGAAATCTGAGAAGCGATGAAAGAAGTGTGTCGCGCGTTATTGATAACCGCGATCAGTATAACCGCGGCCTAAGACACCCGATCGAGATAAAGCGCAGCAGAAACGGGAACGCATCGCGATGCGACAACGGGCCACGTTAATTGTCGCGTGTGAAAGCGCTAATTCAATTCCCGTCGCCGCGAAAACAGCCGATGTTGTTCCAGCCTGTTTGTTGCATTGGGTTACGTTTACCATATATACTGGCAGTGTCGCAAGATATACTGTTACCGAGGGACTTTCAACGATCGGACACGGCCGCGCATTGTTCAGCCGTGTCGCTCCAGTAAAAGACGGACCGGATCGCACTGGATTTCCGGTTTACGCGGGAGGCAACACGGCGTTCTCCGATCGTTGAATAACCCTTCCCTTTCGAACGATCTGTTTCAGCTGGCGGATACAGCGGAGCCGAAAAACGTCGGCATGGACTACCACATTGAAGTCGTCACGAAGGACGACAAACTCAGGATACTGAAGTTCCTCAGGCGGTTCTTCTTCAGGGACGAACCGCTTAATCATTCGATCCAGCTGATACCGGAAAGCGAGGACAGCACCTGCGTCGAGCTCGAAGAGTACTGCAGCACCTCCAGCATGGAGAACAACCTCAGCTTCATGGCGGTTTCCAACAGCGGCGCCATTGTAGGCGTCACGCTTAACGGTGAGCACCCTTACTCGGTCTTCTGTCTATCGCCACTGCGAAAAGACACGCGGATGGACGCGTTTGGTCCTCTGTTTTGCAAGCTTTCGAGTTTAGTCAAAGTCTGAAATTGTTGGGAGGTTTCTGCACCGTCAATGACGCGCTCGAGCCGGTTCGAAAAGCTTTGCAGATAATAACCGGAACGGTTTCTAACATCATCGGTGAAATCTGTCGCGATACACACCCCTAAAATCGGTGGGGATGATACACCGGTACGCTAACTGGACCTCGAAATGTATTCTCTTGTCGCAACCATCTGCAGCTGCGATTTCAAACCGGAAAAACCATTCGGAGATATTTAGAGATTTTGTTCAGAAGCAAATGTATCGTTTGCGATACATTTAACCCCTTGGGTACATTTGACGTCTGAGACACGTCATTCACTTTTTTTCCCCTAAGAGCGGATGACGTGTCTAAGACGTCAAACCAAAAATTAAACTTTCAATTTATTTCATTTAGTTTTATTTTGTTGTTATTAATTTATTTTTGTTTTGCAATTCTAATTAGTTGAAGACATCTTAATACTACATATGTCACAAATATTTTAGAAATAAATACATTCTTACGTAAAATGTACTGTCTTTACATACTACTCCAAGCAACCAAAAATTATTTCCGTTCCACATGCAAATGTTTTCTCAAATAAATCCGTACCCAAGGGGTTAAAATTAAACTGTTTTCGGGTTAACATAGCAACAGAAAATAGATATTTATTAGGCGTGGTTACGGGATTCAGTTACGATCGGTTTGATACTCTTCGCAAACGTTGTAGCGATATCAGATCACACTCTCACTTTTACTTTACATTAATTGTCACACTGGCTGAACTTTAGGGCACTCTTACTGAACACTGAACAGTCTCCGCGGACAGGCGCGTTGTCTTGTAGATATTCTTCACTGGACGTTTTCTCTACGTCACCCAATAGCTAGATTTTTCGAAAAATACCCGCCCTCCGAAGTCAGTGGAGTAAGGGGAGGTCAAGACAGAGGGGGTGCATCGTTTAGGATGCACGAATTTTATGGTGCGATCATTAGCGAGAAATTTGGAGGACTTTTGAGCAAATTCTCTTTTGACCAAAACTCGTCGCTGTTTCTTTAAACCCTCCAATTGACTAAGCGTCGCGTCTGCATCATAAACCCTTCTCTCGGACCGCTTATTCTTACTACGGCACTTCTGCCTGAAAAACGCCTAGATTTTTCGACTGCCTTTTGTTAACACTAGAACGACGGAGCATTAAACTATACCAATATACACTACTTTATAATGATGACAAGGTTGCAATTATTCAAAGCTTCTCGAACTTCTGTGTTAACCCCTTGGGTACGGATTTATTTGAGAAAATATTTGCATGTGGAACGGAAATAATTTTTGGTTGCTTGGAGTAGTATGTAAAGGCAGTACATTTTAAGAATGTATTTATTTCTAAAATATTGGTGACATATGTAGTATTAAGATGTCTTCAACTAATTAGAATTGCAAAACAAAAATAAATTAATAACAACAAAATAAAACTAAATGAAATAAATTCAAAGTTTAATTTTTTGTTTGACGTCTTAGACACGTCATCCGCTCCTAGGGGAAAAAAGTGAATGACGTGTCTCAGACGTCAAATGTACCCAAGGGGTTAATAAATGTTCTAATGAAAAAGTTTATGTGAAAAGTTTTCGTGGAAACATTTTTATAATTTCAACAACTGTCAAATAAGAATTAAGCGACGAGTCATTTTGACTCGTTCCGTCGTTCTAGTGTTAAAACAGCAGAGATTTTATTAATCGTTTAATCGTTAAAGTGTGGGTCGTATGCGCCCCACGAGACCTGAATGGAAATTCTTTAAAAAACAGTCTGGCACGGAACGTGTTAATAGTATATTAATTATTTATAACATATTAATTTGTAAGTTTGATTATACATAACATATTAATTTGTAAATTTGATTATACATAACATATTAATTTGTAAAATTGAGAAATAGCGTTTAACTTGATAGATTCGATAGAAACAGAAAAGCACAAATGGGGTAAGCGAGTATTTTGCTCGTCATAATATGGCAAAGGGTTAAGGGTTGTCCACCGCAAGTTAGCTTCGCATTGCAGCGACTTCGCATCGACCATGCCATACATGTCGAAGCGTAGGTGCAATTTCTACGCCCACTATAGAAGGACACTTTTCCAATGCAATTACGACTAACTTCGATTGCAGTATTTCATAGTTTAAATCATTTTGAGATTCGTAGACCAATCGAGTGATATTCGAGTAAAATGAATACGAATCGCAAGACTGGAAAGGGTAGACGGAAAGATCATTAACCCCTTGGGTACGGATTTATTTGAGAAAATATTTGCATGTGGAACGGAAATAATTTTTGGTTGCTTGGAGTAGTATGTAAAGGCAGTACATTTTACGTAAGAATGTATTTATTTCTAAAATATTGGTGACATATGTAGTATTAAGATATCTTCAACTAATTAGAATTGCAAAACAAAAAACTTGGGAAACCAAGTGAATTACGTATCTCAGATGTCAAATGTACCTAAAAGTTTAATTTTTGGTTTGACGTCTTAGACACGTCATCCGCTCTTAGGGGAAAAAAGTGAATGACGTGTCTCAGACGTCAAATGTACCCAAGGGGTTAACAGGAAAAATATTTCTCGCAGTCCTCGCACAACATTTTCATTTCGATCGGCGAACCAACGGTGATCCGACGCGTTTAAATCAACATGACATCCCCAGTAACGTTATCTAATAATTTGATAACAAATTACAATATAAAAGCAGTTTATTAGGCTTCGTTTTGTTACAGTGCAACTATTGAAAGTCCTGATAATAGGCTTCCGGTGGAAGCATTTTTACAATTTTAATAACTGTGACAGAGAAAATGAAAAACAAGTTAAAACACGCATCGTTTGGGCAATTTCCATCGCGCTAAAAATCGCGACGACGACTGTCGAGGTCCGAAAGGGTTAACGCGCAAGATGAATCGCGGCACGGGACTGTTCGCGCCGATGTCGATGTATCTGGGTTAAGATGTGGCTAGGCACACTCTAGTCTTGTAAATTTAACAAGGTTTAATTTCCACGGATTTTCAACGATTTTTATCACGACGTACGATCGAGCACAGCTTCGCGGCTTGAATAATCGTAAAACGAGAAGTCCGAAAACGGTCGTTCGACCAGTCGCAGTAGGTTTAGTGTTAACACTTTGAATGAAGCTTAAAAAGCTACTTTTACATTGTAGTTTATCACAAAATTATTAAATAACGTTACTGAACACATTAAGCACCGAACCCGCGATAATGCGGGTTTTGTAAGTCTGCCACTCGAATCGAATCCGAAATCTTGAACGACTTTGTTTCTATTAAATTATAATAAAAAATGAGCAAGCAAATGAGCTCGTAATTAATTGAAGACGCCTTGAGGATTCTCGATAAAAATTCCTGCCACCGTTGAAAGATCCGTTAAAAAGTTTTCAATGATGGACGTTGGACCTTAAAAAATTCTGAAACAATCGCCGGTCGATAAAGTGTTAATAACACGAATCCGGGTGCGGCGAACGTGTTATTCCGTACGGGAAGCGATGACACGCCGAGCGAAAATGTTTCTCAAGCACGAAGCGATGACGAATCATTCGACGCCGGCGAAATTTTGCATCCGACTCGCGGACATTATCTCGGCGAGTCGGAAAAATATCTCGCCGATTCGTAGCCGAAGGACGCCGTTGCCTTCTTCGTTGTCGAATAGATCCGCGCGATAGATAGCGAGGATCTCGCGGATGGCAGGACCTTGGACATCGACGAGCTGATTTTTACGACGAGCAACGCGCCGCGCGTAAACAGTCGGCGTCGTAAAAATCGGCTCGCGAGGGAGGCGGCGGACACACCTACGGCGAAACGGTACCGCACAAACGTTACATAAATTGTTATGAGAGTAACCGAGCGAGCTGTGAGGCTTATTAATCGCTACCGGTTGTCGCAATCTCCCGGTAATTACGTTACTCTATCGTCGGAGCCAGTTAGCCGTGCGTTATTCAGATTGCTAAGAAATAAGTTCGTCGCCACAAAAAGAAACCTGACATTTTAACGCCGCCGGTGCGATCGTCGCTTTTACGTAACTTTAGAAAAATAACGAGAACGATTGTATTAGGTAAATCGGAAAGTTCCGTCCGTTTTTTTACAAAAAGTATAGCTTTATTCATGAAAGAAAATGAAAAAGTACGTTAATCAAAATATTGTCCATTGTTAGCGATGACTTTTTCCCATCTTTCGGGCAGCAAGCGAATTCCGCGTCGAAAGAATGATTCATCTTTGGAGGTTATCCAGGCGGAGATCCATTTTTCGAGATCTTCGTACGAATTAAATCGTTCTTCAGCAAGCGCGTGTGCCATTGACCGAAACAAGTGGTAGTCAGATGGGGCACAGTCTGGTGAATAAGCCGCATGTGGTAGCACTTCCCAGCGAAGTGCTTCTATCGTTTCCTTGACAATTTTTGAGACGTGAGGCCGAGCATTGTCATGCAGCAAAATCACCTTACGCTGTCTCGTTTCATATTGTGGTCGTTTTTCGTGCAATGCTCGACTCAAACGGATAATTTGTTGTCTGTAGAGATCTCCTGTGACTGTTTGACCAGTTTTTAGCAGTTCATAGTATACCACACCTTCCTGATCCCACCAAATGCAGAGTAAAGCCTTTTTTCCGTGGATATTCCGCTTTGGCGTCGATGTTGAGGGTTGGCCAGGATCAAAAATGGTTTTTCGACGTTTAGGATTGTCAAAATAAATCCATTTTTCATCCCCAGTGATGAGACGATGGAGAAACCCCTTTCTTTGTTGCCTAGCAAGCAAAATTTCGCAGATGGTTTTCCGCCTTTCAATGTCTCTTGGCTTGAGTTCATATGGGAACCACTTTCCTTCCTTGTAGACCTTCCCTAAGGCTTTTAAACGGTCGGAAATGACAGATTGAGCACAATTTAACGCTTCTGCAATTTGTTTTTGCGTTTGACATGGATCTTCATCCACCAATGTCTGCAATTCTTCGTCTTCGAATACTCGTGGCCGTCCAGAACGCTCTTTGTCCTCCAAAGAAAAATCACCATTTTTAAAACGTCGAAACCACTCTCTACATGTTTTATCGGAAACAGCATTATCGCCATAAACGTCTACAATCATTCGATGAGCTTCAGCTGCCGTTTTCTTCCAATTGAAACAAAAGCCTAACACTTCGCGCAAATGACGCTTATTCGGCTGAAATTCCGACATCTTCAATGTAGAAAAAAACGAAGTTATTGATGCAAGCGTAAATTGTTGTGTACTGAGTTTTATTAACAGATGTTCAAACTAAAAAGTTAGCCTTACTTTAGAGGTTATAGTTACGCACAGTTCGAGCTACGGCTACTCGACGCTAGATGGACAGAACTTTCCGATTGACCTAATATATTTGTTGCACGAGTCCTCACGGATGCACCGTTATCATCTTGACAATTGGAAAGTAACGCTAGAACTACCGAACAATACAGATATATATTGCTCTGTGATGATAACAAGACTGCATCTATTCAAACTGCATTCAATTTTTATTGTAACAAGTGGTTCATTAACCCTTTGAGTGCAGAGAATGTTTTGCCAAAACTATGAAAAGCGCTCCTTTTTTGTTATGCCAAGAATACATAAAGCACAATAATGCTGCTCTGAATCAGTAACAGTTATGCGTCCAGTAAAGCTCATAAATGGTATTTTAAAGCATTTTTGTTGTTGCAATGCAATACAAGTGAGTTTATTGTATGAAAAGTGAAAAAATCCGTCCGCAGCCAAACGGTTAAACTTAAACTTAAGGACGTAACTGCCCGCCATTTTGACGGCGCCCAACAGGTGTTGAACGTCGAAGGAATACTCAGAGGCCAATTATGTTTTTGCAATCGTTGTAATACCTTCGTTTCCTTGTTGGATTCCCTCTTGCGATTTTATCGAGACTATCGATCGGTGTAGATCCGAATTGGTCTTTCAGATAATCAAGAACGTCACCGTGGAATCAATAACGTTATCCGGTTCGATATCTTAATTCTTAACACTCGAATGGCGCCTTTAACACTTTAAGTGCCTAACCAACAGACTAAAAAATTCCAGAAAATGAAAGTAATTTATTTAATGGTTTTAATCCGGTTGGACGCCGTCAAAATGGCGGGCGGTAACGTCCATAAGTCTCATTATTATTATAAAACAATATATACCGTTGGATTTAGCCGAAATGGAAATTTTTGGGACACTCTGTATACCTCGGAACTTTTTAAATTCCAAATCCCGATATTTCCATAAAATATATGATTTTATCTAACTTTATGTAACTTTGTGGAACTTATATAATATCTCATGCAATATTTAACCAGTCAACTGTGAAATTTAGTTTCAAAAATCCCTAATAAGATGCGGGATTAAAATCAAGCAACAACGCAGGGCAAATTTTCCTACTAAAAATTGTACGGAAGAAAGTAAAGAAAATTGAGGAAGATTTATATTTTTATTCGATGAAAAATTAACAAGACATTGCTGGAACAAAGTTTTTGTTACTAAACGCTTAAAAATTGTCGCTAAAATAATAAAATTCATAGACAAGAAATATCGAAGAATATCCAATACGCTAGAAAGAATAGAAATTTCGAGTTATTATATTAAATAAATCTTAAATAATTCTTGATTAACGTTCATACGTTCATAAATGATTGGTAGAAAATTTAATAACGTGAGCAGCATCTTGAATAATGGATAACAGGTTTTGGTGGCTCGGTAAAGGGTTAATCAGGCAGTTTGACAGTGTGAACTAAACAGTTCCCAGCATATCGTTTTAATTGAACCAGAGAAACGTAGAATTGATCCCAACTTATCTACGTTATGATCTATGCTAAGCAGAATACTAATTGCTTCGTAATCCTGTGGCGCATAGCTGAATGAATTTCACATGAGATTTCAAACCCTTAATAATAAAGAAGGAAAAGAATCGTCGAGTAGAAAATAGGTAACAATAAAGAGCATAGCAACGGACTCGTGCAACAACCGCTCGATCCTTGAGACGGTTAAAAAATTCAAACTGCTAATTGACCTTATCGGCAATCTGCTCGGCGATCGCGTCGATTCAACGACCCTAATCTCTGCGTTTCGAACGATTAACCGTCGATATCGTTTTGATTGCGTGGTAATCGCTGTTGATCGCCGCCGATAAAGATCGTTGGAAATTCGATACGATCGAAACGGATGAGACTCGAATCGCGCTCCGAACGGTTACAAACGAGTCACTTCGACAAATCGTATGCTTTATGGTAATTAGAGACCTTTAGAAACAGAATCTATGGCCGATCGCCATTCACCTGTGCAACATAATAGCGCATTGCATACAGGGTGCTTCCGAAATCGTGATGCAACCGGAAATTCTTCGGGCGAAAGTCAATTGAAAGAATAGAATGCGATTTTGCTCGATTTATTTTATAGACACAGTGATCAGGGCTTCGTTGTCGTTTATCATTTTGAAAAGTTCGAAGAACTTTAAAAGAGAGGTTCCCGGGATAATTTTAAGCAACTTTTTCCTTTGCAAGTTCGCGATCAAACGCTTCGTTTTCGAGTTATTCGCGAGAAACGCGAACCAATCGGAACGCGGTGGGCGTTGACGTAACGCTAGGAGCGTAGCACCTCGCTGCACCCTGATTGGTCCACGTTTTCCGTTAATAACTCGAGAACGAAGCATCGGATCGCGATCTAGCAAAGGAAAAGGTTGCTTGGAATTGCTTCAGGAATCTCCTTGTACATCGACAACAACGAAATAGAATTTTATTCCCGTTTAAATGATATTAATGGAATGCAAGGTAGAAAAGATGAGCAAGAAGAGGACGCGTGAGAGGAATATTGAAAAACGTCTCGATCTATTCTTCTAATTGTTTATCTGTTGCGCAGTTATGCTGGTACTATTCCAATCTAGCAACAATATTCGTTATTAGACACGTATGACACCTCGCCCTAAATGCTGCTTACTCATTGCCAATGCATCGGCGTGAGTTATGCAAACCGTATGCCGTTTTAATATTCACGACACAACTTTGTTTTGCAAAGTAGATAAAAACGTTCGAGATAGATACTCGAAGGTTGCATTATTTAATCTAGCGAAATTAATCGATGCGCAGGAAAAATGGAGCCGTCGACCGAGGATGATCCAGAATACATAGTCACCTGTAAGAATCCAAAATTCAAGAAGATCCTCAGGCTACTGAATTACGTGGACAGGAACGTGAACCAGGACGGACAGTACAGGGAATTAAGCACCCTCGAAATCAGGATAATCTCCGTGGACACTAATTGGAGAGGCAAAGGAATCGCCAAGGCTCTCCTGGAAAAGACGATGTAGGCATACAACGATCATTAAGTTTTTACAATACCGCTGTTAGACGCAATATTGACGTCCCATCTTCCGGCTAGCACACCTCTAAAGATCACGGATTAACACTTGAGAATTTCTTAAAAAACAGTTCAATGGCGACGACAATTTCTTCAATAGCATTATCCAACGATTTCTTTACCTAGAGTCAACTAAAGGTTAGCTCCAGTAACTAAAGCATTAAATTATGGCAAAAAGATTCTCAAGAATGTTCAGTGGTTTTCATTCACTATTTTTGAGAGATAGATAATGTGTTTCTCTATTATTTTTGATAAAGTTTACAGAGTTCTCTTACAAAATAAAAATGAAAAAGTAGTCAAGTTTTCCCTTGACTTTCTAGGTTAGGACGAGATATTAATAATTGTCTTGTTTGCAGGGATGTCGCAAGGGAGAAAGGATTCCACATTGTTCGCGCCGATTGCTCGTCCTTTTTCTCGGGAAAACTGTGCGCAAGACTCGGTTTTAAACAGATCTATGAGCTACCTTATGCAGAATACGTCGACGAAGATGGCAAACCAATATTTACACCGGCACTTCCGCACGCGGCGATTGTTACCTACATTAAGAAATTGTGAAAAGTTAGGATAACTTGTCGGTTGTTATCCGGTGTATGTCGAAAACGTTCAGAACGACTCCGACAAACACACCATACGTTTTTCGACGGCTACTTTTCTAAGGTCCACCTTATTTATTTATCACTTTTGTACGACGAATCATTGAGCGACAATCTCTGAGAAAATTGAGTGTTTTACGATTCATTGCGGATATATTTGTACAACGTCTTATACGGTAGTTTTTTAAAATATAGATTCGTGATGTATTCTATTTTGTAAATGTATGCGCGTATAAGAATTTGGTTCGTTTCAGGTAGTTATTAATAATTATCACTGTACTGTGGTAAAAGATAAGCGTACTCTTTCTAGAAGGAGTCGGCTGCGGATCCTGTTTTAGATATAGTAATTTATGCTTTTTGTAAATTATTATACCTTTTGAAGTTTATGCGACACGAAATATATGGAGTTTTATGGCAACGAAATTGATTGGAAACCCTTTCTGTCTTCATTTGTTTATTACCAATTACTTTAAACCAAAGCTTTATTTTGCTAAAGCTGGCATTTCTATATGTTTTTCCGTCGTGTAAATTTACAATATAAATTATATTATAATAAAGCATTTACAATCTTGTACAATATGTACATATGTCTCCAGACACAGAATTTACAAGTTATAATTATTTACATCACACAAAATAATTTAAAGAAACTAAAGTCTCTACAGCAAATTGTACGTTAATCGTTTCTGAATCGAAATTTTAAATTCTCATGGTAGTCACTGAGTCTCTGCAGTTTTTCTTCCAATATTTTATCTTTACCTACTACTTTGAGCCTTTCGTAATCAGCTTGAAACTTGGCATCTCTCTCTAACAGATATTGCCTTTTGAATTTTGCAGCTTTTTGAATAACCAAAACTTGAATAAGTGATCCCAAAACTATCAGAAGTACACAACCCAGGACCGCTAGTTTTACATCTTGTTGATTTGGCTTGTAATATGGATGTTGGCTGGGATCCATGAATCCCCAGTCTGCGTATGTTGCACGTGACCTGCAAATTAATTTTTCTTATTTTATTGAATATTTCTGTGACGATAAGAGATAGGAGCAAGTACTGATAGCAATATGTTTGTAGATTTGAATCTGGCTGACTTTCAGGTAGGTTCAAACCCAAATGAGATAGGTTCAATTCTTTGCATTAAATTGTAGCATATGAAACATCAAACTTTAGAAAATTAAACATTACTACAATCTTAAAGTTCAATATGTTTAGAACCTTATTATTCATTCTATAGTTTGAAACCAGCTTGTATAAAATGATTACTCAATATGATAAAATAAGTCTTGTAATGATAAATATTGAAAATTGCATGTGTTCATACCCTCTTTGTTTTCCACTATGTGATACATTAGTACTTCCTGTGTAGGAGAAATTGTATTTTAAACTCATATCATAATCTCTTTTTGAAGCCGTTTTACTCAGAACTGAATAAGCTTCATTAATCTTCACAAATTCTAGGTGACTTCCTTCGTTGCCACAATCAGGATGTACCTAATAATTTTTAAATTGTTCACGCGTCGTAACAACGGTACTTGACAATTACAAAAATATCAACGTACTTTCTTTGACAATTTTATGAATGCATCTTTGATTTCTTTTTGTGTTGCGTCTGTAGAGACGTGTAGCGTATTGTAATAGTTGTCTTTGGCTCTTTAACAAACAAAATTCCTTTAAAAAATAATCTTCGTAAACATTCACATATATATTTACATTCCATGATTCTAACCTCTGCGGATGATTGTAACTTCCGTAATGTCGAATTATTATGGGTATTTCTAATTTATACATACGAAATATTTGTGCCATTCCTTAAGAGTTGATCCTGCGTTTAATAATTTTAATTCACTAGTCGAGAATTTCATGTAATTAACCTGTAATTAAGTACTAGAACGAATGTGTGATCAAGTCATTTCACACGCCACAATTCGACACGACACGATTCGAACCATAATTTTAGGCCACATTAAACTAATGTAAAAATGACTGTACTAAATTTATCCGATATTTTAAAATCATCTGCGCATTTCGTAAATACATATAATTTACATACGGTGTCATTTCATATTCGGCTTAGTTCAAGCTTGTAACTTTTAACTTATCGGTGCTAACTTCATTGTATTCACTTAATTTGAAAAAATATGTATAATGTGAACAAATACAAAAGCACATGCTTACATAATTCGATGTACTTGCTCTGTCTTACGCTGTAGCATACATTTCACTTCTATTCTTGTTCCGAATTAACCGTACTTTTTAAGGATTCAGATGGAAAGTAGGTATAAACTTGATGAATTAAATATTTATTAAAAACCAAAGTCAGATTTCGTAATATAGTAACAATTCTCATTTGCGTTTGGTGTATAGTATAAAATATATTACAATATGTATACAGGAAACATTCTTAAATCTATAAGATAGGCCTCAAGCCCAGCTCGATGTCTATGCATTTTATGCTTGTTATACGTAATTTATGCATTATTTATGATGCGTATTGTATAAGCTCTAATACCATAAAAAAACTGTCATTTACATACATCATTTTTCGAATTGCGTATCTTATGTACCAATATTGTACGTTGTGACAATGAACCAGTAATGCAAGCCTTTTGTATCAAGAGATGTGAGTTTCACTAATGACACTGAGTTACTAATTACAACATATAAAAATTGACTTCGTCATGTATTCTCTAGTTAATGCAAACATTGGCTCGCCATCGTGTGTAACTCTTACAAAATGAAATGCATTGGCACAAACAGCTTTTTTTCGGAGTATATTGCATGTATTTACGAAGTTTTGTAAATGTTCTCTCTCCCTCTCTTTCCCCCTCTTTCTCTGTCTTTAGTTCAATTTCTAAGAAGATCGTAAACTTACTCGAAATTCCCTATAATTTTATTTTGCACAATATCGCTCTACGATCTTCTTAAAATTCAACGAATAGATTCATATAAAACATAACTTATACATCCTTGTCTCACAACTCGCGATAATCTCACTTTATAGAAATTAAAAACTGTCACTCGCTAGTAATAAAATATATACGTATTCATAATTTTTCTTTTTTTTCTTTTTTATACTGCTTTCAACAATTTGAATATAAAGGCAAGTTATATCATTTTGCAAGCAATCTGAACATCTTCAAGATTACTACAGATTCAAAATGAGTCTACTCATTTTTATTCTCGTGTAGTGGGACATTCGGATATTTCGGAAAGTCCACAGCGTCCACGGGATTCTTTACTTTGAAACTAGGAAATAAACCAGTCATGCTAGTTCTGGTATTGTACCCCTTTGAATATCCATCCCAATGATTCCCAAATACCTCGATCAAATCCCCTTCCTTCAGTTCGATTTCCCCGCTTTTCTTCGGCTTATGATCTAAAATAGCTCGATTTGGGTGCGGGTTTTGACCACCGTAATAATAAATATCGTCAAGCGAAGTAAACCGGTTGTAGGCATCTGGATAATACGTTTGCATCAATTCGTACGCCACACGACACACCTGAGAGCTGAATGTGCATACTAAATAGTCTGATTCCGATAATAAATGTATGTCTATAATTATGCCTTGCAGAGAAGAATCCGAATATCGTCTCGCGACCGATGCTGTTTCAGCGATCTTTTGATCCCCGACTATTTCATAATTTGGATAACGAATTCTCGCTGTCGCGATTACTTTCGGATCGTCGCTAGCTAAGAAAACCCTCTTCACTTCTGGTTTTGTCTCCAGTTGATTATAATATTGTTCAACTTTCACCATATATTCGTCTATATCGTGATAAGCTGCCTCGGTTCCAACTTTGTCGGTTCTTCTCACATGAACCCCGACGATAGGCTTCTCGAAGCCGAGCCTCTCTTTCGCGAATTCCAGCGTCTTTTGCATGTTTTCTTGAGGTCGCATTAAATACTTCAAAACTTGACCTACCCACCATACCAACGGGTGTCCATGAAGTTTCTCCAGTCTTGGAGCCAAGTCTGCAGGTACGCTCGGTGGTTGGAACTTTGGCTTCGGATAAACATTATCTACGATCGGCAATGAGATCACTTGCTTCGAAGAATCACCAGGCCAATTAGCATGAGATGCTCCGTTCAAAGAGACGCAATTCTCGCTAAGAGGCTTAAAAACAGATTCCCAGCCGTCTTTATGGTACCGCCAGCCTTTTGATTTGATTATCAACGTTCGTTCCGTACCGTAAGCCACCAAAAAACAATATGTAATATGATGGATCTGAAATTTAGAAAAATTTAATCCGCTGGCTCGTTGAACAGATTTTTTATATTTCTGTTTATACCAATTGTATGTATCTACCTGGCATCCAAATCCACAGCCTTTGTTCAAACTGCACACCAATTTTCTCGCTTTGCTACAATCACCAGGATTTTGTAAAGCTTTGAACCTTCTTTGTACAAGGTCGGACAAATCTTTCGCCTCTTTCTTACGCCATTCGTTGTAGCCGTCCGCTTTCGTTAATCTATCAATGTCCACTATAAGAGATTTCTTATGATCCCAAACATTATCTATTACATCTTGCAGTTTCTTCTCCTTTTGTTCATAAGTCTGTTTGTCATTTGATTTCCTAAGCTTATTTAATTCCGCGCTAACATAATACCTATCTCAAAAATTAAGATATATCTAATATTCTTAATACTTGGAACATATGTTCGAGCTACATCTTTTACATTATATTTACCATGTTTCTTGTATATTGTTTCGTATCCTCCTCCGCAATTCTTCGTACTCCAGGGAAGGGATACCGTGTTTAGAATTATCTTGATCGTTTATTAAATCATCGTAAGCAGATACTTTGTCTAGTTTTTCATGTATAGCGCCTAGATGGTCTCCTTGAATGGATTTTGACTTTTCTCTGAAAATAAAGATAGCCTGTACAACGAAAAGATCGCTGGTCTCTTTGCTTCCAGCTCCAAATGAACATACATTTCTTGGTAATTCCTTTTTCATACTTACCCTAAAACTATGTTTTTCAATGCTTCGTTTTGTCTCTTGAGTATTTCAAAGTCATTCATCATTTGAGCTAAACGTTGAGCATTCTCTTTGTTTGTAGGGCTCTCATTGTTAACAGAAAGATTGTTTGTCTTAAAGATATGCGATACAGACACAATTAGTACCAAAAGCCACGTAGCTAACAACGCTATTCCTACTTTTCCCATCCAGCCAGGTCGTCCCGACCAAAATGTTGCCATTTGATATTTTGGTAGCAGGATTATAGGACTCACTGTGTACATTACGTAGTCCCTGTTTATAAAGTAGAAATATTTTAGAATAATTCATCGCTGTGGTCACATTTTAACAACATGATTTCAGCAATTTGTGTCACAATTAAAACACAACAATGAAATGTACACGTATTTCTATTGCTTTGCAATAACATCAGCAATTGCACATAACGAATCCACTTTGGCAATAAGAATTTTCCAAACAAAACAGACGCGATAGCACGTTTTTAAAGGTATCGGCGATAGACTACACTGAAACAATGTTTCCGAGTAAAAAGATGTAACGGAACCAGTTCGACGGGCTTCGACCAATAAATTAAGGCGTGTTATCAAATATGATAACAGATAATATAAACGTACGTCAACGGTACACGCAAGCACTTATAACATATGTAAAGTTTCGATCTATGAAACAGAAAAACATCGTAAAATCGTTCAGTTTATGCCGTAACCGAAGAAGCTCGCATCAATAACAATTGAAGTTTTCGCAAGACAAAACTGAATAACAAAATTTCCTCCGTTCGTCCAAAATCGTTCGACCACTTCCGACGAGCGAGTTACGGCTGTTTCGTCAAGCGCTATGACAAATAAAACAAACAGCAAAGCGAAAAATGAAATATCGATGCGTGAGAATAATGTTTGCAGTTGACATATGTAAACTCTCGATGTACGGGAAAGAAAAAACATCGGGAAATCACTGGTCAGTACTCGAAAACGTTCTTACCATGGACTTCAGCACCTATGCACCAGTCACTTAAACGTGCGATAAAAACGCATACATTATGGTCTAACGTGGTGGTCATAGGAACAAGGCAGCCTGCGTTCAATTGACAGTTTGATCCGTTTCATGTGTCGCCTCTACAGTCATTAAACAAGGACTTTCACATAGCAAGTACTGTCCATCATGAATTACAATCCTCCCGAGCACATGTATTACGAACAGTTTACACGTAGGCGGTCGCGAAATATCCTGATTCACGGATACGCTCGTCTCATAGCGCCCGAAAGCTGCTATTACAAATAAAACTGTCCCCGCGTCTTACGAGAGAACCGGTGACTTACATTTCGACGTGATACGCGCGCCTGCAAGTAGAACGAGATTCGATTAACATTCGCGAACTATCCGAGACGCGGATCGACTAATTTTAGAACCCGACCGTTGTATTAGATGGCGGTAAAAATGGTACGGTTGATTCTATCATGGAACACCGCTATCTAGCCACTCCATGCACGATTCCGTCGTATAACCTAGAATCTTGACACTTCGAGAGCACTGCGTCGTGCGAATTGTGAACGGACGATTACCGCCGGACGAACCATACGAACATTTCTCGAGTCGGACATTAACGGTGTGTCGCGTCGATCACGGATTATCTGTGCCGGTGAAAGTAATAACAGTTCGAAAATCCGTAAGGCTGTCGATAGGAAAGAGCATGAGATTGACAGAAATAACGTATCAGCTCTGCATCGTGTCGCGGTATTTCTAAACGCGGGTTGGTTATTTCTTTACGCTCCTCCCTCCCCGCCAGTCCCTGGACCCTATCCAAAAATCGCACAGCATCCTTGCGCGCGAAACACGCGTGTACGCCGGTGGACGCACATTGTGTGCCTGTACTCCGTTGTACATATCTGTGAATAGTGTATTTTAAGCGTTAGTTTTACGGGAATTTGGTGTGTGTGTGTGAAAAGAAAAAAAACGTGGCGCTCCGTAATAAACCGGGAACCCCGGGGCTTGAGTAACATCGAGAATTCCGGATTCGAAGAGTCCGACCGACTACCGCGGAACGAAGAATCTTGCCCACCATATTAATTTCATCGAATTTGTCAAAAGAGAGACGGAGAAAGAGAAAGAAAAAAAGAGGATAAAAAAACAAAAAAAGAAGGAAAGAAAAGCAACCAAGGCAACCGCGAATTTCCTCGATTTCTCCGGCAGCCATCCCCGTGGCCTCGTTGTTTTGCCCACCCCTTAAATCCCGAGAGATCGGGGCCCATCCTACGCGAACAAGCCAATTGTCGTTTTTCGTATGTTTCAATTATTTTTCCGTTCGTTGCATCCCCGTCGGTTAGATCGGGCGATCGGTGTCGTCGCGGTCGTGTCGTTTCGGTAAAACCCGAAAGACCGAGATAGACTAGAGAGCGAGTTGCGTCCGTTCGACGGTTCCCTTTGTGTTTCTCGTTTCGTTTTTCGTATCGTCCGGCAGTGTTGTCAAAAATCCGGCAGCACCGCTCGCGGCCAGCTGCCATTGCTGTGTGCTTCTCCTGTGTGTCTGGCGTTCGTCGATCCGCCGCGCGGCATCGTATCCGCAACAAATAAAGAAGATATATTCTTTTTACGGTTGATCGTTGCTCGGCCGTTCCCGTCCTTCGTTGTCGGCATCGTCGTCGTCGTCGTCGTCGTCGTCGTCGTCGTTGCTGTCGCCGTTGTCGTTGTCGTCGTTGTCGTCGGTCGTCGTCGTCGTGGAAACAGCAGAGATGCGACAGTGTTGAAGGGTCGCGCGCCGTTGGAACATGCTCGCGGAACAGACGTAGCGGGCGATCCACTACCTTTGGCTACGGACGCCGGTTCTGACCGAGCTAACCTTCACGGGGAAGGTTCATCTTATCCGTCGAGCCGTCGTTGATCGTGCCCGTGGCAGCGGTACAGATTGACAGAACGATGAAGTGGCTCGGTGCGAGTAGCGCTGGTGCTGCGGGCGAACCGGCACCTTCCGTGCAATTACACCATCCTTCCGCTAACGGACATATACCCACGGTACGCACCTATTTCTCACATTTATCCCTTTTCGATTTTCCGAGAATCGGCGCGGCTAGAAGCGGATATTCTCGAACTTGACAGCAGCGTTTTTACGGACGACCACGGATATCATAACCTATCTCACGTGTCGCCGAGACGGAATTAACCGTTCGCGGAACGTCAATTCGAACGTTCACGCGATCGTATTGTTTCGTGCCGCGGGTACTCTCGGTCTGTAAATCGGGATTCGGAATGGAGGAACTCTGTTTCGTTGTCTGGAAAATCGGGAAAGAGTCCCTCCATTGTGCATATGCATGGATATTGCATATGCTTGTGCTTTGTTTGATCCATCATGGCAGAATATATTCTATAGAATAGAAGATGTTTGGATCGCGTTTATTAAACAGAACTCTACCCCAAATCGGAGTAATGCTCCAATGTAACGTTTCAAATTCTGGATTCTTGCGTCTAGTCTCTGCGTCATGGGGAATTTGTATCGCGAATGGCGTATTGGGTTTTCATGAGATAAATATTTGTGTACTATGTATAGATAGAAATTAATACCGATTGTAATTGTTTTGTGTATTGTATTGAGTTGTATTTGATAGAAATGTTACCTTTGGATCTATTGAAGACAAAGTACATCTTTCAATAGGTTGATTCGTTCGCACTATGCTCCAATGATAACGGTTATGTCTGTTCTCTATAGGATGCGGAGCAATGCGGACAAGTAATGGCTGGTGGAGATAGTATGCGTATTCAACCTGGTCAGACACATCAGATGGGAGTAAGCAGAACACAGGACGATGCCATGGTCGGTTATGTGTTCCAACGGCCCACTGAACCAGAATTTAATGCCCAATCTTCGACTTTTCAAACTAAACAAGCTCCAAGAGCATGGGCCCTTGCGGACGATGCTATCATTGATAATGTGGGTATATCAAACTGCATTGATCTCTATATTTTATGACAAAACAGCGTATAACATGATTAAATGTTGCTTATAAAGACTGTACATGTTTTTGCAATTTTAATTGTCTTAAAGATTTTATATGCAATTTTTGTTATCATTAGAGTGCAGGTATTTATGCAACACATAAATTCTTTTTATGCAACAACATATTCTTTTTATTGCAATCTAATTATCATGTTATGCTGTACTTGCTAATCGTTTGAGGATGGGAGTTCCTTTAAAATATTGGAAATGTCTCCCTTGGAAAGCTAAATCGTATACAATACTGAAATTATTTATTTGCAACATTAGGAATTAAATACATGGCTGTAATATCGCCAATATGACAATGCTTGTCCTCAAAGGGTTAACAGAACATTCTCTGTGGCAATATCACAAATCATAGTTATTCCTTTATGTAATTGTGACATTGCTTGACTTGCAGAATCCCGAAAAATGGAAATATCCCATTACCAAACTGAGTGTACCACAACAAAATCAACCGCAACAACTAGGACTACAAACCATGAACAATGTTCACTTACCATACGAAATACATCCCATGCAACTGAAAGTGAGTAGTACTCTATGTGTTATTATACTTTGCTGTATCAGCTTTAACAAATCAAATTGTTCTGTATTTTATAGAGTGGAGCACCTGGAGCAGAACACTTGGTCTATCTCAATAACCAAATAACAGCCCAGCAACAAGTTGCTCTTTTTCATCACCAACAGCAACAACAACAGCAACAATTCAGAAATGGACAGGTAAGAATAACCAATAATAAGTTCTTAATAATATGTAGCAAAAATGTTACCGTTTAACGTAACAACAATCTTGGTTTTCGTTTTATACAAACCAAGTCTCAATAATAGGAATGAGACTTCCTTGGAGTATGTAGGATGTAGTGGCAACAGGTGGGAGAAAATGCGAGGGATGATTTTCAAGATGAAAATCAAAAATTAACAATTTGCGATTTTAGTATCGTTTCTTATTAACAGAAACGCAGAGTCGATTTGCGTGCGAACAATCGTCATCTACAATTGTTAATAACTTAAAGCCCATTGTACACATTAGTTTTTTCGACGTGCGACCACCGTCCGGCATCCTAATTGCAGTCTGCATTACTCATTGCCGCCGTTACGTTTAAAACAAGCGTGCATTGCCCAATTTAATTTACACTACTTCGGACAGCAATTACATTGTTGTACATTCAAAAAGGGAAACGGATTTGTACAGCGACTCCGAAGGCTAAGCAGAAATTGCAATTTCTTGAATTTAATTGAATTACTCCTAAAAATCACGAGTAGGCTAGCAGTTTAATAAATTTAAACAATCGACAAATATTTAGGTCTGATTCAAGGTTCAATTTAGACTTTCGATTAATGATTTAAAAGTCTACCATTATCTCGCCGAATGTTTTCACACCATCTGTATCTCGTATAATTTCGGAGTATCGCGACCGCTGATAGCAGCAGCGAGCAATCTACTAGATAGAAAGTCTACTCGGCGCGTAAGAGTGTCGCGTGAATCGTGTCAGGGTCAGAATTTGGTCGTTAAACAAATTCCGAATTCTTGTGACGCTATTTGCGACGCGGTATCGTCGCAATCGTCGAGAATCGAAATTTTGAAAAGAGTTGGGTAACACGGGTTCCCTGGTGTAACCCGATGCAAATTTTCTTTCATAACATTCGTTCGTTAGCAGCTCGAGAATCACCCTTGCTCATGTCAGGTAATCGTTCGATCGGGATATCGAGATCGAGAAAAATAACAGCGTCGACGAGATCTCTCGCTCTACATCGTTCCGTCCTTCTCCTCTTGGAGCAAAGGTTCGAAAAACAACGTTGTTTCTCGGGGAACAGGTACGTTCGTTAGGCGCGATCAAATTTTCATCCGGTTGCCGTGAGAGGTCGTCGGAACGTGGACCAGACGGTGGTTAGGCGAGCGAGACGCTCGCTGATTGGACGGCCGGTGTTCGCGAAACGGGGCACGATTGGCAGGGGTTTCGGCAGAGGGCGCTCGTCTCGAGCGTCGTTCTTTGTTTCGGTTAGGAGGGCAGTCTCTGTCGAAGGAGAGAGGCCGGTTAACGAAAATTCGAGAGGAGAGAGAGACGCGCGGCAGAGAGCAGCGGTGGCGGCGGTCAAAGTTAAAAAAGTCAACCGCAAACGGCACACCGTGTTCGACGACGACACCTCGCGTTCTTCTTCGAACGCACACGTCCGCAAACGAAAAAAAAAAAAAAAAAGAAAATAAAGCACGCGTCGTCTGTCGTGATTATGCCAGGACGGACGTGAACTTCGAGTCATAGAAACGTCGGTGATCGGACTCTCGCTCCCTCCTGTAAATAAACGCGTATTCGCGTAGTGAGTGTGCAAAGTGCGCGAGAGGAGAAAGGAGGTGGCGGCGGCGGCGACGGTGGCAGTGGAGGAGGCGGAGGAGGAGGAAGGCGAAGAGGAGGAAGACGAGGAGGAGGAGGAAGAAGAAGAAGAGAGGAGCATAGGTAGCAGTGGCAGAATCGAGGCACCCGGAGGTGTCGAACTGTTTGACAGGCGGCCGAACGGTTTTCTTTCTCTCTCTCTCTCTCCCTCTCTCCCTCTCTCGTACTGTCGTCCGTGGTGTGCCGTGTTTCCTATTGTTCACCGGGGCGGTGTGCTGTGTGCTCTGTTTCCGCGAGACGTGGTTGTGGTGGTGGTGGTAGTGTTGCTGGTGGTTGTGGTGGTCCGTCTCTGTCTGTTGTCCGCCTGTCGTCCGTCTGTCGGTCCGTCTGCGCCCGTGTGTTTCGGAGAGGAAAAACGAACGTGAAAACAAACCGGGAGTGGTGTGTATTATATTCAGTGCCGGCTGAATCGGCGTACGCGCCCCGCCGACGTGTTTCTTCGTTCACGTTCACGTTCACGATCACGATCACGTTCACGTTCACGCACACGAGCGTGTCGTACCAGCCGTGATCGCACCGGTCCGGCCCGTCTCTGTCCCCGGGCTTCTTCTCGTTTCGTCGTCTTCTTCTTCTTCTTCTTCTTCGGCGAGAGCACTCCTCCGCGGCGTTGTTCCGCGGGTTTTTCGTTGGCCCGCGTCTTCTTCGCCCTCGCTTCTCTTCGCCACGAAGATAGCCTCGTCCGGGATATAGCGGCGGCCGGTCAGGATCAGCAGTGCGTGCGAAACAGTGTGTGTCGAATTTTTTCCGTCGCGTTGTCGGTGTACCACGGGGTTAACGGTGAATCTCTCGGAGGTGACGCGCCGTGCCGAGGGTACCTTGGAGACGGTGGAGAGTTTCGGTGTAGGGTACGGCCAGGGAGCGGGCACGAGCACAGGCGACTGGATGAAACCACCGGGGGATCTTTTTCTTTACTGCGACATGAAGGATCTGGGGGCCGACATGGTATTGCTTTCCTCTTATATTCACGCGTTCAAATTTTTTTAGCAATATCCGGTTGGAACGAAAGCTTGTGTTATTTTTAACCCGTTGCTGTATTTTGACGAATCAAACTAGTGGTTTTAACGCGTTCGCGAGTGGTGTAAATACGACTGTCAAAATACAGTTTCGTCGTGGAGACGTTTAACGAAGTCTAACGAGTAGGGGACCGTTCTTCTCTCTTCTGTAACATTGTTGCTGGCA
The DNA here is from genome assembly GCA_028453745.1 of Agapostemon virescens. Taxonomy (NCBI): domain Eukaryota; kingdom Metazoa; phylum Arthropoda; class Insecta; order Hymenoptera; family Halictidae; genus Agapostemon; species Agapostemon virescens. The sequence continues at coordinate 13,556,862 of CM052087.1, forward strand.
AAGCCATTGTATAACCGCTGCGGGCGTGAATGAAAATAGTATGTCAAGAGGTTAAGTTACATTTATTTTACCGTAACAGAGGTTAGAGTCGACGTTCGCAAGTTCTTTCGAAATCGATGTAATCGTGCAACGGGTTACAACGTAAACGTTAAATTAATATACGTTATTGAACAAATCTGTGAATAACTATCTCGGATCTTATCGTTGAATTTTAATAGAAAACCGCAACAAACTTTCGTTCCAAGTTGACGTACACCCAAAGAAATAAATTTGTCGTGATTCGTCATAGACTCGTTTTCACAATCTCGACGATCATAAATTGAAAATATTAGAATGCGTCATCGCGTCCCTCTTGCATTAAAATAAATTGATGAAACGCGTAACGAACCGTTTCGATTCTCGGAAGAGTCGTGTCACAAGAGCGAGCCGTATTAATCGGCGAATGAGTGTAGTTTTCTAAACATAACCTAGCTTCGCGAGGCGTCCAGAAATTCGACCGGCGCACCTTCGTAAAAAACGTTCCGGTGCGAATACGTTAACAACGGTCGTCGCGGGTCGACGAGCAACACGCGTCCGTGCGAGCCACGCTATTTTATAGGTTATGTTTAGGCAATTTTTTATGCTGCTCTCCCTACGGAAACCTCCATGTTTATCGGCTAGCCTCGCACGAGACTCGGACCCGTTGCGACCGTTGACGTTTATACTGCGACGCAAACCAGATTCCACCATTTTCTTTTTCTTTTCGGTTTTATTTCTATTCACCGCGAGAGCAACGTTCCGCAAACCCTTTGTCGCGTCGACCGACAAAGGAGCAGTATCAAAATTACACAAAATAGAAGTAAATTGAAATCATCGAATCAATTACAAAATAAAACATCTAAACTTCTCGCATTTTCTGGATCGCCATCAAATTCTGTACAACGAATGCACGAAAGCGAACCCTTATTTACAAACTGTATAATTTTATCACCTGGCGCTATGTATAGGGTGTTCCAAAAATTATAGACTTCCTTGAAAAGGGTGCCTCTCTGTTTGAGCTCCGCTCTCAATTTATCAACGAAGCAAGCGAACCAATCGGAGCGTGGCTAGCGGACAGCCACGTTCGGCGGGGCGGAGTCTGTCCACCGTAGTCGTGCTCCGATTGGTCCGCATTTTCCGTTGATAACTCTGAAACAAGGCCACGTACGAAATTTTCGCAAAGGAAAAAGTGTCTTGGAATAACCTCGGCAATGCTCTCGTTCGAGGAACTCGAACAAATCGCACGCCAGAGTATATTTTCGTATCTCCCTGTGGTTTGTTTTCCGCGCTTTTCGCGAGGACACTGTTCCAAGGAAGACTCTTCTTTTTCCGGCGCGTCGGGGTCGCAGAAATCTCGACGAGCACGCCGGGAATACTCGGCGCGATCTGTCAAAACGTCTCGTCCTGTTGTCGTTTCGCATAGTTCGAATTTCCGTACGGTTCGCGTGTGCGTGCCGAAAGCCGTGTTTACACTTAGCGGCGCGATTTCTGGCGAGTCATTCCGCCCGCGAAAGAGGATCCATTTACGAATCGATGATTCGGCGCGTTTCGCTGCGAATTTTTTTTTGAAAATTACTAGCCAATCTCCGTCTCGAGGAAACCTTTTTTCTCGCTCGATGTCACCTTGATTTTAATCGGGAGGGCCCCCGTTCGTTTACGTAGAAAAGATACAGGATTTCAGCGTTAAATATTTATTCGGTCTTTTTTCTTTTCGAGCGAAAGGTAGATCGCAAAGATGGACGCGACGTTTCGCTTTTGTTTACGGCTCCGTGGATCGTGCCGCATAGCTCAGTGGTTCCATCGATCATCGATGGAACCGCCGTTTCCATTTCTTCCGTAAATAATTCGCCTTTTGCGAACCTCCGACGGGTTTGATTCCGTTCGAAAGTTCTCCGTTTTCCCCTCCGGCTCGAAAACCGAAAGCATAGCGGCTCTGCTAATCTCGTGTTTACTCGCCGCTTTACGACTTCCAAGCAATTTGCCAAATTATTCCGCGATCGCCAAAAATTAATATCGCCTGCTTCGACGCAGAGCCAGCCGTTTATTCAAATTGCACGCTCTCGCGGGGAACGAACAAATAAATGTATTTGCCGGTGCAAATATTATAATGCGAACCGCGGAAAGTCCAAATAAATTCATTCTTTGGAATCTCCGTGTCATTAGCGATCGCGTTCGTTGCGATGGAATTTTACAGAAATTAACGAAACTCGATCTTGCCATTTTTGCGAGGCCACCCTTTTTGCTACGATTTATTTTACTATTAATTAGTATTTATTTTATTATTAATTCTACTCAACTCTTTACTGACCGGCGATTATTTCAGAATTTTCTAAGGTCCATGATCCGTTACTGAAAACTTTTTCACGGGTCCTCGTGGACCCCATGGCTCATAGCATCCTCGGTAATGCTATTTATCAATTTCGTTACAAATTGCAATGTAAAAGCAGTTTTATAAGCTTCGTTTCGATACATCAGAATTATTGAAACTCTTATTAACAGGCTTCCGGTCGGTAAAGTGTCAATACGCGGTTTATTACCGTTATCTGTATCTATTGGGTTGTCCGGACAGTTCGTGCCGATTTTGACGAAAGTTTAAAACGCAAGGCATAAAATTGACAAAAATTAACATAGCTCGTAATTGTCTAGAAGAAGAAAATATCAAGACATTCTTTTCTAGAGATCTATTGAATCGATTCCTATCAACGCAAACTTACAACTTTAATAATTTTACAATTATTATAAACACTCTGAAAAGGGTCGTTTCACCCACTGTGGTAGGTTTAGTGTTAATACTTTACCGAGCGGAAGTCTATTATTAAGACTTTTAATAGTTGCACTGTAACAAAACGAAGCCTAACAAATT
>CM052087.1:13574742-13589086 GCA_028453745.1 Agapostemon virescens
TATGGAGAGGAATCTATGGCAGTTATACTGTAGTTATTCAAGCTGTTAAAATGACTTTACTGTACTTATTATTTCAACGAAACTAATCCTCGAACAAATTGACATAACCGAGTACAGTGAAGTCGAGTTAAATGCCACCACTTTGAGCCTGAAACGTTGCACTTATCGTATATGGAGAGGAATCTATGGCAGTTATACTGCAGTTATTGAAGCCGTTAAGATGACTTTACTGTATGTGTTATTTCAATGAAACTAATCCTCGAACAAATTGACTTAACCGAGTACAGTGAAGTCGAGTTAAATGCCACCCCTTTGGGCCTGAAACGTTGCACTTATCGTATATGGAGAGGAATCTATGGCAGTTATACTGTAGTTATTGAAGCCGTTAAGATGACTTTACTGTACGTGTTATTTCAGTGAAACTAATCCTCGAACAAATTGACTTAACCGAGTACAGTAAAGTCGCGATAAATGCCACAATTTAAGTTCGAAAGGTTGTGCACATTTTCACAAAATCGGAGCTCTTGCAAAATCGATTTCTTGCCATTAATTCATAGCGTTCGAACACTGCCCTCTCTCTCTCTCTCTCTCTCTATCCTTTTCTCTCTGCGTCAGCGTATATTTTGCACAGGTTCGAATCTGCGAGTTCGCGTGATTCCCGAGACTTCGATCGATAGATAGGATCTTTATTCAAATTCCCGCCCGATCGATTCGTTCCTTCGTTCTTGCGATTTTCTAGGTCGCTTTGATTTTCCAGAGACGACGATTGAACTCCTAATAGACGGAACCGATCGTTTCCGGTATCGTCTCGACTGTCGCCAGTCGATTCTCGCAGACCTGCGATATATTTGTGCGGAGAGATTCATTTTCTAATCGTAACAGCGTAAAGAAATGAAAACACGAGAGAGGCCTCGTACTCGAGTAACGCGGCAGGGTTAATTGGGGTCGCCCTATTCAACTGTATACCGATAATTATTCGATTCGCATTCACTTAATTATTCCAAGAGACTCGAACGGACTTTCCTTATCTGGTCGCGGTCCCGACACTCCGGAGCAAGATAATTAATTTCCATTTACCAGGTCGATGAAAATGACCGTTAACAACCCTTGGATCAGCAAGCAGGGAGCGTGTACACCGATATGAATGCAAAGCCGACCGGATCCGGGAACGTTATACTCCGTGTTGCTGCAAAATGTCAGAAGATCAACGAATAAATCGACCTTTGGCCCTTGGGTCAAGGGTCAAACCTGTAAATCTACATGACGCCCTTTCGACATCCATTTCCCAAGCCTATTCGAAGGTTAATCTTGAAGCCACGGGGAGTGGTCTGTGCGCAGATGACACTAGTCCCATTTTTATGCACGCTGCGGGATCGGAACTCTTCCATCTTCGATATAACCTACAGACACCATATTCTGGAGTATTCGGAATAGTCGGGGAGGGTCTCGTGGATCTTGGGGGATGATCTGCTATGAATATCGAAGGGTATTTTTCTCTAATAATTTGGAATTTGAAGAAATCCACACCTAAACCTAAAGAAATCTCGAGTTCCTTGAACGAGGAGACTTCAAAAGTTATTTTGAAACAGTTTTCCCTTTTCGAAAATCTCGTCCGCGGCTTCGTTTTCGAGTTATCAACGAAAAACGTGGACCAATCGGAGCGTGGCTACGGCGAATGGACTACGCCCCGGCGATAGACCCCGCCCAGCGTGGTCGAACTCCGTCTGGTCCACGTTTTTCGTCCATAACTCGAAAACGAAGCGTCCAATCGGGAAACAGAAAAGGAAAAAGTTTCTTAGGACAAGCTCAGGAATCGATTGCCCCTTTCGAGAAAATTAAATGAGAATTAATAGCATGAGCGGGGGATTATTTGAACGCTTTGAAAGCGTTGCTGTAGTGTTGTCATGAATACGCTTTGCTTGTTTAGGGATTTGAGTGGCCAGGATTTGTAAGGAATGTGCAGATTTAAGTGTGCAAGGGTTAATGGTCAGGCGTGTTGACTACGGAGTTGCAAAGCCGAGCTAAAGAATACCTCGGGATTGAACCGAGTTCTAAGGAACGATTTCGACAATTTAGGACACGGAACACGAGCTTCCATATTTTCGTACCGCCTCCGCGGCATCCCCCAGGCACCCCGCAAGTCCACGGCTTTCATTGCGAGAACAACAAACGGGCTACTACTATAGCGGTTCAAAAGGCGACCCAGCGGGAGATCGCTATAGCGCTTCCTCAAAAAAGATCACGCGAACGAAATCCTCTATGCCGTCCCCGTAAACTATCCGGAAGGTTTAACCCTTTTCACTCGAAGCAATCCCATTCTCAAATCGAAACAATATTTTTATCTGTAATATCTCCGTTCTACGTTATTTATTTCCTTTCGCACATGGGAAATGCTAATTAAATTGGCACTCGTTACTAGAACGTTAACATTTTGGCACTCCAATGGCATTAACATTACTCGAAATAACTTGTACGTTATGGCATTCGATTTTCAAAAATGCGTTACGCGATAGAAGGAAAAATAGAAATGATTATTGTTTACAACGAATGTTGTAGATCGACTAGGGAAGCGGTAATTGTAATAGACCTTCGCGTTTCGTTCTGGCAAAACGTAAAAATGTTTGAAAACGCCGGGAACGCGTGTAACGAAACACGCAATCGAGCCGAAAAAGCAACTGCCGATGGAAACACGAGTTTTAGAACGTTTAACCTCTCGCCATACCACTTTCTTTGTAACCGAAACTGTTATAACGTTTTCATTGCCAAAAATATTGCAGAAGGTAGAAACAATATATATCTTTTACAACGCTATATTTGCTGCAGTGCTTAAATATCGTTTCAAAAATAACACAATTTGATTTCATCTTAAAAGGAAAGTGCAATACTTGTTAGACTCTGTAAGGTGTTGAAAACTGAAACTGAAACTGTAAGGTGTTGAAAAGGGCTTGCAAATTAATACAGATTAAATTTGTTAGACAGTGTCAGCAGTGTTGGAAAGGGCTTGCAAATAAATACAAGTGAAAATTGTTAGGCAGTGTTGAAAGAACTTGCAAATAAATGCAAATGAAATTTGTTAACAGTGTTAGCAGTGTTGAAAAGGGCTTGCAAATTAATACAGATTAAATTTGTTAGGCAGTGTTGAAAGAACTTGCAAATAAATACAATTGCAATTTGTTAGGCACTGTTAGCAGTGTTGAAAAGGGCTTGCAAATAAATACAAATGAAATTTATTAGGCAATGTTGAAAGAACTTGCAAATAAATGCAAATGAAATTTGTTAGGCAGTGTTGAAAGAACTTGCAAATAAACACAAATGAAATTTGTTAGGCAGTGTCAGCAGTGTTGAAAAGGGCTTGCAAATGAATACAAATGAAAATTGTTAGGCAGTGTTGAAAGAACTTGCAAATAAATGCAAATGAAATTTGTTAACAGTGTTAGCAGTGTTGAAAAGGGCTTGCAAATTAATACAGATTAAATTTGTTAGGCAGTGTTGAAAGAACTTGCAAATAAATATAAATGAAATTTGTTAGGCACTGTTAGCAGTGTTGAAAAAGGCTTGCAAATAAATGCAAATGAAATTTGTTAGGCAGTGTTGAAAAGGGCTTGCAAATAAATACAAATAAAATTAGTTAGGCAGTGGTAGCAGTGTTGAAAATGGTTTGCAAATAAATACAAATAAAATTAGTTAGGCAGTATTGAAAGAACTTGCAAATAAATACAATTGCAATTTGTTAGGCAGTGTTAGCAGTGTTGAAAAGGGCTTGCAAATAAATGCAAATGAAATTTGTTAGGCAGTGTTGAAAGAACTTGCAAATAAACACAAATGAAATTTGTTAGGCAGTGTCAGCAGTGTTGAAAAAGGCTTGCAAATAAATACAAATGAAAATTGTTAGGCAGTGTTGACAGAACTTGCAAGTAAATGCAAATAAAATTTGTTAGTCAGTGTCGTCGGTACCAACGCGTGGGACTATGTATCCATGTCAAACTTGTCATTTCGAGCACTTAGGCTAGCAGCGAGGACGTAAACAGCACGCTGCACATAAATCGTTGGAAGTATTCGCAGAGTGGTTTGAGTCAACGTATTTCCTATCGCGGTTGACCTTGAGCGGCCTTGGACGACCTTCGTAGTAGGTCATCGTATGCGTTCTGAAATGCACTGTCAGAATGTAAACAAAAGACTGACTGTGCCATTCGATTAAAAAAAGAGAAGAAGAAAAGAAACAAGTCTGACCTCGGTTAATGTTAATGACAATTTTTAGTGTCGCCTCAGAGGCGCCATTGGAGCGTTCGCAGTTAAGAGATCGATAAACATTTAAATGTTCCGCGTACGAGTAACGTTAATCGATTTCGTATGTACGAAAGGAAAGAAACAATGTACAGCGGAGCTATTATAGGTAAAAATATAGTTTCGATTTCGGAGCGGAATTGCTTCGAGTGGAAAGGGTTATCTTGCTGCGGAGAGGTCGACGAATGGCCTTGGCATAAAAATATTCTCTGCGGCATATTGTTTCGTCGAAGTTGGCTAACACCGAACCTATCGCAGCGGGTCAAATGACCCTTTTCAGATTTTCTATCCTCCAATTATCGAAGTTGTAAAATTGCCTTCAATAGAAACCGCTTCGATAAATCTCTTTGCCCGGTTAACGGAACTCGCGAATAATCCAAACTAATAAAACTCTTTACATACTTTTACGTTATATAACGATTACAACATTTTAACGCAATCAGCAAATTTTACTGCTCGGTAATTTATAGTTAAACTGTGTGCAAAATATTCTTTGCACCCTAGGTGGTTAGCTTCAACCCTTAGTACTTCAATGGCTCCTCTGAGACGACACTAAAAATTGCTATACTATTGTACTATGTTTGCGTTTATGAAATCGATAAAAATTGGTGTGTTGCACATACGAACAACAGTAATAACTTTCGTATGCACAAAAGGAAAGGAATCACGTAAAATCGAACTATTGTAGTTAAAAGAAATGTCTCGATTTCGGAATTAAAATTGCTTCGAGTGCAGGGGGTTAAATGCCGCACCCTGAATAGACATGGGTTCACGGGAGCGTCGAATCCCCTAGGATGAAGAGACTCGAATTTTTTCCGGAAGCTAATAGAAACAACCCCGTGGTGCGTGCCGGTGCGCACGCATTTGGCCGACGCAGGCGCACGCACATGCGTCAGCGGCTCTGGGAGAAAGAGGCGAAAGGGTAGAGGAGATGACCGAGGGTGCGCCGAAGAAGTCGGCGAAGGCGGAGGAAGAGTAGAGAATACTTGCAGGCAGGCAGACAAGCAAGCTAGCAAGCAAGCAGGCAGGCAGGCAAGCAGGCAAGCAGGCAGGCAACCAAGCAGGCAAGACAGGGTTCGCCTCCCTCGTGCCTGCCGTTGATTCTCCGCGAGGACAGTGGCCGTGACCCGAGGCCGAGGGGCCTGGGGAGGGGTCGGTGGCCCCGTGGCAGTTTAGCGACGACGTCCACGCTGCCGCTCGTCTTCTCGGTGGGGGTAGAGTCTCGTGGGTGTCGTAGGGGGGTCGAGGGAGTCTCGAGGGGGCGTCGCAGGGGAATCGGTGGTTTCTCCGGGTGGTGGGGGACGCCGGGTCTCTTCGGAAGGGGAATCTGGACGTCTGGTAGGGTAGGGCTTAGGGGGTATTGCAGGCGGCGGCGACGACTATAGCGTTCGCTTTGTTCAATGAAAGAGAGAGCCGGCGCGCGCGCTCCGTTCCGTCTCGTCTCTCGTCTCTCGTCTCGTCTCGTTTCTCGTTCCGTCTCGTCTCGTCTCGTCTTCCCCTCTGGTCGCCGATCGGTCTCCGCTCGAGCTCTCCCTCCTGGCTCACCCTCGGTTTTTTCGTCTCTGTTTTCCTCCCTGGCGAGGCTCCGCGGCCAACGTGCAAAAGTGCTTCTGCTGCTGCCGGCTGGACGTGGTTCTCCGAGGGATAGAGTCGTCGCCTCCTCGTCTAGTCGACGAGAGTCCTCTCCAACCCTCTCTCTTCCCTCTTGTTCCCTCTTGCTTCCCTTCTTTCTCTCGTTCTCCCTTTCCCTGGCCGACTCTTTCCCCGCGGGTTTTCTTCCTCCTCGCTTCCTCCTCGCTTCCTCCTCGGCTCGCCGTGCTCGCTGAACGCGCAAAAATTTTCGCTGACCGGTTCCGAGACACGGAATGCTAACGCTCGCCGGCTCGCCTAACCAACGCATCCGATCTCTAGCCGACGCTATTGTTGCCGAGCTCCCCGTCCACCTCGCACCTGTTACGAACCTTCCGACCGAAAGTTTTGCGCGCTTTTCAGCGGGTTACGTCTCCTGTCGCGGCGAAAGACGGTCGAGCCAGCCGTCTTCGTTCGTTTAACTCTCCGACAGCGGTGCCCGAGTATCTTTCGACCCGCGGTATCGAAATCGTTGCGCGATTGCGCTATTTCTAGCAGGAAGCATCTTCTGAAACATACTCAAAAAATTGTTAGATAAATCCGTGAATCAGCTTTGACCAACGTATTCAAAAAATTGCTAAATAAATCCACGGACGAGCATCGAGCTTGCATTCTACGTTTACAGAAATGGTCCACCTTCCAGGGATCGAATTTATTCAAATTACTACCTACACGGTGGACTTTACAAGCTTACACGCTTACACTCTTTAACGATTCAATCAAGGTTTGGGGAAGATTTTGCCGTTGGGCCCATGTCGATAGCTCTAATAGTTTGGCCGGGGCACGACTTCAAAGATTTGCCCAATATTGCCACAAAATCGCTAAATATTAAAGGTAACCCCCTTCTTAAAATCGCGAAAAATCTTTAGGTCTCCGATTCTTTTGTAATTTTGACTACACGTTTCTAGACGCGCGGTCAGAGTGTATGGCAATTTTCAGGTCGATCGGAATCGAATTGCAGCCGTGGCGCGACTTTGAAATCTCGGGGCGATCCATGGCGAAAATGGGAAAAATTAGGGTTGATAAAACGAAGCCCCCTGGATTTTCCTGAAATGCTAGCCTAGATTGTGGGAGCTCTTCTTAAAGAGGAAGGTTTGGGGAAGATTTTCGCGTTGGATTCATGTCGATAGCTCTAATGGTTTGGCCGGGGCACGACTTCAAAGTTTTGCCAAATATTGCCACAAAATCGCTAAATATTGAAGGTATACCCCTTCTTAAAATCGTGAAAAATCTTTAGGTCTCCGATTCTTTTGTAATTTTGTGTACACGTTTCTAGACACGCGGTCAGAGTGTATGTCAATTTTTAGGTCGATCGGAATCGAATTGCAGCCGTGGCGCGACTTCGAAATGTCGGGGCGATCAATCGCGAAAATGGGAAAAATTGGGGTTGATAAAAGGTAGCTTCCTGAAATCCCCTGAAACGCTAGTATAAAAAATCAGGGCTCTTCTTAAAGAGGAAGGTTTGGGGAAGATTTTCGCGTTGGTTTCATGTCGATAGCTCTAATGGTTTGGCCGGGGCACGACTTCAAAGATTTGCTAAATATTGCCACAAAATCGCTAAATATTGAAGGTATACCCCTTCTTAAAATCGTGAAAAATCTTTAGGTCTCCGATTCTTTTGTAATTTTGGCTACACGTTTCTAGACACGTAGGCAGAGTGTATGCCAAATTTCAGGTCGATCGGAATCGAATTGAAGCCGTGGCGCGACTTCGAAATCTCGGGGCGATCCATCGCGAAAATGGGAAAAATGGTGTTGATAAAACGAAGCCACCTGGATTTCCCTGAATCCCGCCTGACGGCTAACCGTTGCTTGAACGGAACGGCACAGAAATTCGGCGTGGCGCTTAACGTGTTAATGCAACAATTTATTTAGAAACCGTACAAATAATTCCGTCACCCATATATGGGTGACATGGCAGTCAAGGTGTTAAACTTGCGTTCGATGCGTTACCAAATGTTCGAGCACCGTGCTCGGAAATCGGATCGATTCCGTACGAGTGGAACGTAGAAAATCGAAATGCAGATGTTCAGGATGGGAAGATAAATTTGGTTTCAGAATTAAAGTAATCTCGAACGCGAAGTAATAATGCTCCGTCGGTCGACGCCGCAGCGCCGCCAGACAAGAGTACCGTCCGAGGGCCTGTTGCGCGATAAAATGCAATCTCGTGAAATTAGCGAATTGTAATGCAGATTTACCGGTACCTCGAGCTTCCATTTTACTGTACAGCGAGCCTCTGATCTCCTCGTTAGCGAAGAAAGGATACATTGTCTCGGCAAGGTTCGGCTCGAGAAACAAAATGAAAGACGAGCAGCAGGCACTCCGCGAGTTTTAGCAACGCTTTAGGAGGGAAGGCTTTTTAACGACCCTCCCGCGTCGGGAACGAGTTTAACAATTACCTTTTCCGATGGAAATTCCGAAAGAAGTTATTAGATAATGTCGTTAGAAGTAACTCGAGATACTCGAGACTCTTGCTATCGGCGGTGAATCATCTTCCAGCAAATACTCGGCTGTTTTATCTTCGATTCTCGGGAAATCATCGAATCGTCTCTGCGGCACAGGGAACTGATAAAATATAAACGATAGACCGCGGATTCGACGCGTTCGCGTAACAAAAACGGGTGAAAGAGATTTCAAACGTAACGCAAAGATCCAAGATTATCGATACGTTGTTTGCAACAGGAAGCGCACGTAGGTATTGGCACGGCTGAACATTGATCAGCGTATTACACGCAGCTTGCGATTATTATTTTATCGCGGCGATTTAGAATGTTTGGTCGTTAACCATAAAGACCAGGCTCTCCTCGTTCTTGTTCGCCCGCTATCGGCTATAATCCTGAAGCTTCCGAAGGCTTATTATTCCATCGAGTCTATTCTTGGCAGAAGATGCACACACAGGCTACTTCATTTCGATGAAAGACCGGCGTGCAAAAATGTGATCTTGCATGGTTTCGGGAAATTTGCGCTTGTCAAAGTACTGCTAATCATTTTCTGCGGGAATCGTGCAATTTTTAAACTCTGGACCAACAGGATTTCCGGTACAGAGATCTTCAAAGCACTCTGTAGAACCTTCTCGGATAAATTGCAAGAATCGAACGATTTCGAAAATCAGGACTTACCGAATTTTACGCGAAGATCTTGCATGGTTTGGGGAAATTTGCTGCTAATAATTTGTTGCTAATAATTTGCTGATAATTTTCTGCGGGGATCGTGCAATTTTTAAACTCTGAACCAACAGGATTTCCAGTACAGAGATCCTCAAAGCACTCTGTAGACCCTTCTCGGATAAATTGCAAGACTCGTACAAGAATCGAATGATTTTCAAAACCAGGACGAATTTTATGCGAAGATCTTGCATGGTTTGGGAAAATTTGCTGCTAATAATTTGTTAATAATTTTCTGCGGAGATCGTACAATTTTTAAACTCTAAACTAACAGGATTTCCGGTACAGAGATCTTCAAAGCACTCTGTAGAATCTTCTCGGATAAATTGCAAGACTCATGTAAGAATTGAGTGATTTTCAAAATCAGGACGAATTTTATGCGAAGATCTTGCATGGTTTGGGGAAATTTACTGCTAATAATTTGTTAATAATTTTCTGCGGGGATTGTACAATTTTTAAACTCCAGACCAACAGGATTTCCGGTATAGAAATCTTCAAAGCACTCTGTAGACCCTTCTCGGATAAATTGCAAGAATCGAACGATTTCGAAAATCAGGACTTACCGAATTTTGCGCGAAGATCTCGCATGGTTTGGGGAAATTTGCTGCTAATAATTTGTTAATAATTTTCTGCGGGGATCGTACAATTTTTAAACTCTGAACCAACAGGATTTCCAGTACAAAGATCTTCAAAGCACTCTGTAGACCCTTCTCGGATAAATTGCAAGACTCGTGCAAGAATCGAACGATTTCGAAAACCAGGACTTGCTGAATTTTGCGCGAAGATCTCGCGAACTATTCTCGTAGAGGACAGTCTCCGAGACCATCTCCGGTTCATTTTGGAATCCAGCTAGTTCGCGGAAGATGGTCGAAAAGTTTAGGGTCGAGACGTCTCTTCAGGCGGACGGTTCTCGGAGATCGATTGCCGTCGGATTAAAGGATCATTCTCGTCTCCGTTATGGAGCGATATCGGCGATCGAGTGGGTTCCGGTGTGCGCCTCCCAGCACCCCTGGGCCCAGTCGTAAATTTTACGAAAGCTAAATAGCTTCCGGTTATCTATCCGTCTCTCCTCGACGGCCTCGTCGCGCTATCCTCCGGCTTGTCTCGTCGCGCCTCCGTCCACGGAATATTCCATATTTTCGGATCCCCATTAGTTATTCAGGAGAACGAGCGCACCCGTGCGAGAGAGAGAAAGAGAGACCAGACGAGACGAGAGACTTTCTCCAAATTGATTCGTCGATAGTACGCGGCTCGCTCGTTAACGTAGCGGCGCGCCCAGGATGCACGAGGATGCACCCATCAGTTAATCCATGGAAATGGATTATTATATCGGGGTCCCCTCCTCGTTCGCGTTTCATGAACGAGAAAGTCTACGCTGGGTTTGCTTCTCCTCCGTTGCCCCTTCTTCTCTCTATCCTTGCTCTCTTTCTCTCCCCCTTTTATATTTTCTATGTCTATATATTCTCCTTGTTATTCTCTCTTTTTCTCTCTTCCCTCTCTCAGATCTATCTTTGCTTACACAAGAACATATTCAGACGCGAAAATCCGATTTTGATGAAACTTATGGGAGCTCATAGTTCCTTGAAAAATATTTCACACGTATTTTTCTTTTTGAGTGGAAGCATAAACCAGCATACATTGCTTTATTCCAACAAGGGTTAAATATAAAGGATTAACCCTTCGCACTCGAAGCTGTTTTAACTAGAAAACCAAAGCATTTCTTCGGACCTAGTGTTTGGGATCTTTTTACCATTACTCGTCCTTATAACCGTTAAATTTTTACCAATTAGATACAAAGATATATTCAGATGGGAAAATCCTATTTTTATAAAACTTATGGGAGCTTATAGTTTTTTAAAAAATATTTGACACGTTTTTTTTTATCGGCAACCGTTCACTTTGAAGGGGTGAAAACAGCCCCCAAAGTTGAGGTATATTTAAGACATCTCGGTAACCGGAGGTTGAAAAAATTTAAATATTGTTTTAACACGTTGACTGTCAAGCTAACAGCCACGAAAATTCTACAAAATCGAAATGAGATATTGAACGAAATAAAAATTGAAAAAATAAAATGTATAATGTAGAATACCCGTGCCACCCTCTTGCACTTTCTAGATCACCATCAACTTTGATAGAATGAATATATCAACGAAGATTTCGAACTGAATCTTCTAAACATATATTTCCTTAATTTTCTTTAAATGGAAATAACGTTTTATTTAATTGTTAATTTTATACGGTCATTGGAGAATAGTTAGGCACGCAGTAATTACAAATTTGTCTTACGTACGAGTCGTTGCAATTAATTTCGTATGAACGAAAGGAAATGAGGTGTCTGCAATGGAGCTATTATAGATAAAAATATTATTTCGATTTTCGAGTAGAATTGCTTCGAGTGCAAAGGGTTAAATTCTGTGTTTTTCAATGGGAAATGTAGTCGCGCAAGAACATTCTAACAAAAGCGTTTTGTTTAACCTCTTAGTGGTTAGGTAGAATAACTGTAAAATAAAAAGTTCAAGGGTGTCGTTTCACCCCGTCCGCGTTAGTCCGATCGTTAAAAAGAAACTATTAAATAATTATCTATCTAGAAATAATTGTAGAGCATTTATTTACGAAACAAGTGGCGCGTTACTTTCTGCATTCGATTAATGAAACGCGACTCGCAATTAAGACCGATCGCACTATAATTTGTTCGCTCGGCGAGCATACTTTCACGGTTTTCTGGTCTCTTCTATCGGGAGACAGAACTTTCCTCGAGCATAATCGCGACGCGGGGATCGCGTGTACGATACATTCCGGCTTGTTGTGTCGAATTTATACGATCGATCGAACAATGCGAGAGTTGCGTAAGCGATCGATCGATCGATCGATCGAATAAGAATTCGCCGTGGCTCGAAATCGAATGCGAAAAGCACGGTGGTGCGCCGATCGTTTCGCGGATACGTTTCGCCGTTCGTTTCTGTCCGCGTCGATTCGTTCGAACGGACAAACAAATAATACAGGGTGTCCCACGCAACTGGAAGAGGCTGTACCTCCTAAATGGTTGAGAATAGAAGAAAATGTTATAAGTAGAAGTTAAATGGTATCGGACGGTGCATAATATGCAACCAATTTTATGCACTTTTGTGCATCGGTGCATCAGAAAAATGCAACTGCATATTTTTTTTTAAATAGAAACCTATATTTTTTACTGCACCAATCGATGCAGTTTCTTGTGCTCTACATAAAAGTACTAACATACTTATGCCCTAAACTTATTCGTTAAGAAGTTATCGAAGCTAAAAGTTCTCTCAATGGAGGACCGTTTGAACACTTGTAAAAACCTTCACCGTTTAAAAGCCTTAGGGAAGGTCTACAAGGAAGGAAAGTGGGTCCCATATGAACTCAAGCCAAGAGACATTGAAAGGCGGAAAACCATCTGCGAAATTTTGCTTGCTAGGCAACAAAGAAAGGGGTTTCTCCATCGTCTCATCACTGGGGATGAAAAATGGATTTATTTTGACAATCCTAAACGTCGAAAAACCATTTGTGATCCTGGCCAACCCTCAACATCGACGCCAAAGCGGAATATCCACGGAAAAAAGGCTTTACTCTGCATTTGGTGGGATCAGGAAGGTGTGGTATACTATGAACTGCTAAAAACTGGTCAAACAGTCACAGGAGATCTCTACCGACAACAAATTATCCGTTTGAGTCGAGCATTGCACGAAAAACGACCACAATATGAAACGAGACAGCGTAAGGTGATTTTGCTGCATGACAATGCTCGGCCTCACGTCTCAAAAATTGTCAAGGAAACGATAGAAGCACTTCGCTGGGAAGTGCTACCACATGCGGCTTATTCACCAGACTGTGCCCCATCTGACTACCACTTGTTTCGGTCGATGGCACACGCACTTGCTGAAGAACGATTTAATTCGTACGAAGATCTCGAAAAATGGATCTCCGCCTGGATAACCTCCAAAGATGAATCATTCTTTCGACGCGGAATTCGTTTGCTGCCCGAAAGATGGGAAAAAGTCATCGCTAACGATGGACAATATTTTGATTAACGTACTTTTTCATTTTCTTTCATGAATAAAGCTATGCTTTTTGTAAAAAAACGGACGGAACTTTCCGATTTACCTAATATATATCGTTTCCCTCTTTCCCTCTTTCGCGTGGCCCGGTTTTCGGTCCTCTGCTACTGTCTCCGGCTCCCCTAGGCTCGACGTGGAAAAGCGTCTCTCTGCCGGCCGGCGACGCGGTCGATACTCACGGCGTATCGCCCCCGGTTGACCGAGCCTTACCCTTACCCTTACACCGTTATCCTTACCCTTACCTTGCCGAACCTTTCGCCAGGGATGGGATCAAGTTCAATATGCAGTCGCGAGTCCCGGAGAGGTCGGTTTTCAATACCGAAGTTTCGTCTCGTCCGCCCGACTAATTAAAAATAACGTCCGACGGGATATCCCTGATCCGACCCATTCAGTCTTCGCGAGACACCACCCTCCAGTCCCCCTTCTACCCATCTCGGTATCATTATCTTCCGAAGATACTGTCGGCTCGGAGACAATAGGGACCGAGCAGTTGGCGAATTTGGACCATTGCCCTCGACCCACGCGTATATTTTCGAAGCAAAAGTACTCGTTATTAATGGCATCGATTAAATTCCCAGCGATGCTTCCCTGGGGCCTCCTGCTTCTGCCATGCGTCTTTGCAAAAGAAATGCATGAATTGCGAACGAGGTTCAGGCGCCGGTCCAACTGCTTCGGAGACGATGCTCGATTATCGGTTTCGTCCCACGAGAGGAGAGCCTTTAGTATCGCCCTGTGGATCTTGCAATCTTCGGCTACATTCGGACATCTCGATATTTCGGTGTTTTAACCCTTTGCACTCGAATGACGCCTCTGAGGCGACACTAAAACTCTTGCATTACTATTATTTAAAGAACTCTTACATCGCTAGGTTTGCAGTTGAGAAATCGATAAAAATCTAGAAGTTCTAAGCACGAGTCATAGTAATTAATTTCGTATGAACGAAATTCATTTTACCAAATCATTTTTCCAAGACAACCAATATTAATATTTACGACCATTGCTACGCTCATCAATCTGAAATAACAAAATAAATGCTGTGCAAACTGTCTGCAAAACCATTCGATCCAATTGATATTATTTATGTGAAAGTCACATAGTGAATTGCAATGAAATTGTTTAAACGGAAAAATTCTTTTTCATTTGCATACCTAGGTTTATAATTTCTGATTTTTCGTCAGATGTTGGACAA
>CM052087.1:13645061-13676938 GCA_028453745.1 Agapostemon virescens
CACAAATCGCGAAAGGAATATTTCTGACTAACGTAAACTAGTTTCATAGAGCTACCGTCAACTCTTCACCAGTCGATGTTTCAATATCCCCGCATTGAAATCATCAAAGACACATGCGAGCGACAATTCGCAAACACAGCTGTCTATTCGTTAAAAGTATCGGGTTGCCTGTAACGCGGCAAAGCAAGGTAATGCAGCAACTGTTTTCCTCAGGCTGTCATTTCGAAGAAAATTACTAAGCTCTCTGGGGCAGGTTCGTTAAGGAGACTATTAATAAGCTTCCTAAGAAAGAGGATCGCGTTCTCGTTAACTGATCAAGAAGCGTAACAAAATAATCCGGGTAGCCTACATTGAAAATGCGCCTCCCTCGATATCGCGGACAAAGCGAAGCGAAACGAAACGAAAGAGAATTAATTTTTGTTCCTCGGCAAGCTAACGACGTATCAAATGATGATTACGTTTGCGTGTCAACTGATTGTATACGATGATCGGAGACTCCTCTCGATACTGACCGATCGAGGGAGATCCCGTTTGCCAGAGTCAGTCAATGATCGCTACATTTGTTTCTCCGTTGTTGCGTTAGGTTCGAGGACACGTGCTGCCCTTGGCACTGCAGATGTACGGCTGTAGGGTGATTCAGAAGGCTCTGGAATCGATCGGACCTGAACAGCAGCAAGAGATAGTCCGAGAGCTGGACGGTCACGTTCTAAAATGCGTCAAGGATCAAAATGGAAATCACGTGGTGCAGAAGTGCATCGAGTGCGTCGAGCCACGGGCACTGCAGTTCGTGATCGGCGCGTTCGCCGGCCAGGTATACTCGTTGAGCACCCACCCTTACGGCTGCCGAGTGATCCAACGTATTCTCGAGCATTGCACTCCCGAACAAACCCAGGGTATACTTCAAGAGCTGCACGCCGCCACTGATCAGCTCATTCAAGATCAGTATGGTAATTACGTTATCCAGCACGTGCTCGGTAAGTGGAACTTTCGTTGCTACAGCAATCCTCCTCCCCCGACTCGAGCACACCCTCGCGCTTTCGGCTGCTGGAATCGTTGGTCCATATTGAAACATAAATTTATACATTAACGCTTTCGATACCGGCGATATCTATTTTCAATAATTATTAACTCTTTTCACTCGAACGGTGACTCCAGGCAGAACAATCTTTACATCGTTATGCTTGTCTCAAAGATATCCACTAAAATTTAACCCTTTGCACTCGAAGCAATTTTACTCCAAAATCGAAACAATATTTTTATCTATAATAGCTCCACTGTAGATCGTTCATTTCTTTTCGTTTATACGAAATTAATTATTATGACTCGTGCTTAGAACTTTAATATTTTGATCGTTTTCTCAACTGCAAACTTAGCGATGTAAGAGTTGTTTAAATAATAGTATGGCAGATTTTACTGTCGCCTTAACAGGCGCCATTCGAGTGCAAAGAGTTAATCGTTGCAAGAGCGAGTAATAGTAAACAAATTTAAATAATCTTCTAGCTCAAAGAAAATTCCCTAGAATTAGAATTAAAACAGCTTCGAGTGCAAAGGAATATTTCCAATATTTTCTAATCCAATATATCTATTTGTAATAATCAGCAATATATTTGTACATTATCATGTACAAATTCAATGTAATATTCAAATCAATGTACAAATACATTATCATGTATGAGAATGTCAGGGAAAATAGTTTCCGTAATCCGTGATAAGACGTACGAAGTGCTCCAGTTAGGTGGGACATTCGTTGCGCCATAAGGAACGAAGTGACCTGGAATTATGCAATTTGCAGAACATGGAAAACCAGAGGACAAGGCGCAGTTGATCAGCAGCGTGAGGGGTAAAGTACTTACTCTGTCGCAACACAAATTCGCGAGCAACGTTGTTGAGAAGTGCGTGACCCACGCCACGAGACAAGAGCGTGCCGTGCTGATCGAAGAAGTGTGCGGCTTTAACGACAAGTAAGTTGTTCTTCGTTTAAGTAGAAATAGTACTTTCGTCGTTCGACGAGCCCCCGAGCAGACTCGACCGTGGATCGCAAAAGAGTGTCACTGCAAACATTCACCGAAATAACTTAGCCTTAGCTAACTTAACACTTGATCGACCGGCGATTATTTCAGAATTTTTGTAAGGCCTATGATTCATGACTGAAAACTTTTTAATGGGTCCTTCAAGGCTGACAGCAATTTTTATTGCGGATCAGCAATGCATCCCCAATAATATTGTCTAATAATGTTGTTACAAATTGGAATGTAGAAATAGAATTTTAAGCTTCATTTTGATACAGCGCGAATATTGAAAAGCCTATTAACCCTTAACGATCCGGAAGTATTTCAAGTCTACTTCCCACCAGGTTCAGCTATTTTTCATACGAACAGAAGCTGTAAAACATTTCTAAATCAAGTATAGAAAAAGAAATATTTTTATTTTAGTGAAGATTTCTTAATATATATAGAGGGTAATAATAATAACAATATGATTTAACCCTTTGCACTCAAATGGCGCCTCTAAGGCGACACTAAAACTTGCCATACCATTATTTAAACAACTTTTACATCGATAAGAGTGCAGTTGAGAAACTGATTAAATTGTTCAAATTCTAAATACGAGTCATAGTAATTAATTTCGTATGAACGAAAGGAGATGAACTATCTACAGTGGAGCTTTTATAAATAAAAATATTGTTTCGATTTTGGAGTGGAATTACTTCGAGTGCAATTTTATATTCTTTTGGAGTAAGTAAAAGTTAATAGGCTTCCGGTCGATAAAGTGTTAATAAATTAGGTTTGTGTGCAGAAGATTCTGTTTTCCACAGAAGTTTTGCTTACTTTTATTGAATCGCCGATGGTCGAAGAGACTTCGGCCAAGAGATCCACGGTCTAGTTGCTCAAAAAGGTATTGAGAAAATAGTGTGTACAATAATTTGGTTGCAAAACAGCGCATTAAACGTGATGATGAAGGACCAGTACGCCAACTACGTGGTGCAGAAGATGATCGACGTGGCGGAGCCGGCGCAGCGGAAGGTGTTGATGCACAAGATCCGTCCGCACCTGGGCAGCCTGCGCAAGTACACCTACGGCAAGCATATAATCGTGAAGCTGGAGAAGTTCTTCATGAAGACGGCGTCGGCGATAGGCGTCGCGACGCCCGCCGGTGCTTCGAGCGGCGGTGGTGATCTGGGTCCGATCGGACCGCCTGCTTCTGCTGCTGGCCCAGTCTCGACGCCAGCTCAGCAGCCAACGCAGGTCCTGTAAAAACGTGCGTCTCGGTCTTGGTCTACGGTCTCCGGTGATCAACAACCGCTCGGGATCCTCGTACGTCTTCTAGGGAGAGAAGAGAACAGAGAAAACGCACGGTACCGAGAAGAAAGAGAGAGACCTACGTAAATATTTATTGCAACGTATCTTATATCGCCATTTTTATTTATAATGGACGAGGACAACCGAGAGAGGACAAGAGATGATAAAACAGAGAGATGTTCTTCGGAAGCGTCGCGCCTGCTCGTGCCCCGAACCGTTCGCCCCTTCTTTTTCCTGGCCCAGGAAACGATTGTAAAGCCCGACTAAACCCATAAATCGCGATTGAGACGAGACTCGACTTCAATGAAAAAAGGAAGAATTACCGAGATGATTTTTCTTATTTTTGCAACACTAAAAAAAAAAAAACAAAAGAATATGTAACCGGCGGAAGGATGACACAGAGACAGAAGCGAGACAAAAGAATGAGAGAAAGAGGCAGGGAGAGAAGGAGGACAGTTTTGTACAGAGTTTAAACAAAAGAGGAGGGCGAGCTTGGGCCCGCGGGTGGCCGCGACGCTGAAAGACACACGGATCGCTTCGGAGGAGGAGTCGTACGCGTGTCCGGAGGAGATCGATTTTTGTAGAATAACGTTAGAGGTGCAGTGCATTTTTTCTATTAGTAATCTAACGTGCTGCCGAAGAGTTATTGTATTCGTAGCGAGTCGCGGCCGCGCGTCCTGGACAGGCAAGAGAAGAAGAAGCGGGGCGCGCGCGTTCGCCGACTAGACGGTTGCACTGGAAACTAACGTGTACCCTTGAGAACCGAGTTTCTTCGAGTATGGTTGAAAAGACAAGCATACCGAGCTTGAATCGTAAATAAGAAACTGCAGTGCTGAGATGACTGAACGTCTTGTCACCGCTCGTTTTGTTTATTCTTTTCTTTTTAATCGATCAGTTAGGACAGAGAGACACACACACACACACAAACAGAACAACACAACCAAAAGAGAAAAAATATAAAGAAACAAAGAACACGTGAATTTCAGATGAAAAGAAATATTTGTGAAATCAAACCGAAAACACACACACAAACACAGCACGAACAAAACAAAAAGAAAGAAACACGTTCCGACGACTATATTTCTTTTTATTATTTAAAAAAAATTTCTTTTACGGAGAATAATAAGAACAGAGAAGAAAAAATACTTTATCGTCCCACCACGAAGCCCCCCTTTTCGTTTCTTGCGATTAGAATCGTTGTTCGACCAGCAGGTCGTCAAGTTACGTTTATCGATCCTTGTCGAAACTCAGCACTCTGTCGAGGGAGCGTACAGAGCTCTGACCTCTGGCAAAACACACTTAACCAACAACAAGCAAGTAAGCCGGCAAGCAAGCAAGCAAGCAAGCAAGCAAGCAAACAAACAAAAAAATATATAACGTAGAAAAACCGCGAAAAAAGAAGTTAAGAGAACAGCAAGACGAGAACAACGCGCGCTTTCTCTCTTTCTCTCTCTCTCTGTATCTCTCCCTCGAGTAGAACGGAGAGGAAGCGCGTGCCTGGACTCGGTTCTTTTTGGTGAACAGCAAAAGGTTCGAAGAGGTGGAAAAAAATTGTGTTTAGACAGCTAGGATAGATCTTAGAGCTGCATGCATTTATATCGAGTTGTAACGTGAGTGCGATGGCCGTAAACTAATAGCCATGGCACGAGAAACGTATTGGTCGCGAGCTGCCGTGTGTACCGGTGTGCCGTTTAACGCCTTCGCACGCTGAAAGTAGTATTATCCTCTCGTGTGTGTACCCGGTACACGCGCGTCGTCACGGCCAAGGAATCGGTATCGGTTCAGATTCGATAGACGGTTAGGAGCTACAGATACGTTGATTAAAATCTAGCATAGCGTTTGACATGGGAATGAAGCTGAGTAACTCAGACCTGACCGCTGATCTGCCCCCCTTCCCCCCTGTCCCCCTTTGATTGCTTCAGATTGTTCGTGGAATAAAAAAAGAAAAAAAAAGAAAAACAACAACAACAATAACAAGAACAACAACAACAACAAAAACAAAACAACAAAAGAAAAAGAAAGAAAGAAAACGACAATTGCGAAAGAAAGGATATATATTTATCGAATATAATACATATATATATATTTCTCTCTATTATGCAAATATATACGGTGTAGGACGTGACAGGAAAGGAAACACAAAATTGTATGCGAAGAAGAAAAAGAGGCAAAACCGATATTTCGTTATTATCGATTTAGGAAAGAAGCTTTGATTTTTTTTTTCTTTTTTTTTTTCGGTCAAAAAACAAAACGGATCAGTATAGTAGAAAAGTAAAAAAAGAAAGCCGAAATAATATGTACGTGTTGTTTCGTCTCGACGGTAGAGAAAATCTTAGCAGAATGGGACGGAGTATAATGAAAAACGGATAAGGAAAGGAAAGAAAAGGAAATGATAGGAAATGACAGTTGACGAAGTAATAATATTTAACAATGAGGAGAGACATCAAAGTCGTCAGCACGGTTCTCCTTTGTTCGTTTTACGTTTGTCGCCTTTGAGCGCGGAGCATTTTTTTCTACTCTCTTAAAACGATCCTTTTTACATCCCCCTCTTTCCCAGCCCCTTCCACCCTCGAATCCTTCTTCCCTCTTTATCCCACACATCCAACGCCCCTCGCTCCTTTGCATCCACTCCCTCGTCCAACCCTTCCTCCCCCAACACCCATTCCCTGTGCCCCAACAATCCTCGAATTTTGTAAATTGTGATATAAATAAATAACAAATGTGTATAGGTATGACGTGACAAACCCTATCGTGAGGAACCGTAAATTCAATGAATAATTTTATTTTTCACGGGAATTCTCTCCTTTTTAACGGACTTTGTGAATATCGTGTATTATAATAATTACTAATTATATTAAATTTAAATATGATTTACGTTCTAATGCTGCTGACCCTCGATCAACATACGTTATATACATTTCCCTTTCACCTGCCGCATTTAGAATGGTCTGGACCAACCCCTTGCCCCCACCCCCTCACCAAATCCTAACTAAAATCACCCCCTCTATCCAGTACCAAAACCCACACCCCCTGCCCATCTCCGAACCCTCAACCTCTCATGCAAACACACATCGTTCCAGTTGTAAGATATAGACATTTTTTGACAAAGGAGACGCTCTAGAGGAAAGAAATCGTTTATCATTCGGATGTTCATTCGATTCACCGACACCCCCCGCTCATCCCAACTACCCCGCGCCAACCCCACCCCCCCACCCCCCAATAGCACCTCCCATAGAGTCCCATTTTAAAGAATAAAATCAATCGAAACCGCAGCCGCCGCGTAACGAGCGCGGCGTTCATCGAACGTAACCGAGACACACCCCCTATTGTACATTGTATAAAAAAAAAAAAAAAAGAAACTAAAACGATAAACGCGTTCTCGAAAGGAAAAAAAAAGGAAACAAACGCACGAGAAAAAAAAGCGTCAGGAAATTGATATATGTTCCCAGCGCGTGTGTATCTATATCTCGTTTCACGCAGCATCATCCCCACCTAAACACTCGCGCAAACACATATACATTTATACATAACATACATACATACATACATACATACACACGCGTTTCGCACGCGTAGAGGCGAACGAGAGGCGCGTGTGCACACCGAAGCATTTTCGATTTGTATATTTCACACCGATATCACCAACACCCATCGAGACGGTTGGAAAGAGCGCCTCTCAGCTGTTTTTCATTTTCTTTTTTTTTTAAATCGCATTCGAGCCACCACCCCCCCCCCCCCCCCCTGGAGTCCTCGTGGTTTTTCTTGGTCCTCAGGTTCGTCGATCCTCTCTGTCATTCGATCATGCGTATTGTCAACGGCATGAAAAAAGTCAAACAATTTAATTTGCTGTTTTAACACGTTCAACGGCGATCCCCGGGAACGGGGACGGTGTTCGGATTTACCGAATACTATAATATTATAGAGAATTCGTATGGTGTCGACGAGAAATATTCACAGAGTGTTAGTAGAAGTTGATTGTAACAGAACAATAGGGTGTGCGCGCAAGTCTTTTTGCTTAGTTCCAGTTGCGTCTTTGCGTTCAATCTCGAATAATCGGTGGAACGGAAAGCGGGACGAAACAGCCTTTAACGTGTTCTCCGCTTCGAGTTCTACGGGTTGTAATGAGATTCGGTTTGCTATTGTCACCGGGCGACCATTCGTTTTAAATTAAGAATACATCGACTCGAATCTATCTCGACCGCTAATCCATCGGCTAGATTTTACGCGTCTGCTAAAGTCGCAAACGATTTTTATTTTATTCCGACAGCATGTGATCGGCTAAATTTTAGAAATTTAAATATAAACGTTTCGACGTTTATCTCTTAGCGCTCCAATGACGCCTCTGAGGCGGCACTGAAAGTTCCTTTACTATTATCTAACCCTTAACGGTCCGGAAGTGTTTCAAGTTCACTTCCCATCAGGTCCACCTATTTTTCATACGAACAGAAGCTGTAAAACATTTTTTTAAATCAAGTATAGAAAAAGAAATATTTTTGTTTTAGTGAAAATTTATTAATATATATATAGAGAGGGTAATAATAATAACAATATGATTTAAATTTTATATTTTTTTTAGAGTATTGGCATTGGTCCGTTAAGGGTTGAAACAGCTTTTGCATTGCTCTGTTTGCAATCACGGGGTCGGTAAAAATTCAGATGTGGCACGTACGAGTAATAATAATGAACTGTCTATTTACGAAAGGAAATGAACCATGTACAGTGGAATTATTTGTGACGTCAAAAAAATGTTTCGGTTTTGGAATGAAAATTGCACGGAGTGCTAAGGGTTAAATATTTGATCAGGAAAGAATAGCGAGAGCAGTCCGAATGGTCGTTCCGTCGACAATAAATGCATAACGGGATTCGCTGAACGGCAATTCTTCCGCGTTTCAATGACTTTCTTCTCCTGGTTTTTCGTGTTGGAGGGGTTCTCTCTCCTTTTTTTTTGGCACACAAATATGTCTTTTGATCGGTGGAGGACGCAACCTTCTCCAGGAGACAACACCGGGGCTATGCGTAGAACGATCGTGTCACGAGATTTCTTTCCCCGAGCATTCCGAGCATGGCATCTCGAGGCATACACCGGTAACGCATATTCATCGAAATCGCTTCGCGAGTATCTCATACGTGTGTATATATAATTATCGTCGGATCGAGGGTGGCGCGGTGGTTCATCTCAACGACTGTACAAAACCAAACGGGAGATATTTCACTGGGAATTTTTTTAAATTCAACGTTCGTACAGACCAACCCCCTTTTTCACACCTTTCAACCAACCCGCCCCGCCCCCGCCATTTCTATAAAAAGAAACGTTGTCGACGATCGATCGGATCGATCGAGTTTGTAATCTTAAAGCTGTGTACAATGTATAATAATTTCGTTGAGAACGTTGGTGGTGTTAAATAATGTAGAATTCTAAAGAAAAAGGGGTGGGGGGGGGTGGCGGGGAAAAAACGAGAACGACGAAAAAGAAAACGAGAAGCGCGAATATGCGAAATGAAAACGGGGAATGAACGCGGGAGAGAGGAGAAAAAAAAGTTGAAACGATAACGAAAAAGAGAGGCGCGGGAAGGGAGGGAGATTATATAACGCGAAGAAAAATACTCGAGTGACCCGTCGCACGATTTTTGTATGAAAGAAACATTGGGGGCCGCGGGGGTGAAACGAATAAAATATGACAACGGGAGGAGGGGGGGTGGGGGTGGTTGGGGCGTGTGCGCGCGGAAGTCGTGTTTTTCGATAGCGAACAAAGGAAAGAAGAGGAAGTAACGTAGCCGCTTTCTTTGTAAGATATTGTATATAACGATTTATTAACGAAATTGACAAATTCTTAGGTACCCTTTCTCTCTTTCTCTTTCTTCTTCGCGCGGTGTTTACTTGCTGCGGCTGGGGACGGATTCGAAAAAGTCAAAAACGATTTCGAGCGATCAAGAGAACGTGTCTTTTCTTTCGGGATTTGTTTCTCGTTTTCCTTTTTCGCGTTGCTCCAACCCCCCCCGTCCGCCGTTCTCGTGGAATCGGAGAAAATCGATCGTTCGTTCGAGATCGATAGCCGGTGCTCGTGGAGAAGGAAAACATTCGAATTCTTGGGTCATTCTCCCATACATTCTACACCCCCGCCCTACCCCCTCCCACCATCCCCGAATGATCATAATCATCCCCTGTCGTTCGTCGGTCTTTTCGGAAATCGCTGAGAGGAGGCTGCTCGTAATTTTGTCTTTTTTTTCTCTCGGAGCCGCGGAAATCTATGGAAAACAGAAAAATGATAACCAGAAAAACTGTTTGTACATGTTGTCACTAATATGTATATATATATATTTATATTTATATACATATATATATATACGTCACCGGGTAAAACACGCTGAACTTCTCGATCGTAATACAGACAAGAGACATTCCAACCGCCATCTTCTTTTTTTTTTCTTTCACAAGCCCTCGGTCGACAGGATATTAGCCTTTTTGGTCGTTCGGACGGGAACGACGGTTTGAATGCGTTACTAATATTTAAAGATAAGGAATGACGATAGTTCCTTCGTCCGTTGTAAATCGCGCTCTTCATCATTTGTAAATTAACAAGAACGTCGGGAAACGAACGTCTCTCATTTTTTGTAATAGAAGCATCGATGTTAATAATTCATCTATCCCCCCGCCCCCCAACCCCCCAAAACCCCTGTCGAAAGTAGGAACATCCCGCAGAACAACGGAAGAAAAAAAAGAATTTTTCAATGAATACCGAAACTCAAACGCAAAAATCTCATGTCTTATCAGCTAAGATTATTTGAGTACTACTATACTTTTTATTATCATTATTATGATTATTATTATTATTATTATTATTATTATTATTATTCTTAATTATTATCATTAATGATTATTATTAATTATTCTTACAATTAATACGATTATTATAATAATTATTATTAATTGCTATATAATTATCATTACCTATATTGTTTGATTAACGACCATCCCTTCATTGATTATTAATTGCTATTACTAATGATTGCTAGTTACACACTTCTATATAAATATGAATATAAATATACATACAAACATGTATATGCATATGTGTATATATTTATATACATACATACATATATATAAATATATACATATATACATATATACATATATAGATATATATACATATATACATATATATAAAGAACACGCGTATGGCAGGCTCACATATATAACGCTTTATAAATGCGGTACGTATAAATACCAAGTACACATTAACCTACACATACACACACGCACACAAAACACCCCCTATCTACACCTGCAAACACTTTCGTTTCACGCTCCGGCTATATCTCACCCCCTCCCCTCCCGCCGCCCCGATTTTCGGCCCTTCTCGCGGAAGAAAAGCGACGAAACCATTGTGAAATAATTCGTTTCGAGACCCCCTCAACCCCACCACCCCGTTCACTCTACATTCTTTCTTTTTTTTCTAATTTTACCAATAACGAACGTTCACGGCGGAATAGGTCGACCACCTGTGATCCGCTGTCGTATACATAATAATATATCTACTTAAGAAACGTCTGAGGAACGCGAAGAAGTAAAGACAAAAGTGAAGGGAATAAAAAAGAAAAAGCAACAAATTCTTGAACGACTTTTTGATTATAAATAGTGTAAATTTTTTATATAGCGCGCGAGAAAGGAAACTAACGATTGGTTACACGACTTCATCGAGGTGCCCGTGTACAAACTAAAAGAATAACGAAACGCAGAGAGACATATACAATCCACCCCCAAAAATACACACGCATACACACACACACACACACAATTGCACACGCAGTCACGTGCAGAAGACGAGAAAAACGGGACGAAAACCGAGTGGAAGACTCCCAGACTTCCCAGACTCTCGGTGGACGCGACATTCAAAAACATTGAAACAAACACAGAATCTAGATATTAGTTTCTCTCGCGTGGTTTCCGTTCGCTGTTGCGTCGCGGATCCCTGCGATCGATCGCGGGTCTCTAAATGGGTCCGTGAGAGAGTCCCCTTCGCGAGAAGAACGACCCGAGAACAGACGATTCGTCGTCCAGCCAGCGAAGATCCCCGTTCTTGCGTATACAATAATAAATCCTGTTGCCTCGAGCGTGTTGTACTCTTTGTAAAATATGTAAAAGTGTGCGAGACAATTCACAGTATTCCCCCTATGTACACACGGGTTTGGTATGGTCGTTTTTTGTAAATTCCCCACGTTTGCGAAGATCATATATATACATGTACGATTCGTCGCAGAGCTCGAACGAAAATTATTTTTGTTAGACGAACACCAGGATTTAGCGGATCGCGGGATTTGTTACGCAATGGCGACCGCGGGATCCCTCGATGGTCGAGCGATAAACATCCGAGATGAAAGTTAACAACGAACATCCGACGGTGATCCGATGGATCAGGATCGAGGGATCTCGCGACATCGAGGGGCACCACACCGTGTCGTACCGACTTTCTCTCTCTGTACATAGAACGAATCGTTCGGGACAAACAAAAGATTATTGTTTCACCTCGCTTTTCTTTCGTCGTCTAAAATTTCAAGAAAAAATACCAATTGTACTGGTTCCTCGATCACGGTGCCCCCCCCCCCCCTGTTCCCTCACTTCACCCCCCGTCCTCTCCTCCGTTCCTTTCCCAATGAAAATTCCCAACAATCGATCGATCGAGAAACTCGATCGTCCGATCCCAAGCAAGCGAAGATCAAAAAAGACATTCTGCTTTCTTGGTGAACAGAAACAAACAAACAAACAAACAAACAAACAAAAAAATAAATAAATAAGCGGAACACACATACACACACACACACACACCTAGGCGCTCGATTTAGGCGTAACACAGCGGCAAAAATGTAACACAGCGACACAAATGAACGTCAACGTTCCCAGACGTTGCGTTAACGTAATAATATCCCTTTTGCGCTCCTTTTTCAACCTTCGATGTTTGTACTTTAGATACGATCGTCATCTCTCTAACGCTCTTTCTCTTTCGTCCCCTTTCACCCGCGCCCCTCTCGCCGTTTATCGTCACGCGGGCTGTTTATCCGCGGAACGTTCTCGCGAAAGGTTTCTCTTGCGGAAACCGAGCGGAAAAGGAACGACAAGCGAAGCGGCAAAGAGGCGTAGAAAATGCGCCCGAGAATGAGGAAAAAGAAAGAAAGCAAAAGAGGAAAAAGAAAAAACGATTTTGGGCCGCGCAACAAGGATTCGAAAGAGAAAAACAATTAAACAACCCTATAAATAATTGATTATACATATATATACATATAAATATATATATATATATATATATCTGTATATGTATACCTAAAAGAAAAAAAAACACTTTGAAACCTATCGGTATATGATATATATGTAATAAGTACTATTTAAATATTGTAACAATTGTATATGATTTTAATACTACATGCTAATTGTATTATATATATATGAAGGATCTGCGACCTCCCACTTGTAGCACACACTCGATCGTACGCACGCAAACATTCAGGCATCACAACACAACCCATACACACATACACAGGTACACAGAAAAAATTTCACAAAAATTCACAATGTACACACACACACACAGACACGTACACAGAAAAATTTCACAAAAATTTACAGTGTACACACACGCACACATATATACAAATACACGCGCAAACTCATACAAAGAGACAGACTGTGCTCTATTGTGACACACACATATATACGCAAACAAATTTCTTAATACACACGCAAAGTACGCACGAGAGAGGGATACACGTACACAATCACGAAGCCACGCGAACGATACACAGACGAACGTACACAAACATCCGCGAACTACCCCCGTACCGCACCGTTCCATCTCTCCATCGTCCACCGGGTTTCAACTGCCATGGCGCTATTATGTATTTGTGTGTACGAGCAGCGATTTAGTCGAACGACAATGGAAACACAGATTCTAAACGGACACTCGAGGCCTCCCCGATCATCGGTTCCTTCGGGAGCCAAACGGGGCGGCCTTGAACAGGAAGCAATGTTTAACATCCACGGGAATGGTGCGCCCTGATATTAAGACTGATGTACAGTTGCGCGCTATTCTCATCGCGACGTCATCATCTCGTCATTTCTAGCCATCCATCCCCCTCCGCCCATCCCCCAACGCGTCATATTTACACTGAACACGAACACACACGCAGAGACAGAGACCCGTGGAAAAGAGACACGCATACACGTTGACATTGTTTACACGAGAGACAGAAAATAAGAAATCATGTGGAAAGTTGCGTACACGCAGACAGACAGACAGACAGACAGACAAACTTCTCCAAGCACATTCGCCACGGACATACACCACCACCACCACCACCACCACCACCACCACCACGGACTCGCAGGGCTAATTGAACATATATATATACACACATCGTATATATTTGTCAGATATATGTCATATATGTATGCGTACACATTCGTTCGTCACGCCGCACTGGCTCTTACCACCCTCGCACGCGCTCGTCGGACGATGATAATATATATACGTATATAGAGAGATTTCTATAAATATTTATATATATATTATCTCTGCACACGTGTTTGATATACATATTAGAAGAAACAAAAGGAAACTGCTATACATTTGGATCGGGACATGCGATCCGCCTCGCGCACGATCGGGTCGGTTTTCATTCTCTCGGAGAACGATTAAAGGAAAGGAAAAGGCGTCGCGTCGGGTAAATCGTAAGTTGTAATATATATGTAAGAGTGTAATAAGGTGTAATGTAAATTGTTTGACGTTGCGTTGTACTCGATACCGTTCGGAGGAGAGGCGTGAAATTACTTGTGATAAGTTTTAAGAGAAACATTCTTTTCTCGTTGCTTTTCTCATTCGTTTTACGGTTTAATTTCTTTTCCTTTTCTCTTTTCTCGGTTCTCGCGAGTTTCTCGCTCTTTTACTTTTTCATTTTACTTTCTTCTTTTATTCCGTTTTCTAATTTTTTTCTCTTGCATTTCTCGTTTTCCAGCTTTCCGCGGCGGA
This sequence comes from Agapostemon virescens, assembly GCA_028453745.1. Taxonomy (NCBI): domain Eukaryota; kingdom Metazoa; phylum Arthropoda; class Insecta; order Hymenoptera; family Halictidae; genus Agapostemon; species Agapostemon virescens. Next base: position 13,659,381 of record CM052087.1, read on the forward strand.
AGGCTCTCTTCTCGTTCACTTGGCTTTTTATTTTTATTTTCTTTTTTTCCTCTTTATTTCGGTCACCTGATCTCTGTATTATTCTCACACGCGGCGGATGACGGTCAGTTTTTTTTTTTTTTTTTTCGTTTTACTTTTCATTTCATTGTTTTTCTTCGGTTTTTATACCGTTTTCTTTTGTCAATTTTCTTTCGGTTTCTTTTCGACGATCGAAGAGAGTTTCGAAGAGTCGCGGCCCTCGGCTACGATCCGACCAAGTCCGAGAAGCCGCGGTCAAAATTTCTTGTCGCGAGTCCGTGTGCGCGCGCGCGCGCGCGAGCAATGTACGAGCCGGTGATGCTTCTGGGACACACGGTAGATATCACAGAGGGATATAAAAGAGCAAGAAAAATGTATTCCATATTAGCGGATAAATTAGATAAGTGGGACGGACAGGCATACGGATTAAAGAAAAAAAAAAAAATTAAAACTAAAAGAATTGCATAACTTGTATATTAGTGTATAGAACGTAGTAGAAACGATGAAATAGCCACGAAGAAGAATCATTTTCGACGATGTTTTTTACAAGCAGGCAGAACAGTGCGAGTAGATTAAAGAGACAAACAAATAATAATAATAATTAACGAGAGAAAAAAAAAAAATAAGAAAAGAGACGAACAAGTAAACACACGTCATTGTACCATTTTAAAAACGAAGAGAAAAGAAATATGAACAAACGAATGCTGAACGTTTAACAGGGAAAACAAATGAATTAAGAAAACACACACACATACGCAAAAAACAAATAAAATAACAACTTGGAAAGGAAGAAAAAGTAACGAGAGAGAGAGCGAGCATGTCGGAAAAACAAGAGGAAAAATCGAAACCGTTTATACAAAATTAAATGCACCACGCAGAGAAATAACCAAAAGAAATGAAGAAAAAAAAAGATAGTAACCCGCCACCCCGAAAGAAAAGGAAAACCATTGTAATAAATAATAAGTAACGTACATTTTACCCGGCAGCCCCCACGCGCGCCCACCCCCACGCAGCCCCGTTTACAGTAACGAAAAGAAAACAAAAGAGGAAAGATCGTAGATTTTTTTAAAATAGCCCACGGATCTCGAGAGGCAGAAAATAAACAAAAAAACATTTCGCACGGCGGACAAAAACACTTTTTACGAGCACGCACGTGCGAGCGCGCGCGCGAAATAATAATAAAAAAATCCGAAACCGAGCAAGGGACAAGCTAGCGAAACTAAAAACAAAAGAAACAAAAAACGCGAACGATTGTTGATTTGGTGCTTCGCACACACGGCGCTCCCCTTTAAAACAAAACAAAAGAAACCAAAAAACGTTCTCTCGTTTTCTTCGTTGCGATCGCGTTCTCTTTCCGCGCCCTCCCACGCAGCAACGCCCCACGCTCCCCCCAAACACACACCCCCGTTTTGATTTTTTTCTTTTTTCGTTTGCCGGTCTGATCGGGAGAGAGAGAGAGAAAAACAGAGAAAGAATATTTATTCGTTCGCGCAACAGAGAAACCCGACGGAAAAATTGCAAAAAAGCAAAAAAGAACAAAGAAAAAGAAATAATACAAAAGCAACAACTAACAGATGTGTACACGCAACAGTTTTCTTTTCGACTCGTGGTGGTAGGCAGTTTCACAGAGATATTGCCCAAGTCCAAAGAGTTTTCCGTTTCTCCGGCTTCTACGTTTGTACGTTCTGTCGACGCCGACACGCGAGATGCGTTTTTTCCGCCAATTATATATGTATTGTAAAACTATTCCCAGGAACGATAACGCGTCGTTACGGTATTATTATATATACTAATTAGCGTCTTTGTCGATTGTATTTCATATTTTCTAGAACGTTAATAAAATGGATTTTTGAATCTGAGTATATAATGTGAAATGGAGGATGTCGTGTGTAATCACTTATTACAATTATTGAAACGGGGACATTCGAATAGAGAATGCGCGAACGTACACGCATACACGCGCATACATGGACAGAGACGGCCGGAAACGGTGAAGAGAAACGTCTTCTTGCCGGTAGCCATGGGCAAACAGATTATATTAACCCTTTGCACTCGATGCCGCTTTAATGAAAACATTTAGACTTTTCTTTCAAACCAGAACATTTTCTTATTCTATCTTTGCTCTACACATTCTACACTTTCCGGTCAATTTGCTTTCTCGCACACACAATTCAATTTTTACCAATTTTTAGAATACTTTAACAACTCTGTAACTGGGTGCAAAGGGTTAACACTTTACCGACCGGAAGCCTATTAACCCCTTGACGACGCGTCCGTAGAATACCATTTAATTTGGCTCTCAACTATGGACACTCGTGTGCAAGCTTAGAAACAGAACGTTTTATTTTCAAAATTTACATAAGCTGTACAAAAATTAAGCGAAATAAAAATATGAAGCATTTTAAACGAAGTAGCATGGTCTTTTAGACGTCGTTGTAGGTCAACGGGTAAATAGGATTTTCAATAATTGTAATGTATCAAAAAGAAGCTTAAAAACTGCTTTTACATTGCAATTTCTAACGAAATTATTAAATAACGTTACTGAAGATGCCTTGTTGGTCTACAATCAAAATTGCTGCCAACGTTCAATGACCCATTAACACTTTTTAATGGCCGCTCACACATTCCTGTGACAACCGGAACACGTTAATTATCACACAAAGGAAAAATATTAAATTAATTGTTCAAAAATATTGCCGACCCCTGGCAACGTTTAATCTCGTAAACGTGCGACCATTAAAGTGTTATAACCCTTAGCATTCGAATGGTGCCACTAAAATTTGCCATACCATTATTTAAACAACTTTTACATTGCTAGGCTTGCAGTTAAGAAATCGATATAAATCTTTATGTTTTAAGTAGGAATCTTTCTAATTAATTTTCTGTGCACGAAAAGAAATTGACTATATACAAGAGAGAGAGAGAGAGAGAGAGAGCGATTATGGATAAAAATATTATTTCGATTTTGGAATGGAAAGCTGCTTCGAGTGCAAAGGGTTAATAAGTTTTCACTAATGGGTCATGAACCTCAGAAAATTCTGAAATAATCACCGGTCGGTAAAGCGTTAACACTAGGTTTACGGAGCATTATTTAATTAGCAAATTTTTAGCTTCTTTTATAATATATATACCTATAAAGTAAGTCGATATTCGCAAATTGAAGGTATTAGCGTCGTTTTAACGCGTCCCGTAAACCTAGTGTTAAATGAGATCGATTAAAACAAGTTGCTACTTCATATTTAATTTATTTATAGTATAACGCTTTGGTATAAAGTATCCCCGAAACGGATTAAGGCCGGGGGTTGCCCGGATGTGTATTTAGCGTCGCACACCGCCTTCTCTCTTCGTTCCGTTCTTCGTGCAAGCTTTCGCTCTTTGGATCCATGCGTATTCTCGCCTCGCGGTACCATTTTTCATTCTCATCCTTCGTCGTCGTCGTCGTCGTCGTCGGTACTTCCCAGGCATTCTCACCACCCCTCTGCTTTTCTTTCGTTACTTGCGCCTTTGAAACTCGTTACGTACCTTTCCCAGGAACTCGTTGGCCCTGCAATGCCACGTTCCCGTTCTGGGCATTCGAGTTTAAAGAACCCTTCGACTAAATCTTCATTTCATTGCAAAAGTCTTCGGCATTCGTTTGCACCGCATCGACTTGTAAGTCACTTTCGTTTTCTCAAATCAATAATTCTATTTACCGATCAAATAAACAGCTGCATCTTGTACCGCAAACTACTCTGTTACAAATTAACACTTTACCGACCGGAAGTCTATTAAAATTACTTTCAATAATTCCACTTGACAGAATGAAGCTTAAAACACTACTTTTACATTGTAGTCTCTAACGAAGTTATTGGACAACGTTAAAGATCGGTTAAAAAGTTTTCAATCATGAACTGTGGACTTCAACAAAATTCTTAAACAATCGCCGGTTGGTAAAGTGTTGATAACCGACCATTTTCTACATTTCTGACAGCATTCGATAAAATTGGCAAATAAAATTGTGAAGGGCCCTGGCATGAATTAATCTCATGATTTGAGGAAACAGATTGCCATCGCGGAATTAACCGCAACGTTGCAGCCGTGCGCTTCACGAAAATCCGGAAACTAGAGTCTCGAAGCTAAATCAGGCTACAGGTGATTCAAAGTAAGAGTCGTTGCTTGTGAACGTACACACTGTGTTTGTTTCCATATGTAGTCGTTCCTTTGGAAAACATTTAGGTCGTCGGTAGAGAAGTCTCCTACAGGCTGCTGGAAAAGTAATGAACAGTTTGTTTAGCGGATAATTGTAATGTGCAGAAGTGAGAGACGCGTTTTATTTAACAGAACCGCTTAGTTTGCGAGCGTCGCGAATTAATTATATACCTTTCTGAATCGCCCTATACATGGTAGTATTTTCTGCAGCAGAGCTACCGCATATGTTTCATATTTTTAAGCGATAATACCTGTAAACTTTCTGTGTCTTTGTGTTTTGTCTTTTTTATGCATAAACGAAATACGTACCATAAATCTTATTTATTGCCACATCCAATTTTCGGCGATCTACAGTTTCTTTTTTCAGCGATCGATTGCAAATCTATGGAAGGGTCATCGGACGATACGAAGGATCGGGAAGAATCCTGCCTGATCCTTGCCTCGTTCTGCACACGTTGCAATACGTTAAATGCCATAAACTGAATATCGTAGAGACAAAAGGAAATCACCGATTAACTTCTCTGTTGCTTTTGATGATAACAAGTCGCGTTGTGGCGTTTGCAGACCCGTTCCCGATCCTCCGAAGAGAAAGCAAGACGTTATCGGTGTCGTTAAAGATAGAGTTTATTGTTGCTGTTTATAATTCCATCTGTCGGCTAAAAACTGTATATACGATGTGAACGAGAAAATCAGAGGTAAGTTGAAGGTAATCGCGTCGCCCAGCTGCGACCGGGGGACCATTTTACATTAGCAAAATGATTGTACAACCGACGTTCAACGTGTCGGTGTCGCCATCGATACTCCTAGATTACAGGACTCCCATTTTATTCGCTTTCTTCCTTGGAACGCTCTCTCTCGGAGCGTCGCGATTTCTTCTTACGCCGGCTCGGACTTCTGGATCGAGATTTATGCCTGCGAGATCGGGATCGCGATCGATGCCGATGCCTGAAACGAATGGAGAAACATGATAAGTGGACTGCTCCTCTTTGTACAGCCGGCCCTTAACCCTTTGCACTTCAAGCAATTTCAATTCCTAACTCGAGACATCTTTCTGTCCTAGAATAATTCTATTGCACGCGGTTCATTTCCTTTCGTGCATATCAAATTTGTTACTGTTAATCTGTGTTAGTCTGACAATTTTCAGTGTCGCCTCAGAGAAGCCATTGCAGTGCTAAGGGTTAATACTTTGTTGGCTTCGCTACAGGAACATCTTACATTTGTTTAATCAACGCTCCAGTTGGTTTTCAAAGAAATGCTAGATGTCTCTGTAGGGGAACCAATGGAGTATAAAAGGCTAATTATTTCACCGATATAATTCATTGGCATTATTACCGGTCCTTGTGACGATACTGCGATCGAGATCTGTCGCGATCTCTCTCTTCGTCTCGCGACATAGAGTCTCTTTCTCTTTCCCGTTCCCGGATCATAGAGTCCTTCTCTCTTTCACGATCACGATCCCTATCCTTGTCCCGTTCTCTGTCCCTTCCCATCGAATCCAATTCTCTGTCGCGGTCTCTTTCTCTCTCTCGATCTCTCTCGCGATCCCTCGAATCCCTGGGAGGTATCAAAGGCGGAATATTTGTAGGCGGTACCATAGTAGGTATAGTTTTAGGGCCAGAGTCCTTGTCGTCCTCCCCTTCTGTCATTGGAATGGCTAAATTTGTAGGCTGCCAAGTCTGGAATAACGAAGGTAAAGGTGAATTGCTTGTGATCTACTAGCGAGCTCCTCACGAACTTCAGTGCACTCTGTTCGCGAACAGTTCTCGTCGGTTCGGACAAGGCCTTACAAGAGGTTGCTAAAGCGATACATTGTACAGCGTGTTCCATTTGAAGCGTCTTCAATTTCATTTTAGAATTCAAGGGCGCAAGATAATCGAGTACAAACGCTTCAAATGTTCCAGTCTGTGTGTACATTTTAGGTACAATAAGTGCAAGTTTTACGTACAGGGTCGTTGCCCCATTGGTTATCCTGTGTTGGCTCGTAGCTCTGATAATACGGATCGGTTTCCGGCATATAGAACGGAGCAGGTTCCCCAGGGTAACCCGGAGGAGGCATGTCGAACGCAGGAGGCATACCGGCTCCCGGGGGAGGCACGCTCATGTCTGGGAAGCCTGGTTTCCTAGAGTATTCTCTCCTATCCGCAGTCATGACTTGTATCACGTTTCCTTTAGGCGGGGATTTGTCGAGATTTCTTCTGGAGGCCAGACCCGAGCTACCAATTACATCTATCGTTCCCGCCATCTTCCTTCCTGGCGGTGGCCCTGCCCTCTTAGGCCCCATTATACCCGAGTATTTGCTATTGTCGTTGGTGATAGCAACCTGGGGTACCCTCATGCCACCCGGATTCCCACCACCGCCTCCTCCTGCATTCAATATTAAACCTACGCCCGACTCGCTTCTCATTCTTTTCTGTCTCTCGCAGTAAGCCCTCCACGTTTCCTCATTGAAACCGTAATTAAAATAATCTGTGATATCTGCTCCAGGTTGTCTCCAAGGTTTGTCCTCTAATTGATCTAGATTAAATTCGTGCGCGGGCATCCCATTGATCACCCCTATCGTCTCGAACTCATCTATACTGAACTTTCCAGGCTGTTTGTTCAATTTGTCTGGCACACCCGACGCGTTTGTTAGCAATCCACCTCTTTTAATGTTAAGGCTACCGTAAGCAGGGGTGGACTTGATGTCGCCGATGACAACATGGACATCATCGTCTGAGTCTGAATCAGTGGCTGCTTCGCCATCCTCTTGGCTGGATGGCTCCCTAACTCCATTTTTCGTTACTTCTGTGTTGCTATCGTTTTGTGTATTGTCGGCAGACGTTGACTCTTCTTCTTGTGGTTCTGTTTCTTCTGGTGCCTACGGGAACAGTAATGTTTATCGCGTCGTTGTCATAGTAATTTAAAACTTATTTTTAAATGATCTCTGGAAATTCGATGGAAATTGCATCTTGTTACTTCGAAGAAGTCATTTTACATATCTCAATTGTTTTGAGCGGCATAGTTTACATGTGCGGGAGGTTATGTCACTTGACAAATGACGCGTGTCAGATACCATCAGAAAAGTAGGTTTCTTTCGTGGAACGATAGTGATTCTGAGCAGTACGAGAGAGTCTGAGGCGTTACAGCACGGTAGTTGTTACCGATTCAATTCGGTGCGTTTAAATATGACAACAACAACTTGGCATATAGGTTAGAAAACACGTACCTCTGACGCTGGGTCGGGAATAGGTTCTGTCTTTTCATCTTCCTCATTTTCGGGCTTTTCCTCGGTCGCGACGGGTGTCGACTCATTTTCCTGACCCTCCGGTTGCACGGATATCGGCGTATACTCCTTTCCATCCGTGGAGTCACCGTACAACCATTGATCCTCATTCTCGTCCGCCATTTTTCCTACTATGCCGCATGACAACTACACACAAAAACCCGCACTCGAGCACGCGCAAATACACCAGATCAGGAGCACTGGATCAACCAATAAGCAAACGAAGCACGTGCTTGAGGCATCAAGAAAAGCAGGACATTATACAAAATTTTTATTTCCCTACAGTGTAATCTTAGAAAATTCGAGTCTAATAATTATCTAAAGCAGACAAAAATACATGACTATTTAAACTGTATAAACTAGATTCATCCGTTTAGACTTGTATAATTTTAAAAACGATTCCGTTACGTACGAGTAAAAGGTACTTTCAAAAATATCGTTCAGTGCTTGCCATTTTCAGTTTTGCCGCTGCACGAATACTTGCATAAAGCAAACTATTCTTACCGATACGTGCATTATATCTTATCGGAAAATAGGCACGAATCATTCGTGTACCGCTATTAGCAGATTTTATAGATTAAATTATTATTAATAATTTCATAATTTTACTTCTGAATCTTCGTAGTATTTTAAATATATTTGCTCAGTCTGTAGGACTAAATTCTGAAATAGCGATAAACTTCTTCAAGGAATATTTCCCGTGATTATTTAAATTTCTAAGAGAGATTCGGTGATTAAGTAAATAAATTTTGAGTGCCAAGAAGATTGAACATAAGGGATTCAATAAAATAATATTTTTAAAAACGCAGCTTTTCATGATTATTATTGTACAATTTTTATTACATTGAAGCGATCGCACTGAAGTGGCAAACACGTTATCGTAATCGGCGATATTTTTTCCTATTTTATTTTCACGTAATTCAGCGTTCAGAATGTAATTTTAATCACCGTTAATCTTTGAAGTTTAATAAATAATTGCGTAGATATTACTTGATTTATGCGAAAGTTTAATAAGTTGATGTTAGATATATTAAAACATGTAATAATAAACTGAAAAGTTTGGGAACATATATAAGGAACAATCGAGTCGCCTTGGACTAATTGCTTCGTGACAGCTGCCGGTAAAAATTCCATAAAAACGTCTTAGTCAGCGATCGTGATTGATATCTATTATACCACGTAAGTATAGTTGCATCAGTGGGTGGAGCTGTTGCATCCAATCTCTAACTGGAAGAATCTTGTTCTACCTGATTTATTAAAAGTAACAAGGTTTAACAATAGATTTGTTAAAAATGTTCACCGGACGAGCTCTGCATTTTGTGTTGAAAATACCGAATCGAAAATTGACGGCGGAATTTTATCGAGAAATTCTCGGGATGAAGGTTAGTCGATACATAGGATATCGTTTAAATCGGTATACAGTAATGAAAAATATTGTTATAGGTGTTACGCCATGAAGAATTTGCCGATGGTTGTGATGCCGCCTGTAACGGGTTCGTAATTATTATATTTCAGTTCCCAAAATTATTGTTAAATTTAATATAATTGATTTGTATACACTTGTAGACCTTATGCAAATCGATGGAGCAAAACCATGATAGGATATGGTCCAGAGGATTCTCACTTTGTGATAGAGTTGGTCTATAATTATGGAATCAAGGAGTACTTAATTGGTAATGATTTTCGTGGGATAACAATTAAGTCTAAAGAAGTTATTGACAGAGCACATTCGAATGGTTGGCCCATTAGGGAAGAGGATGGGAAATTTGTTCTAGAAGCACCAGGAGGATACAAATATTATGTGATTAACGAACCACAACCTAAGGATAAAGGTATCATTTAATTTTGATCTCTTATAATTGACATAGAGAAGGTTTATTTTGTTTGGATATCCTAAGCTTAATAAACAATTTTTAAATTATAGATCCAGTGGAGAAAGTAACTTTGTCCAGCTCTAATCTTCAAAAAACTATTGCATACTGGAAAGATATTTTGGAATTGAAGGTGTTTAATCAGACAGACAAAAGCGTATTGTTAGGCTACAACGATGATCAGACTAAACTTGAATTCCAAGATATTGGTGAGACTTTTGGGATAATTTGTTATAATAGATGCACTATGAAAGTACAACTTATCCTGGGCTTTCAGGTACAACGGTTAATCATAATAAAGCCTACGGACGTATAGCATTCTCTGTTCCACACAATGAACAGCCAGAAATTCAAAGGAGAATCAAGGAGAGTGGAAATGTAATATTAACAGACTTGATCGTATTAGACACACCAGGGAAGGCTTCTGTGAGAGTCATCATCCTTGCAGATCCAGTAAGTCTAGTTAGATGCTTTTTTAATGCAAAAGACTTCTTTACTCTTTTGCAAACCAAATTCACCCTTTCCCTACTCAAGTTTCTAATTGTGTAATCAAATATTTTAGGATGGTCATGAAATTTGTTTTGTGGATGATGAAGGCTTTCGCCAGTTGTCAGTCCCAGACTACCCCAGTGAAAAGATTTTGGACAGATTTATTTCAAAAGAAGAATCTTCTTAATACGTGTACTGCAAATTACAGAATTCAGTATTTTCAGTAATTTATATTTTTAAAGATCTGTAGAGTATAAAGGTGAAGGTTTGCACTATGAATTGATTCGAATAAAAAAGAAAAAGGAACCAATTTTCAGTAGCTTTAAAACCAATTTAAATACTTGTTATATATTACACAGTTTGTACCAATATATATTGGTGGAGGTTGTTATCTTGAATAAACTTACGATTTATTATGAATTACGTTTTCATCATTACATGAAACGATATCTCCACGAGGTCGTCAATGGTGACCCCGTGTCACAGAAACACACACATTGCAATTTCGGAGAAAACAGTGACGATAACATTATTCATAGTCGTGCATGTGTGACTAAAAGATGTAGTTTGATCGTTTAAAGTGCGCCTACACGTATCCTGATTTACGCATTCCGGATTCTACAGTTTGTTGAACGCGACAGTACTACGTCCAGTAACTATGAGACTCCAGATATTTTTATTGTTACTTCTCACCCTTTGCTACATCAGTGAGTGCAACAGTATCATTTTTATAACATACCAATGTGTCTACTTAACGAAATAAACATTTTATTTTTATTTTATATGTTATTAATAATGAATATTATTTTATTTAGACACCATTGACTCAGGGAAATACAGTTCCAGAGTTTCTAAGGCTTTCGGTCGAGGTTTCTCATTTGGTGGTAGTCACAGTGCTCGTAGTAGCGGCAGAAGTAGTTCTCGAGGCAGCAGCAGTAGTAGTTCTCGAGGTAGCAGCAGTAGTAGTTCTCGAGGTAGCAGTGGACATACACCGACACATCATCAACCTTCCGTACACAAACCTCCACAGAGCAAACCAACACCTGGTACTATATGCTATTATTTAGCTATCATATAATCTATTAAAGAGATTATTTCTTTTCTCCATTTAAGATCACACACGTCATGATGGTGGAGTTACACGACCAGGTAAATTTTATCTATTTAACCTAAAGAATTCGTTGCATAAATAATGCCCGTAAATGTCTCCCAATTTTTCAGCAGAAACACCGCACAAGAAACAAGTGACTGTAACAGAATCGAAACAGACTTCACCGTCTGCGCCACCAGACTTCAATACACCTCATTCTGGTACCTACCCACCGCATGTCCCAAGCCAAACCAATCCTCATTTAGGCACAAACCAACCGAATACCCCAAGCCAAACCTATCCTCCATGGAGCAATCCTCATTTAGGTACCAACCAACCGAATGTCCCAAGTCAAACCAATCCTCATTTAGGCACAAACCAACCGAATGCGCCAAGCCAAACCTATCCTCCATGGAGCAATCCTCATTTAGGTACCAACCAACCAAATGTCCCAAGCCAAACCAATCCTCATTTAGGCACAAACCAACCGCATGTCCCAAGCCAAACCAATCCTCCATGGAGCAATCCTCATTTAGGTGTCAACCAACCGAATACCCCAAGTCAAGTTCCTTCATGGAACCATCCTTCTCATATTTCCAATCAACCGACGTCAAAGACATACCCAGCTACTTCCATAGGATTCAAAGATCACGTATACCCGTCTCACATTCCTCCGATTCATCAGCAAAATTCGATACCAATGGGAAATCCGTACTCCGTGCAGCCTCCTGTGAATACCCACAGTGCGTCTGGATCAACTTACTATCCGCAACAACCGCAAATGTTTGGGCAACCAGCGATGCAACCGTTTGTACCCGGTCAAACTATGCTGATAATGCAGCAGCAGGATTCAGGTGGTGGTTTGGGAGACATGGTGAAACAAGCGCTTGTGCATTCGGTTATTAATGCAGGTGTAAATAGGATAATAAATCCTCATCACACTCACTATGTTGAGAGCAAGCCAAGCGGGAGTTCAGACAGCAGTCCAACATCCAGTACTCACATCACATATAATAATTACTATTCCAATACTCCATCGGATGCGAACAGTGCAGCAGGTACCTCTGTACCACAAGGAACCATTACGGAACCAGCAAGTGGATCCGGTTCTGTAAATCATCATCACTATACTCATCGCCATACGCATTCGAATTCGACAGCAACGAACCAAACCAATTCGTCCGATAGGCCCAGCATCGTCAACAATTTGTCCCACAAGATTTCTGACAATGAAATCTTCAAGATAACGGAACTCCTGTTCGCCATGTCGACGAACGTATCGAAATACATTAAATTAAATCTACAGAAACGTTCCACGTCGGTCAACGTGACCGACGAAGCTCCAAAACCGTAAGTCGAAATAATTCTGTACTCTGATTGACTAGACTGCGGATTTGATGCATTTATGAGAAAATTGAGTAGGAAAAATTTCGAACAGTCATAGATTAATAGAACTAAATGGTTCCAATTTGTAATTCTCAACTTCATCAAATTATTGAGGAAACAAGGACATTTCTGCACAGCTGACAAGCATTGCAATTAACGAAATCAATTCTTATTTTGCATAGAGATCCTCAGTTTATTAATTACCGTTTAGAATAGTCAATGTCATCCGTTGTACTTGATTTTGCAGATTGTTCAACATAGATCCAATTCTGTTTGACTATCCTACGATTTACGTAACGCACACTTTATATGGCAATTACGAGCACGACTTTCAGAAGAAAACGAATCGCACGCAGGAGACAAGAGAGCACGAGAACCTTTTGCTCGACACTTATCTGAATACGAACGTGATGGCGGCGACTATGCAGTGGCTGAGCGATCGAGGATTCATCGGATCGGACGACTTCGAAAGAAAGGACGTGCTTCATCGCATCTGGTTCACGATCTTCAGTGGGAGCACGTGCGGCTTCGAGCGCATTTTCGATTCGGAGAATTATGGCACAGAGATCTTGGGTGTGCAAGACTGGCTGCACTTTTCTAATAGAGAGTCTTTGAATCACATCAACTACATGGGCTATGTGGACCAAATGAAACTTGGAACCGTAAGCAACTGAATAGAATATATCACCAAGTTGCATCTAGAAATGATTGTTGACTCAAGAAGTTGTCATTTTATTTTTCAGTCTGCTTCTCTACTAAAACTGAACTTCGAAATGAACGGAATCAAGAAACCAAACGCGACAATATTTGTGGGCACCATGCCAGAGTTGGAAATGGCCTTGTACACCATATGCTTCTACGCGAGATCGAACGACGCGTGCACGGTCTCGCTCGGTGGCACGATAGTCAACCTTTACACGCATTCCTTCTTATACTTTGGAAACTTAGTGATAGATCTCGCTTTCCCCATGATGAGATAAATAGAATGGTTCTGCATTCATAGATATGCAGATTAACACTAGAACTACCGACTGCATCTGTTAAAACTTCATATAATTCTCATTGTAATATGTACGTTATTAAAGAAGTGCATCCAAAAGTTTCTGATGAAAACATATTTATAACTTCAATAATTGCGAAAGAAAAATCTAGGGACCAGTCAAAGCGACTGGTTTGGTGGTTCTAGTGTTAACAAAATATATATTTATATTGTTATAACATTGTAACATTGTATTTGTACAGGATCTCCCAGAAAAAGAGGTCATCTTACATAAAAAATGTTCATAGCACAATTTGAATGCTCTGAAAAGAATAATTTTTGTGTCAGGCAATATTTTTCAAGCTCACTCATGTTTTTTTAACAGGATAATGAGCAGTGTTCTTTATTGTGTTTCGTAGTACTTACAAAAGTACATTCGACCTTGCCTGGATTATGACACGATGACTTTCGCATTGTGCTATGCACATTTTCCATCTCGCAAAGACTAATGGAGATGTTTAGGAGATACCTTTTAGCTGGGACACACTGTGTACTATAAAACGAAGTAAAATGCAAATATAGATCCCAATCTTCTGGCAAATTAAATGAAAATATGATTGCAGCACTTATTGAAATACAAACCTTGTTCCTTTGCTATGGCCACCGGTGTGTTCTATAAATGCGTAAAATCATCTACATGTAAGAACAACGAAAAAATATTTAAACGAATAAACAGCATTGCCAGCAGTCGTTGAAACGTTTCTTGAAACCAAGAGTATCTTCAGAATTTTCTACCAGCGCGCAGCTTCAACGATCCAAAATTTAATTTCGTCTGAAACAGAAAATTACAAAGGGTTAGAAAATAAACGTCGGGTCGTCGAAATACACGTTCGATCATGTGCACAATTAAATTTACAATAGTGTCTAGTGTCTGTTAAAAAAATGCAGCTGCCTTATCTCTTGCAACGGTTCTTTAAAAACAATAACGTAAACATTTCTTCCTCTCATTATGCAACGAGATAATAAAAATATGTGTTTCAGTTCTTAGAATCAGTTGTTTGCGAGTAAAATTTATCAGAACCAAGACTGCGGTCTTTCTGCATACATAACAAAAACGAATAAACATAAGAAATATTCCACAAACTTGAAAAAATTTCTGCATTATTTTCGACCAATTAAAACTAACAATTTTTCCTTTGCAAAAATACTGTAGGGAGCCAGGCTACGTCGCCATTGGCCACACCGAAATACATACGCCCTACCCACTCTCAAAAAAGTTTCTTAGGACGATCTTGAGGGTTTGAACACTTTCGGGACACCCTATGTACGGAGTTCCCGCATCCGGCGACGAGATCAGACAATTTTTACAATACTTCGCACGAAGATCCGCAGTCCGCGAATATCGCAATAACGGTCGAGCATTGCAGATGATTTCCGCGAATAATTCCCGCGGTTAGATCGCTGCATCCCCACCTCTCGACGATCACGATCGCGTCGAAGATCAATGCAAGGAGAAAGGCCGCGAACTAACGTTGCAATCCCGAGCGGCGTCGAAGCGCGTGGAAGCATAAGCGTTTCCGGTTAGGTTCGTTTCAGTAACAAGCCAACCGTCGTGCGCTGAACGTCGTTCTTTACCGAGAGAGCCTAAACAACGAACGATTCGACAGGGACAGAGACAGAGAGAAAGAGAGTGAGGCGACCAAAGGACGCAACCATAACCAAGGAAACGTATAAGCAGTCAAGATGCGTCATAAGCTGTTGCTGCTGTGTACGGTGATCGTACTGCTCGTGTCAGGTAAGTGCCAGCCGAAAACGATTCGCTCTGTGCGGGCGTTCGCATCACCGACCTCCGACCTCGAATTCGTGCTGCCTGTACTAATATTTATTTATACCGATTTACATTAATCGTCTATCGATTCGTCGCCAGCTAACCCGTCGCTTCCGATTAAATAACACGACCAGCCACCGAACGAGGAAACTTTCTTCACGCTGAACTTACGGAGGCATCGCGTCGGCCGATATGCTTTGCTTAATTGGAACTCCACGGTGTAATTTAACAGTACTCAGATTTCTGCGAGCTCGATTCTAATATACTATCGAACAAATGAATACGCTTGATTGTTTTCAGCGGAGGCGCCGCGACGATTTTAAAAATTGCAAATGGACGACCTGGAAAAACCGTAGGCTTAAGAGAGCGTGGCGAGTTCACCGTTCGGAAAGAGAAATCCTTTTTGTTCGACGGGATCGACGACCGGCAAAATTGATCGATCGATTCTTTCAACGGCGTGCGAATGTTCTGCTTCGCGTAGGATGGCTTTAAGTTCGCGCGAATTAAAGCGAACGATCAAAGCTGGTCCCGCGCGCACGGACACGAAAACAAACCGCGAAGCGACTTGTTATAAATTGCTGATACATTACGGATACGTGTAAATCGGCCTTAATTGGTTTACAACGCGGAATTGCATCAGATCGTCAATCGTAACGAGATCAGCAAAGGGAAAATTGCTGCCGGTAGTCGGACACTAACACGTGTGCGATTATTCACTTGGCCGCGGTTAATATGACTCTCGAGATGTTGTACGTCGCAGAAGCGACTTCGCCGAGTCTAGAAAGTCGCGGCCTCGCGACTGACATTGAGCTCCTATTGAATTTAAAACGGTTCTCTGGAATCATGGAAAACCAGATTCGCGATCGTGATTCGCCGGGCTGAATTCGTCGCGATGACGTGTCCCCGTGACTAACACCGCACGAAATCGCGACAGAGTAAACAATACCATAGATCCATGCTTCTAGATACGGTTTGCTATTGTTGCGTCGGCCACCGGCAGCTTTCCCCCTTTAATTGTTCAATGTACGAAGCTGTAGATTCGCGGCCTGAAACGCTGCAGCCTCGGTTTGCGAGATCAGGAGAAAATTATTTCTAGATTAACACTTTGACTGCCAAACTAGAAGCCATAAAACTTATGTAGAATCGAAGTGAGACATTGAATATAATAGAAATATTTTAAATGAAATGTATAATGTACCACCGACTTTGGTATAATGAATATATTAATGTGACAATTCATTTCGAAACTGTACAAATAAAATTCCGTCACCCATATATGGGTGACATGGCAGTCAAAGTGTTAAAGCATTTGCTTTTGGAGGAAAACTAGCCGGAGATTTGAAGGAGGTAGAAAAGCAAATGTTGCATATTCAAACTTGTCAGTCGTCTCATAAATTGCTGGTGTAGATATTTTATGCAAAAATGGCGAAAGCGACGAAGCATCGCTGTAGGTCAACCGTCGAGGCCAAAATTCCGAATTCGACAAACTCCGAGAACGTTAACCCACTCTCGAAACCTTGGCGGCTCCACCACCACTAAGAGCAAAATAGAAAAGGATAACGGATTTTTGTAATCGACGTTGCACCGTTCTATGGAGCAATCTGTCGCGATATAGTATTTGCAATGATACACAGTCTCTTTTTCCAAGTCCACCGTGTCCCTATTACATTTTAATAAATTCTATTTATATTTCTGCTTCGCTGAACCTGCCTTTACTCGTTTAAGCTCTACACCGGCTAGGTCTGCAAAGTAGCAGATGACGTCGACACGAATAATATTTTTAATTATCTCGGTTATTGTATTTCCGGCGTTTTCTCACTCAATCAGTTGTTAATACTTCGGTAATTACGTTGATTTTGCATCAAGCATGTACCGATTCGCGATAAAGCGATGGTAGTTTAACGCTACAGAGTAAAAAGAAGATTTACATAACGTAATCTCCGATACATTCGAGCTAGAGAATCGAGTGTAGTTGGATCGAAGTGACTATTAATTATGCCGATAATACGAAGAAAGAGTTCGCTCCTCCGCTTCTATCTAGAATGTCATATTTATAGAAAAAAAGTCCTTATCTAATCGCTCGATTGAACACAGGGGTCGGTTCACTGTGTTGTTTCTTGCCAAAGCTAAACTGTTTTCGAATGATTTTCATTAAAAATTATTTAGTATCGATTAGTCCAGCTGATCTCTGATCTAGAACGTCTTCGGCTTAGCTTTTCCATTTGTGGAGGAAAGCGGAAAAGCGAATCTTGGAGAGAATATATCTCACTGTTGCGTAAAAGTGAAATTCCACTCAAGTGCTTTCAATTTGCACGCCTTCAATTCTCGAGCGTTCTCAAATTGTACACGTTCAATTTTCAAGCACTCTCAAATTGCCATCGTTTTCAAATTGCACGCGTCCAATTCTCTAACGCTTTCAATTTCTACGCGCCTAATTCTCAAGCGCT
>CM052087.1:13686964-13698836 GCA_028453745.1 Agapostemon virescens
TTTTCAAACGCCCCAAAGTTGCAAGCATTCAATTTTCAAACGCCCCAAAGTTGCAAGCATGCAGTTTTCAAACGCCCTAAAGTTGCAAGCATTCAGTTTTCAAACGCCTCAAAGTTGCAAATATTCAATTTTCAAACGCCTCAAAGTTGCAAGCATTCAGTTTTCAAACGCCTCAAAGTTGCAAGCATTCAATTTTCAAACGCCCCAAAGTTGCAAGCATTCAATTTTCAAACGCCCCAAAGTTGCAAGCATGCAGTTTTCAAACGCCCTAAAGTTGCAAGCATTCAGTTTTCAAACGCCTCAAAGTTGCAAATATTCAATTTTCAAACGCCTCAAAGTTGCAAGCATTCAGTTTTCAAACGCCTCAAAGTTGCAAGCATTCAGTTTTCAAACGCCCCAAAGTTGCACGCATCCAATTCTCAAATTCACTAAGAAATTGCAGACATCTAATTCTGAAGTTACAGATATTTGAGGCTTTCATGTCATATTAAGTTATATCATATCATATTGATAATTTGTACTGAAAATTAACAACGATTGCAGAAGGGGGCGATCCTGAAGCTGCGCTCGAACCTGGAAGGTATAGTGCAACCAGTCAGCACAGTATTCATCGGCACGTCGCCCGAATTGGAGTTCGCACTGTACACAATGTGCTTCTTCACTCGACCGAACAACCCTTGCCCAGTTTCCCTCGGAGGAACGGAGTTCACCATCTTCGTGAGCCGAATCAACTACTTCGGGAAAGACATTTTGATTTCCGCATACCCTGATATTTAGAAGTCGACTATTATGCGCTATCTAAGTATATATAAATATACATAAACATATCTGTTACATCGAGTATCAGGGATTATTGCTTTTGTAGAATAGTGTGCACATTAGACGTCTGCTATGTTGTAACGCGAAGACGATCCCTAAGCGTTTCTGTACGATCGAGTTTGCGAAGCGGAACGTGTAAAAAGCGTGCTTGTATATGTTTGAACTCTCTGGAAAAAGCAATATGTAATATTAGCGTGTGAAACATACCTGTACGATTTTCTTGCCGCGTTTCTCGGACTCGTCGAGCTCCAGTACAGGCACGATGGATGGCCTACCGTGAGCGCAACGCGTCGGTGCGTTTGTCTGTTGCAACAGTTCCAGCAACCAGTTGCATTGTTGCAGCGTTAACGGATCTCCAAATTTTACGGCTCCTGAAATACTCGGACATAAGTTGAAAGCACATACGAAGCTGCATACAAACGAATGAGATTATTCTTGTATCGATATTTCCTAAATATTATTACCTAAATTAAAAAAATATACAGTCTAAGTATTTACGTTTTCTATACTGTGTTCTTTACTATCGCCATTTTCTACGCGCTACACGCCAGCGAGTAATTTGCGAGATTCTTTTGCTGGAGCGAAAAGCATTCACACAAAACGGAACAACCAAGTTACTCGCTAGCCTAGTCGCACTTTACGCACCGTGGCAAGCTTCCGTCGCAACTGCATTGTGAATGGTAGGTGGCAGGTCGTTCGGACACGTATTCTTCTTAAAGTTTCGCAGCATGTCGTCCAGAAGATTTTGTACGTTCGCTTTCAACTTGCTGTCGTCGTGTCGGTGTTTATTTTTCTTCAAACATTCCGGTACTGCGCGCACCACTATCGTGTTATCGTTTATGGTGCTGAAACCGATCCCGAATCTTCTCAAGTGCTTTCTATTCTTCAGAAGTAAACCACACTCATCCGCGGGCAGCTGTATAACCACGGGCTCGTTCAGTTTGACTGAGAACAGCTGGTTTCTAGACTGTGCCTTGTATACTGTAAATTCATGTTAGTTAAATATTATCGTTAAGTGTCTCCTAGCTAGCTCGAGGATTAAACGGATTTATATTTACTGCGAAGCAATGTTTCGTATCGTATTCTCTCGTGAATGGCATGCTGGTCCATCAACAGCAACACTTTTCTGTTATCCCGCACCGACAGCCCTACTATCAACTCATTGTTCATCTGGCCCAATATCTGAAACGATAATACTCATTGACAAAATGGAGAGACGCCTCTCTAAAATAATTGTTAACGCTAGATTTACGGGGCCCATCGAAACATGTTTTAAGTCCTCAAACTACCATTCAAGTGCATTCCAAGTGCAGATGGAAATGATTTGTAACTTCTCCTTTTGTGGTTAGTGAAATCAAAGAAACGTTTCTGCGAACACTTCGCAACGAAGCGCGCGGGAATATTGCGCAGAAAAATTGCGCGGGAAAATTGCGCGGGAATATTGCGCAGATACATCTACCGGAAATTATTCGACAAATGTCTTCCTTTGGCTGCATGTTACAAAGAAAGTGGCTAAAAATTTTGATGTACGCAGTCTCGTTACTTGTACGATTGCATTTTAGGGCTCCCTAAACCCAGAGACGCTTACTTTCACAAACTTCAGCAGATCTTTCCCCAATTTGATCTCTCGGAATCGTTGACTAGATTTGCATGGACGTACGTCTACTTCCTGGTGCAGCAACACGTCTGGAACTGAAAGCAATCCTACGTTTTCTCGTATTTTCAACTAATGAAGTGAGCCAACTAGGTATACGATATTCTCTCCGTAACTGTTGGAAGATCTCTGCCGTAAGTATCTAAATTTTATCCCCTTCGAGTATAGGCGAGACCCGCGTTAATACAAATATAGAAAAAAAATTGCTATTTTTAATTTTTAAAATTGTCAGCAATTGAATTTTAATTACGATTACGATTAATTGCGATTCGAGTTTCAGAATTTCGAACGTGAAAGGGGTACAGAGTAAGGAGAGACTGTCGCGTCTTGTTACGAACTACCCTTACTGTGCAATCCAGCTTTTAACTTGGTGGTCATGTTGCTTCCGCTCATTCCGTTTAGAACGTCGATTCTCGTCAACTTCGTGGTGCCTCGTAAAAGTTTGTGTAATTTCCTCGGTAAGAAATCGAAGCGTTTATAAAATTCCACGGAGCCGTCGCATTTCTTTGGACCGTTCAATCCGTTCGACTTATTGTCGGGATAGGTCCAGTTAGACCACTCGGAGAGCGTCAGCGAAACAGAACCAGGACTAAATTTTTGAGTACCAATTCCTTTAGTCATCGTTACTCGACTTCGATCCAGTTCGTTCGCCGTTTTACTGTCTCCAATATCGTGGTCGATGATTCGCGCATCGGTCGCGGTTCCACGAAGAGATGAAACTATATTCTTCGCGGTTTCCTTCTGGGAAATGTGACAGACTGAGCGCCGATTGTGGTTCTTTGCGGTCGACGCTTCTTTAAACAGTATCGTACCGTTTCTGCATTTTATACAACTGTACATCAAATGCTCGGGCTTTTTAACATTGTTCCCGAGCATGTTAGAAAGCGGCATGGCATTGTTAAAAAATATCTTCGATATCTCGTTTTGAATGCCAACGAATAAATTCTGAATCGAGGGTAATATCAAAGTCCTCTTCCGGTTCTCCATTGTGAAAATGTATTCTCCGCACGAGATGAACAACAGAATGAAGATGGACTTCCTCTTCGGTATTTGATGATGCGTCGCTCTGACGGAGCACCTTAGTCTGCCGACGAAGGCGGCCGAGATCATTCGAAGGATCGTGGGACAGTGGACGGGTCTGTTGTTCAGGAAGATATACTGCAGGGCATTTGATTTCCTGTTAGCCAGTCCGATGAACGCGCAAAACTTTACGCGGGATTCGTTCATGTTCCTCATGTACCACAGACTATCCAGTGAGACTTGCTTACAGTATAGGAGTTGGAAAATTTCTATGGGTTCGCGAGGCTTGGTGATTCCCATGATAAGCCTTTCCTGTTGGTCGTCTCTAATCGAGAACGATACCTGCGCAAATAACGATGACTTAATTAGTACATGCGTGAATTGTGTGGGATCAGGACTCCTTCAGACTAAATAGACGACGTTAGAAATTAGAGAAGACCAAGGGAGAACCTCGTGGGTCAGTGAGGTAGTCGATCGGTTACCACCAGAAAGTCCTGGGTTCGATTCCCGGTCCCGTGCTCTCGTTTTTTCTGCGATACTATAATTGCATTGGGAGATAAACGTATGCATAATAATAGATATCAATATTAATTGTTACGTGAGGATTAACTATGGCGATGTTTCCAACGACGAAGTACATCGACGGTACGTTCCACTTGCGAAAAGTTAATTCGCGAAACCCGTATATGCTCACTGTTGTTCCGCAGGACGGTCTTTGTCGAATTTCGACAACTCTCGGCGGTTGGCACACTTTGAAGACCTGCGAATATCAGTATTAAATACAATAGGGTGTCTCTCATCAATTAACTTAATCATCTCGAACAAGTATGTAACACTAAACGTTACGAGAATTTTGAAAAGCGAAATTTAAATGGTATCAAGAATGGTGTGTCTTTTCTTGTAGAATATCTGTTAGAAATTTTCTAAGATTATCTAAGGGATGCACCCTTCGACGATTCTGGGATAAGTGCTGAGTAGTCAAACACAGTCTTCTTAGAGGATCCTTTAGGAAACGCTATCTTTGTTCTTTAACCCTTTGCACTATTATTACCCCATTGTGTTACAAAACATAGGTTATTCCATTACGCAAAATAAATGTGACCTTGAAAACTTTGTAATGCCTCCACCCGTAAAAAGTACGTACCTTAAAAGACACGACTTTCGATGCCATTTAAATTTCATATCTCAAACTTTTCATAATGTGAGCGGTTATGCGAGAGACTCTGCATAATTGTACCTTCATATATGTTCTAGAGGAATCTCGATGTCTAGAACCGATCGTCATATGATCGGACAGGCTACGGATACTCGCGAGCGTTTGCTTCCTGGTGTTGCAAATGTCTTCCACGTTCCAACGAACGCCGCTATCGTTATATTCTGCCATAATCGTTAACGTGTCTGTCGAGACTCCTACACCATTGTCTACAACTTGAATTTTCCGAGTTCCCGAGTGAAATCGTATCGCGATCGCAGTTGCTCCCGCATTCAACGAATTCATTACCTAAAACGTTCGAAATGAAAGTAATCGTCGTAGCTGCAAATTTCATTGTACTTACCAATTCCAAAACACATTCCGGAAAATCGGTAACATTTGACGCAGCGATTATCGAGGTTGCCATCTTTACAACTTTCTCAATATCGATTATCGAGGTTGCCATCTTTATAACTTTCTCAATATCGATTTCCTTCCCGCCAAATCCGTTAATTAGTTTTTGCCGTGCAAATTGTCGACCGTCGGTAAGGAAGATCTAACCTTCAAATAACTAATTACTTAATTACAAAGATATGTCGAGTCGAGTCGAGGGGTTTTTTATTAACATTTTTTATCCAAACGTCATATTTGTACAATATATACGCGACACTAGTCGTATTTATAACTTTATCGAACGTCTTCGGTCAGGATCACCATATCGATAAGATTGAAATCTATGAACGTATAAATGATGATGAACATGATCGATCGATGGGATTTGGAATACAAAACAAGCCTGGTGTACGACATATTTATAAAAATTTCTTTATTTTATTGCAACTACTGAAGAATTTTTCACATGTCGCGTTGTCGCAGCTTCGCATAAATCGTGGAAAACGATGATCGCATACTTTTACACACAGAATACGTGGGTTCTCTTTTTATAGGTTAACGAGTTCTCTTCAAATGTTTCGTCTTTATCCGGCTAAGAGTATTCGAATACAATTTTACGAACAGTTCAGTTGTGTTGTGCGCAAAACAAAAGGAAGTACCTCGAATCATTAATGACGGCGTGTATACGTGTGTGTGTGTTGCGTGTATATATGTGTGTGTTGCGTGTATATCTGTGTGTACGTGTAACGCGCGATAACCTACCGATGCTCGTAGAAATTCGAAATGCATATACCGGCGATGACTTCTATCGATTTCGTTCGACGTTCGCGTCCGTGAGTCGCATTCGAAATGATTACGTTCTGTTCGCAAACGATGCGATTAATTAATAGCAGGCGTGCCAAATTTATGCTGCTGCCTTACGCGTAGAAAAAACTTAACAATTGTAACGGGTATGTCGATACATCCGGTGTGTCCGGGTACAGCTAACACGTTCGTCGCCGTTCGTTTATCTCGCCGTTGATCACCCTTACTCGATTCGAGAATGATTCAATGCAATCAACCGATCAACTATCACAATTCGAAACACATTTGATTATCAATCGCAATTGACGATTAAACTTATAATTCAACCGATACGCGTCATCACAGTTGCCCACTGCAGGCGAACATAACCATCAATTGCATCGATCATTATTAATTATTCAAATTCAACGTAGACGCATTCTAACGTGCTAATCACTCGGCTCGACATCGATTAGAAATTAATGTTTATTGTATAACGAGTGATATGTATGCTCGGTGATCAACGACCGACTTCATTAACCCTGCAGAACCATTTTTCCAAATTTAACGACTCATTTAAAACCAGAATCAACGCTAAAACTACCATTGGGATATATAAAATATAATTGCAGGTGTAGTCAAAAAATATCTCACCTTGCTGATTCATGCATTAACACTGAAACTATCAGATCAGTCATTTTGACTAATCCTTGGTTTTTTCCTTCTCAATTATTGAAGTTATAAGAATGTTTTCATCAGAAATTTTCGCATGTACAAATTTAATATGCAGGAAAGAAAATGAACCATGTACAATGTAATTATTATTCGTAAAAGAAACGTCTCGATTTTAGAATTAAAATTCCTCAAAGTGCAAAGGGTTGACACGTTCCGTGCCAAGCTATTTTTACTCTACTTTTCATACCGTCCATTTAATATGTAACTAAAAGTTTGTACATTATTACAAACTTATTTGCTTCATACTGCATCTTTTACAATGTCTCTTTCCTTTGATCTGGGTTACATATGCATTAGTTAAATAAATATATCATCGTGTACCACTGGTGGGTTACAGCTCGGTAGGTTTAGTGTTAAATTTGTTAACCGTTTGGCTGCGGACGGATTTTTTCACTTTTCATACAATAAACTCACTTGTATTGCATTGCAACAAGAAAAATTTTTTTAAAATACCATTTATGAGCTGTACTGGACGCATAACTGTTACTGATTCAGAGCAGCATTATTGTGCTTTATGTATTCTTGGCATAACAAAAAAGGAGCGCTTTTCATAATTTTTCTCCGCACTGAAACGGTTAAAAATGTACTCTCATGGTACTTTTTTGCAGTCTAATTAATAATTGCTTAATTGCAGTTTAATTAATTAAACGAGGATTTCGATACTCCTGGTCAAGATGGACTCTGGGCGTGACAATCGAGAAGGTAACGAACCGACCAAATGAAAACTTCCGAATCAATTAATTCCTAACTTCTATATCTGTCGACAGGAAATGTTTCAACAGCGGCGGACGTGTCAGCGAGATAGTCCTGATCAGCTTAGATTGCGGTTCCTGAGTTAATCTTCTAACGGAACGCTTACCGCCGAACGTCGTTCAACCATCGTTTCTAGATCATTCATCTTCTCATGCGAACGTTCAACAAAACGCAACTAAAAAGGGAAGCTTAATTTACGTAGAAATACGTAGTTACATACGTACTCGCGGTTGGGGCACGTAACGCGCGTAAAAAATGTTTCCTCCCGGTCTCATTCGTCGTAACGTATCAATATAATCGATATTATTACAAATATTACGTCCAACAGAACAACGTTTTTACAATGTATAATTAAAAAGACAAAAAAGAAGTATTAATAAAAATACGCTCGTTCGGATACGGCGGATCGGCCGAGGGGAAACGTTAACCGAGTTAACGTTTCAACTCGCGATGTCCGATCCCGTCTCTCTACACACACGCATCGACCAGTGTTCTTACGCATCGGACGTGTACACATTATATAATATATACAATGAAGATCGCGAAAGCGTACCATCGAAACGTCTACTTTAGTTATTGCTATGTCTCTCGGCTCACGCTGTCGTGATACATGGAAGATTCAACGAATAACTTTCTGTTTTGTTTCTCCGCGAAGAAAGCAGACGCTTCGTTCCTCGCGCGTACACGGTATCGCGCCATTACGGTGTCTCTCCCGTAACCACCCCTGGCAAATTAAGCTTGCAAACCTGGAATATACTTCCCTTAACGCTTTACCGACCGGAAGCCTACTAATAGGACTTTCAATAATTGCACTTAACAGAATGAAGCTCTTAGAAAGCTACTCTTATATTGTAGTACGTAACGAAATTATTAGATAACGTTAACGAAGATACGCTGTCAGCGTTGATAGATCGGTTAAACAATTTTGAAAGAATTGCCGGTCGGTAAAGCGCTAACCACATTGTTAATAGCCGGCGACTTGAGATAAATTCGGAGAACAATTGCCGGTGAACAATGTGTTAACACTTTATCGACCGGAAGCCTATTATTAGGCTTTCCAATATTCACGCTGTATCAAAATGAACCTTAAAATTCTATTTTTACATTCGAATTTGTAACAACATTATTAGACAATATTATTGGGGATGCATTGTTGATTGTTGATAGACCCATTAAAAAGTTTTCAGTCATGGATCATGGGCCTTACAAAAATTCTGAGATAGTCGCCGGTCGATAAAGTGTTAACTGCAAATCAAATATTCGTAGACGAATTCCCAAGCGTCGAGGAAATCTTGTTGCAACAATTTCTGTCGTCGCGCAACGATGGACAGTTGTTTTGCTAAAAGAACAAATTGATCTCTTCTTGGGACATATTTATTTAACATATATGTATGTACACAGTATCGTTTTTCATGTAATTTCCGAAAGAATAATTTCGCGGTGAAGTAACTTCTGCCAGGAGGAGTAGAGAATGGCGTCGCCGATACCGGGACACGGTACCCACGAATTGGTCGTGTCGCGAGAGTCGTCAGGAAAGAATATATCTGTATAATTCGGCGACAGTTCAATCATCACAGATGCACGCACGTGTGTTTCCGATTCTCTGCCGCGAATACGATGATCTTTTGGCGCACGTGATCTCTCGAACACTGGTTGCACGTCGCTCGTTTCCCTCGAATTTTCTTCGCATGTTTTTTTTTTCGTTTTCCTTCGGCTTTTCTTGAATCGTTAGGGAATTAATGGAGATCAACGAAACGAAACGATTTCGTTATGAAAGAAACACGCGACAGAACATACAACTCGCAGCGGAATTAACAGCGTACCTTGTTCTTCGCAACCGAGACGACCTTAATTATTCTAGTCTTCTCGAATCTGGCTGATTCGGTCGCACATCAGACACATCGAGAAAGTTTTAGAGGAAAGAGAGAGAGGGAGAGAGAGAGAGAGAGAGAGAGAGAGAGAGAGAGAGAGAGGAGTATAAAACGAATGTGTTCACGGTTGTTGTTATTGTTGTTGTTGTTGTTGTTGCGATTGCAGCGAGTTTGGAAAAAATAAAACGGTACTCTTGTAACGCTTAAAAAGAGAAGAGTAGAAGAACCTTAGCGAGTAATATGCACGCGGAGAAGCATCGAAAATAATCGGATTGAAAGCTCGCCGTCTAATAAAATGGTATTGATGGCTTTATCGTAGTTAAAATTATAGTAATATAACAATCACATATGGTGTCATCTATCAACGAGATATAACACGCACGTTTGAAATGATGGGGGAAATATATAAATAATTTAGACGTATCGTGTGGCTTGACGTAGTGCTTAGAAATCATGTAACATTAAAAATATATATATAATATATATGTATATATATACATATACACGAGTATATATTTGTATATATATATTTATATATGTATATTTATATATGTATATATATATATATATATATATTTATATATATAATATGTATAAATTGTTGAGTTATTTCCTATAAATATTTTCTAAAATCTGGCTTGGCAAATGAATCACTTAGAAACAAATTCTCACAATTTTTTGTTGTTCATTATCTTTAGGCACCAATGGTATGCAGACCCTGTCTTTGGTACATACGACCGATTCGATTATTTTTCCTTATTATATTCTGAACGCGGAGAGAGAGAGAGAGAGAAAGAGAGAGAGAAAGAGAGAGATTGATAGAGAAAGAGCGATCTCCGTGTTGTCTCCCCGGAATACGTGTTCAAAGAATTGATTCGTCAGCGATGATATGCGCACTGTCTTGTTCTTGTTCCTCCATCGTTTGTTCGTTTTACACATTGTTCGTTACATGGTGAGTTTCGTCTTTGTTCCAGTCCGATATCCAGGAATCAATTAAGATATTCCTCGATCAACGATACAGTCCTTAAACAACATTCCCGGTAACAAAAACTCAGTCTTCTTCCTTTTTCTCTGGCTTCAGATCCACCATTGCGTGGAGCTCCTCTGGACTGTATCTGAAATCGAATAATCGGTTTCACGTTTAGTACACACGCCTCGTCGAAATTAGAACTCTCTTTGCGTATACAGTCGATCCTCCGCGGACGAGGATTTTTTAAAAATATTCCAAATATTTTCTCCCAGAAAGTTAACCCTTTGCGCTCGAAGCTGCTTCGACTCGAAAACCTAGGCATTCTTCTGACTTAGGATATTTTCGTTTCACACGATGCATTTCATGTTACGCACGTGGATATTTTTACTGTTACTCGTCCTTGCAATAGTTATATAGAAATTGTTTTAAACAGAGATATGGCAATTTTAAGTGGCGTCACAGAGTCGCCATTCGAGTGCAAAGGGTTAAATCTCGCGTTAATGTTTCAAGTTCTGAGCAAAAATAAAAATCATGGTCGCCGCATATAGAGGGTGTCCCAAAAGTATCGTGACAGTGGGAAATGAGGGGTTCCTGAGATTATTTGAAGCAACTTTTTCAACGGGAAAGGGTTAAAGCTTGAATATACGGATCCGATGTCGCCAAGGTGGCGACGTTCGTCCTCAAAGGGTTAAATTTAATTTAAAATAGTTTGACACGGAGAGAGCGAGAGAGAGAGAGAGAGAAAAAGAGAAAAAGCAGACTTACCCCAGCAGACTCTGCAGGTCACAGACGAAACGGTAGACGTACCGCTTGCCAGAGGTCTTATGGATAATGTTCTTGTCGTAGTAGTAACGGAGACCACGACTCAGCTTCTCGTAGTTCATTTTAGGCTTGTTCTTGCGAATTCCCCAGCGACGCGCAACCTCGTCCGGGTCTGTCAGCTTGAACTCCCATCCGTCCCCGGTCCACGAGATGAACCCTTGGCAGGATTTGTCTGTCAACAGCTCCAACAGGAACTGCCACAGTTGGATGGGACCTGAACCGGTGAAGCATGGTCCACTGTCTAGAAATGTACGCGCAACGTCGACCGTTTACGAATCATTTTCATCGAGAAACTTCTTTTGCAGTTCGTCGTTCGATTCACGGATGGGACACTCACTTGTGTAACCAGCGATCATCGCGCTCTGCAACAGAGGCTTCTGATCGGGGTTGTTGCCGATGGAGGAGGGATGATGAGGGTTAGAAGAGTCCCTGGGACCGAGGCCCGCGAGGAACGCGGGATGATGGGACAGGTGTTCCCCGATGGGACCGACGCCCCATTGGTCTCCGCTGACGCCGCCAGCTCCACCGCCGCTTCCGCTGCCGGGAACCGTTTGGAATGGCGTCGCATCGTACTGTCCGTATCCACTCTCGCTGTAACCTTCGTGGTAGCGACCTGTTCCACAAATCATCCGATCGTCAACCATTATTCTTCTGTCCGAATTCCACCTCGGAGGAACAACCGAATGCATTCGTTACGCTGCGGCATTCGAACCGATTAAAGGGAACGCGGTCTGGCGAAGATAGAAGAAATTGTAAATTGCAGACTCTTTTGGCAAATCTAGAAACCTAATTTCGTTTGGAAGAGCGTAACGTTTCGCAGTGATACGCCGTCGCACCGATGCTGCGCCCTTTTAGATCTG
>CM052087.1:13704942-13717817 GCA_028453745.1 Agapostemon virescens
ATCCGCGAAGGAGGGTGCGAGAGGTTTGGCACCGTGGAAGAGAGCAAGGCAGCGAAGGTCCACGGTCCACCGACTTCACCTGGATGACCGAGCCCGAACTCTGGTCCGTCGCGCCGCTAGAAACGAGTATGCGAGCGGAGACAATGGCGGGCGAGAAGGTCGAAGAGACAATAAAACGGGCGAGCGACCAACAGCCGTAGAAAAGAAGAAAGAAGGAAACAGGGACACGGATTAAATAGAGATGGAGGAAAGAGAGAAAGAGAGAGAGAGAGAGTGAGTTTGAGGGGTGAGAGACGAGGGAGGGAATAGAAGAGAATCGGCGCGAGACTCCTCGCCGCTCGGAGCGGAGCAGAAGCGGAGCAGAAGCGGAGCGCGCGCGCGAGGTTGCTCGTTAGGTTCACGGAGGTCAGACTGTAGGTGATCTGGCCCCGGAGGGTACGAACCCGGGGCATGTAGACCGGAAGTAACGTCACACCCGCGTGGCTCTGAATGCGCATACCGGATGCGTGGCATCGGCTCCCCATCAGAGAACCATCAACATCACATTCACAATTCCTGCACATCGCCGCCTCGTCGCACATCACATCACATCGCATCGCATCGCTCGCATCGCATCGCATCGCATCGCATCGCATCGCGTATAACCCGCGTCTCCACGCTCGCGTACTCACGCACCCGTTTCTCTGTTCCTCTCCTCGCCCCTCTCAAAGCAAAAGCCCCATAGCCGAACCCATGGCCGAGAGAGCACCGTTCTCCTCTCGTCGCCGATTTTTCGACAAATTTCTCTCGGCGAGACCGCTCGACCGTGCCCCGTGCGCAACCAGTCGAGAAGCTACCTTCTGACCATCGAGATTCTGCTCCGCGATTCTATTTTTTTAACTGTTCCCTTTGTACGATGGATACTCGGGGCCTCTCTCGTCTCGCGCGTTCGTTAAGTCACGGTTATGCTATTTTTTAATTGCTCCGAGCGGCGTCGAGATTGACCAATACGCGCTGCGGAAACACGTGCTCGGGATGTCGAGAAACGAAAGAAGGCTTCGTGGAAATTAATTTCACGCGGTGATAAACGTTGCCGATGCAACGCGTCTGCCTGCGAACGCTTCTCGGTGAAATTTTATCCTGTGCGAAACGGAGGCCTTGTTAAAATCTTTCGAGCGGTCCTAATACCGGTCGAACGAGACAGAAATACGTTTACGAACGTGTTCCGTACAGGTGTAACTCTCCGTCGAATCTCTTCGGCTCTTTGGATCGGCGGCGGAAGGTTCGCGACGCGACGTAATTATAATTTAAAGACCGGTGGCGATCGGCGCATTAGTCTGTTAATGCGACGAGACCGTAATCGGAGAATGCAACAAACTGGCAGAGGCCTTGCTCCGTAAGCGGCGGTCGGTACTTTCGTGTGCATCCCTCGACGCATTACGATCCGCTGGAGCTAGCGAGAGAGAAACAGAGAGAGAGGGAGAGGGAGAGAGAAACAGGCAGACATACAGAGAATGAAAGAAAGAGCTCGATGAAGAGAAAGAGAGAAGGGATGACCACGAGGAAGAAAGAAGCTGTACCTTGCCACCAGCCTTGTCCAACTAACGCCAATGCTGATTGAGAGAGAGATAAGAGAGAGAGAGAGAGAGAGAGAGACTGAGAGAGAGAGAGAGAGTGAAAGAAAGAGCTTGATGAAGAGAAAGAAACAAGGAATGACCACGAGGAAGAAAGAAGCTGTACCTTGCCACTAGCTTTGTCCAGCTAATGCCAATGCTGATTGAGAGAGAGAGAGATAAGAGAGAGAGAGAGAGAGATAATAGAGAGAGAGAGAGAGAGAGACTGAGAGAGGAAGAGAGAGAGAGAGAGAGTGAAAGAAAGAGCTTGATGAAGAGAAAGAGAGAAAGGATGACCACGAGGAAGAAAGAAGCTGTACCTTGCCACCAGCCTTGTCCAGCTAACGCCAATGCTGATTGAGAGAGAAAGAGATAAGAGAGAGAGCGAGACTGAGAGAGAAAGAGAGAGAGAGAGAGAGAGTGAAAGAAAGAGCTTGATGAAGAAAAAGAGAGAAGGGATGACCACGAGGAAGAAAGAAGTTCTACCCTGCCACCAGCCTTGTCCAACTAACGCCAATACTGATTGAGGGAGAGAGAAAGAAAAAGAAGAGAGAGATAAGAGAGAGAGAGACTGAGAGTGAAAGAGAAGAGAGAGAGAGAGATGAGAGAGGGAGAAAGGAGGGAAAGAGAGTGCTTGAGAAAGAAGCAGAGAAAGAGGAAGAGTGACCGCGAGGAAAAGGGAAGCTGCGGTAGTCGCCAGCTTGTCCAGCCAACACCTATGCTGGTCAACAGAGAAAGTGAGAGAGAGAGAGAGAGAGAGAGAGAGAGAAAGAGAGAGAGAGAGAGAGAACCCCACCCCTGTCCCGATTATAATTTCCGTGGATGCGTGGTAACGAGTTGCGGCAGCGCTAATAACTCTCGATAAAAGGAATCGAACGGCCGGTGTCAGTCGTTACGCGCGATTATCGGACGTCTCGTTATCGTTAACACCGAGGTCGAACGATAGCGAAGTAATGGAGCCGTTTCCTCGAGGACGATATCAAAACGTTAAGAACCCTCGAACGCGCAACCGAGCCGCACTCACCGGGGCTTTGCGGGAACCGTTGCATTCGGCTCCTCTCGAATCGCGATGCCTCGATATACTGTAATTAGAAGTGGCCACGGACCTTGTAGGATACCGCGAAATACGGCGAAGCAGCGCGAACGGGAACAGATAGAGAGAGGAAAACGGTCGCCCGGCGAGCAATTAGAGGAAAGAACGGCGCTACCGACCTTTGGTGATGTTCAGGCGAACTCGTTCCTTCTCCCACGAGGCGAAAGAGGCCTCCAGGGCCTCGGTCATCTTCTTGTTGGTCCCAGGTGTTAACGGCGGCACTTGCGCCGGGATATCTGTAACAGCCAACAGAAGAGAATCTTCGTTAGAATTTTCCGCTCGGACTCGAAAGCCTCGCGGTCTGGTATCGGCAGTTTCGAACCTTCTAATTTTACAAAACCCGTTTCTCCACCGAGAACTTGGAACTCTTAGATCCGTATTGAATCGATGCGAATAACCGTCCTCCGCTAAATTCAATTTCACACTTATTTTTCATTCTGCGATCTCCTCGTCGCAGTTAACTACGAAATCGGGTACGAACTTCTGCGCCGATATCGTCGAGGAACTGTGTCCATATCTTATATTTTACAGGGCTTCCAATTTTCTCTCAGGAAAAACAAACGAATCGAATCAGATATTCGGGGTAGCCAACGTTCTATGCTCGCAAAATTCACTCCCACCCTTCAGAGGGCTTGGAACCCCCTTGCACGAAGCATCGGGGGTGCACGAAAACGTTAACCCTTCGCAGTAACGAGGTAACAATGTAAAAATTGTTTTCAATAATCTAATGACAAATTTTAGCGTATCCTAAGAGGCGCCATGGGAGCGCCAAGGGTTAATGTAGCCGATCTTCTTACACCCTTACGATTCGCTGCCACTTCTTTGACAGCCTACGATTCTCAACGGACCCTGCTAAATTTCCATGTCCTCAAGCTCGTGTCGCAGTCTCTTCATAACCTCAGCACCCCCCAACGAAGCGCAACAACCCGTTTTAGATATCCAAGGGATCATCCCCTAATTCCTCGCGGCCACAGAGGTCCTCGCCGCGAGTTTCTCCGAAAATTGCTGATCTCGTTAGCCGGTGGTAGGTGTCAGCGATCGGCAACGAAACGAGGTCTATCCTTAGAAACGGAGGGGCGGGTGGATGTGTGAGAAGGCAGGTTAATGGTACTTCTCACAAAGCGGCGTACAGGCAGGGAGCACGCGTGCGCTAGCTTCGCTGGTGCGAGAGGAGAGATAGAAAGGAACGCAGAGAGAAACAGAGAGAGAGAGAAAGAGAGAAAGAGAGAGGAAGAACAAGGGAGACGGAGAAAAAGGAGCGTCAGGTGTCGCGGCGGCGGTGTCGGCGGTGTCGGCAGGAGCAACGAAAGCGAACAGGCGAGGGGGGCATGCACACCATCCTAGATAGCATCGTCGTAAAGAGGGGTGCAACTGCCGGCAGGTGCAGGTGCATCGTCGTTGTAGGTACGGTTGCTCTATGCCGTGCACACCGCGGCCCAACGCTCTCTCTGTACACCTTATGGCGCTCGCGCGTAATGGTTCCGTCTTATTCTGCTCTCTTCTCCTTCTCCTTCTTCTTCGTCGTCGTAGTCTTCTTCTTCTTCTTCTTCTTCTTCTCCTCTGCTACCCTTCCCTTACCCCCCGACCGCCGCGTTCCCTTTTCTGGAACACTTTTTTACCCCGACCGACCGTTTTACGATCGCATAATTCGAGGGAGATCGAACCGCTCGACGTGCTCGTCCTCCACGGAAAATCAACAGTCATCGACTCCTCTCCATTAGGGAGCACAGCTTCCATTAAGCGAGCTTCTCGAACCATTTTCTTTTTCTTCGCGAAATACGCTCGAGAAGCTTCGCCGTCGTTTTATCGCTCGCGAATTTTATTTCGCTTCGTTCATCTTTTCTTTTTTATTTTTATTTTTATTTTTCGAGCACCGTCGGAGAAAGGAGCTTGGAAATCGATTATTTCCCTTTGCCTTGATTAATCGTCCAACAAATCGAGACGAGATTTTGCAAAAGACGCGACGCATCTTGTTTTGGAAGTCATATCTACGCTGGGAGCGACGAATAATAAATGCCTATTCGAACTTCGTTTGTTAACCCCTTCTCATATTTTATGACTGTATAGTCAGACTCGTGCGGAAGATTTTAAACGAAGTCTAACGAACATAAATGCGAAGCCTTTCTTTTTCCATGCAATGCTACGTTATACTTTTTTAATCAATCTTTCAGCATCGAAGCGAATGCAGCCGTACAAGAATCGTTATTATTCTCTTCATTCACTGTTATTGAAATGATAAAAATTTGTCCACGAAAACTCTTTAAATAAACTTTTCCATTAATGCAATTTTAACAGATCGAGTGCCGGCGACGTATGAGACATTTAATTAATTATGAGCTCGTTTGAGCCTGTTTCGAAACAACGAGTAGCTAAAGCAAATATTTAATACCTTATACAGTTTCGTAAACTAGTATATTTTGAATATTCGTCATGTACAATTTAAGACTTTACCGACCGGAAGCCTATTAACCCCTTGGGTACATTTGACGTCTGAGACACGTCATTCACTTTTTTCCCTTAAGAGCGGATGACGTGTCTAAGACTTCAAACCAAAAATTAAACTTTTAAGTACATTTGACATCTGAGATACGTAATTCACTTGGTTTCCCAAGTTTTTTGTTTTTTTTGTTTTGCAATTCTAATTAGTTGAAGACATCTTAATACTACATATGTCACCAATATTTTAGAAATAAATACATTCTTACGTAAAATGTACTGCCTTTACATACGACTCCAAGCAACCAAAAATTATTTCCGTTCCACATGCAAATATTTTCTCAAATAAATCCGTACCCAAGGGGTTAATAGGACTTTCAATAATTGTGCTGTAACAAAATGGAGCTTAAACATTGCTTTTACGTTGTAATTTTTAATGAAATTGTTAGACAATGTTACTGAGGCTGCCCAGTTGTGAACGTTGAGAGATCCATTAAAAAGTTTTCATTCATGAACCATGGACCTTGAAGAATTCTAAAATAATGGCTGGTCGATAAAGTGTTAATAGAAGCAAAATCGTTCAACGTGTTTCTCAATGTGTTCAACATGAAAGTTGCACGAAATTTGAATACCTGCAAGTTTCTCATCGATATAAAGCAATATTTATTAGCCTAGTTCGGTTCACGATAGTTCCAGCGTTGAACAACCGTTCGAAGATCTTGGGGGGAGCTTCGAAACCGAAAAGAGGACTGCAGTTTTCTCGCAAAGGCTGCGAAAGCTGCGTTTCGAAGTGACACGCGAACGCAACGGTCCTTTGTTTCCACGGGCCAGCCGGCGTCTATCTTATCGAGCCGGTTGCCTCGCGTTTCTTCCGTTAACGATAGAAACGGGAGTCGGTTCGGGTGGGGAACGTTTTCTTTCTCGCAGGGAATCGAGAGACCGAAGGTTTTTCGACGTTCGCGAAACGAGAACGAGCAACGCGGTTGTTTTCGCGGTGACCGCGAGGAGGAGTCTCGTCTCGTCGCGAAATGCGCGCAAAAAAGTTTATGGTTGTAGATTCGATGCGATCGTTACGGTGCCGAAGAACTTGGCTGCAGCGCTTGGCCCGATAAAAATCATGCGAACCCCGGGGAGGACGTCTGCACAGCTGGATTTGCATGGTCGTAACCAGCGACGAGTCCGCGGACGTGCTCCGCCGACGACCGTTTCAAAGGGTTAGATTCGGTCCAATTTGTCGGATCGAGTCGGCGAAACACGGCGAAGCTGCGTTAAATGCACACCGTCTCGAAACGTTCTTCTTCATTCTTCTGTTTGTCGCCATTTATTAAACACGCATTAAAATCACGCTCCAGATTAGATTTATTATTCAGCGTTCCGAGCTGCTCAGTTTCTACAGAACCTCTAGAATTTGCTAGAACCACTGATCCACCAAAACAAGTCGCCCAATGTTAAATCGACCGGCGACAAGTGCGGGATAAAATCTAATCGAAATAAATTCGTTGTTATTTTAAAACCAACGTGTTTCTCTTTTTTATCCTCGCCACGAACTAAAAACATTCTACGGCTAAGTTGTTTCTGAGTGCTCGAATAGCTGCAGGATAACTGCCACTGGCTGCCGCGATAACTGCTACTACGAGCTAAGGGACTCGAAGGTTTCGAATTCGAGGTGGTAACGTTTAACCCCTTGGCCTACGACTTATTTTACAATAGCAGTGACTAGAGTTTCTTTGTCCTCCGCAGAATCACAAAAAGAAAAGACAAATTTATAGTTACTGAGTGCCTAGCTATTCTTCAAGAACCGTATACGATCAACGATTAAATAAAATGTTATTTCCGTTTAAAGAAAATTAAGGAAATACGTATTTGGGAGATTCAGTTCGAAATCTTGATCACGAGTCTGACTCGTTGTTCTAGGGCAAGGGGTTAACGCCTAGAATGCGGCGCCATTTTGTTTAGCTTTCGCGCCACATTTTATTTAGCTTTAAACGGAAGTAATGCAACTGTGCATAAGCAAAAGACTAGCTTAGCCCATTCGTGCTTTTCTGTTTCAATCGAGTCTATTAACCCTTCGCACTCGAAGCAATTCCATCCGAAAATCGAAAGCATATTTTTAACTATAATAGCTCCGTTGTACATAATTTATTTTATTTCATACATATGAGATTAATTATTATTATTCGTATTTAGGACATTAAAATTTTTATTGATTTGTTAAGTGCAGACCTAGCGATGTAAAAATTGTTTAAATAATAGTGTGACAATTTTTAGTGGCGCCTTGGAGGCGACATTCGAGTGCAACGAGTTAAAATAGTGCGAATATTTTTTAATATTATATGAATTATCTATAACATATTAATTTGTAAATTTGATACCGTCAGTCCCCAGGGACTGACATAGCATTCAACCTGTTAAAGCGACTTCGCTGTACCATTAAAATCGTTGACATTAATCGCAAGATACAGAAGCTACACGGACATTAATTTAATTCCTCGGCAATTCGTTCTTGGCAAATTTGTTCGACGCCGTTTCGATTTGCTCGTTTTTGTCGCCGCTGCATAATTTAATACAGCAAACTTGCGTTGTTAAATGCCACTGCCTCGGGCCCAAAACCTTGCGCGGGTACGTCGTTTCCACTGCTCGAATGCCTACAGGATAATTGCCACAATTTCATCGCCATTACAGCGAGGTAAGTTCGTTTCGATTCGATTCTCTGTGTGCACGGTGTAAAAAAGAGTCGAAACGATTCGAGTTCGATTAAATTTTGGAATTTTCTTTGCTTCGAGCATTTCGAGTCGGCCGAACTATCGAGGAGACAGGAGAACTATCGAAACCACCTATCGAGGAGATAACGTTTCTTCGAGAGGCGAATATATTCCGAGCAGTTATCGAAGCTCCGGCGTCGCGGTAATTGCTCGAGCGTCCGTGTCGGTGATAATTTCGAAAATGACTGCGAGCTCTTCTCGGACGACGCTCCGCCGAAAGTCCATTAAGTATGTATGGCGTGCATGCACGGTAAGTCTCCCGTAACCCCATAAGCACCTTTGTCTCAACTCGCACGGGCACACGCGCGAGCCGCTGTAGGGACACGCACTCGCACGCACTCGCACGCGAATTTGCATACGAACCGAGCTGCACGGCTGCGAACGCGTGAACGCACAAAGTATCGACGCACGGCGGGCCGTTTCTAGAAAATTACTGGAATCCGTTGCAACATTTCCGATTCGCGAAATAGCTTGCAAATCTTTTCGGACATTCGAATTCATTGGGCCGCGTATTTAGCAAATTGCACGTGTTGCTTAAAATATACTGCATCGCACAATGAATTTCAAGTACGCGGTTTCAACAATACTTTTATGCGATTAGTAAAAATTTTACCCGGTGTCCCATATTACGATATTGTTACTAAACGTGCCATTTTTATAGGATAATGTACGACAGCCAATGTTACTGTCTGTGATAAAATGTCGGCGATAAAAATTAGTAAAAATTGTGCGGATTATTGCGAACCACATCGTGGACGTTCGATGCCGTTTCTTTTCAGAGTCGCTCTCTAGGTTCAGCGTGAAACCCAGCTGTTGAAAATCGAATTAATCGTATTTAGCAAATGGCACCTGTCGTGTAAAAATGTCGACGATAAAGATTAGTAAAAATTGTGGGATGTATTGCAAACTACGTTGTGCCATTTCTTTCCAAAATCGTTGTCTAGGTTCAGCGTGAAACGCAGCTGTTATAAATCAAATTGATCACATTTAGCAAATGGCACCTGTCACGTAAAAATGTCGACGATAAAGATTAGTAAAAATTGTGGGAAGTATTGCAAACAACGTCGTGCCATTTCTTTTCAGAGTCGCTGTCTAGGTTCAGCGTGAAACCCAGCTGTTACAAATCAAATTGATCACATTTAACAAATGGCACCTGTCGGGTAAAAATGTCGACGATAAAATTTAGTAAAAATTGTGGGAAGTACTGCAAACTACGTCGTGCCATTTCTTTCCAAAGTCGCTGTCTAGGTTCAGCGTAAAACCCAGCTGTTACAAATCAAATTGATCACATTTAACAAATGGCACCTGTCGGGTAAAAATGTCAACGACAAAAATGAGTAAAAATTGTGCAAAGTATTGCGAACTACGTTGTGCCATTTCTTTCCAAAGTCGCTGTCTAGGTTCAGCGTAAAACGCAGCTGTTACAAATCAAATTGATCACATTTAACAAATGGCACCTGTCGGGTAAAAATGTCGACGATAAAATTTAGTAAAAATTGTGGGAAGTACTGCAAACTACATCGTGCCATTTCTTTTCAGAGTCGCTGTCTAGGTTCAGCGTGAAACGCAGCTGTTATAAATAAAATTGATCACATTTAACAAATGGCACCTGTCGGGTAAAAATATCGACGATAAAATTGAGTAAAAATTGTGGGAAGTACTGCAAACTACGTCGTGCCATTTCTTTCCAGAGTCTCTATCTAGGTTCAGCGTAAAACGCAGCTGTTACAAATCAAATTGATCACATTTAACAAATAGCACCTGTCGGGTAAAAATGTCGACGATAAAATTGAGTAAAAATTGTGGGAAGTACTGCAAACTTCATCGTGCCGATTCTTTCCAGAATCGCTCTCTAGATGTAGCGTGAAACCCAGCCGTTAAAAATCAAATTGATCATATTTAGCAAATGGCACGCGCCATGTAAAAATGTCTACAATAAAAATTAATAAAAATTGTGGGAAATATTGCAAACTACGTCGTGCCGATTCTTTCCAGAATCGCTCTCTAGATATAGCATGAAACCCAGCCGTTAAAAATCAAATTGATCATATTTAGCAAATGACACGCGTCACGTAAAAATGTCTACAATAAAAATTAATAAAAATTATGGGAAATATTGCAAACCACGTCGTGCCATTTTTCTCCAAAGTCGCTCTCTAGGTTCAGCGTAAAACGCAGCTGTTACAAATGAAATTGATCACATTTAGCAAATGGCACCTGCCACGTAAAAATGTCGGCGACGATAATTACTAAAAAATTGTGGGAAGCACTGCAAACTACGCGGTGCCGTTTCTGCCAAGAATGGCGTCTCGAAAAGTGTGAGTATTTAGGGTTGTCCCGAGGACTGTGCACGGGTGCGAAGTGTATCAGCAACGTTGCGGAATTATTCATCGCGGGTCGAGCGACGCGTAGGAGCGTGTAATTGCAGAAGGGAAGAAAGGTATAGAAAGGTAGGCTAGCTAGGAAGGAAGGAAGGAAGGAAGGAAGGAACGTCGAAGGCAGAAGGCAGAAAGAACGCAGTCGCCGAGCCGGGCCGGCTCCCGGAGGAGTCCAATGGAAACTCCACGTGCCACGGCGCAACGCGGCTCCGTGAACGGAATCTCAATTGGCGAACTTTTGCGGGAACGACGCCTGTGGCTCCGGGGCTCTGGCTCGTTGCGAATGCGCCTTACGATCGGCCGAGCCGAGGCGTGCGTAATGTAAGCGATCCCGAGGATTTCGCGGATCGAGGATCGACCGTTCCGATCGTGGACTCTCCGTCTCTCGGACCTCCCTGATCGAGGAATCCTCTGCGACACACGCGATCGTCGCCGCTCGGCCCCTTGGAATTACTCTGAAATCGCGCCACGGAGCAACTTCGTGGGACGCGGATGCTCGGTCTGTTTTTAAACTGCCTGCCGAGGGCGTGGCTTCGTTGCTCTTCGCTTTCGCAGGACTCTGCTGGCTCCGGGACTTGGGCCCCGGAGAACGATCCTTGTCTACCGACGTACGCAAAGGCATCCGCGCCAAGGAATGTCTCGCGATTTTCCACCTTGGAGTTTTTAGTGGAAATTAGAAGAAATCGGGTGGTCTGAGTTTGTGGGCGTGGCCCGATTGCTCTTGGATTCCTTGGAGCTGGACGGTGAGAATACGCAGAGATGAGAATAAATAACTAACTTTTCTAACCCTTTGCACTCGAACGGTGACTCCGAGGCTCCACTAAAAATTGCCACATCATTGTGTATAATATGATTCAACTGCTGTAAATTTAATTGCAACAAAAATTTAATTGTTGTAAGAACGAGTATTAGTAAAAGAACCCATATCCATAAGATAAGATAGGTAGAATGGAAATATTCTGGGTCAGAAGGAACGTCTTGGTTTCCGAGTTAAAACAGCTTCGACTGCAAAGGGTTAACTGGGCGTGGTTTCGAAGCTTCGCAATGTAGTCCGTATGTTGCGAATGTCTTGCAAAGTATGTTGCAGGAAGAATTGAAAGGTTGTTTGCGTTGGTCTCTGTGTATTGTTTGCTTGGAGTGGGCGTGGCCGCGTTGCCCCCGGCTTCCCGAAGCGAATCGGAGCCTGCAAACGACCAGATCACCCTGGGGACGATGCTTCGAAACGAACGGTGCCAGCGGAAGAAACAATAGACTATTTATTTTGTTCTCCCCGCGTTGCGTGCTCCCAGGGGGGCGTGGCCTCGTTGCTCCAGAGAGATTTCGATGCGGCGCTCATACGGAAACGCGTGCTCTTCCCCGAGGAACGTTTCCCAGATTTCGTAGAAAATATCCAAATTTCCTTCTTCGCGATAAATCGTAGAAGTTCGAGGAGAGATCGAAAAGCACACGTAGGGTTTCCTTCGAGGGCGAAGAACGCAGGTGCTCGGGAGACAGTCGAATTCTTTTCGGTCGACAAAATTCGATATTGATCGATCGAAGGCTCGCCGCGAACGCGGCGGCGGCCATTGCTCGATCGAATGGAAATGCAAATGGGCGACGACCCGCGACCCAGCCGACGACACTTGACCCCGTCTCGTTCAACATAAATTTGCATAGGCTGCGTTATTTGCGGCCCGCTTACCGTCCATCGTCCACCGTCTACCTACCCTCGTACCAATTGTGCACGACCGACAGCAGAAATATTCCCTTCGCCCGATAACCTTAATTGTCTTAAAAAACACATTTCTATGCCGAAACGAGATCCGTCGTTCGGTTGTTACGCGACGCCCCTTCGGGCCCGGTCGGCCCGAGACGCCTCGAATTCATTATCGCTTCCCGCCGGGTCCTCCCTGGGAACTGGGACCGATTAAAGGCTGTTTACATTCGAGATCCTATCTTGGTAATTAGAATTTTCTTCGAGCCAGAAATTGGGACGCTCGGCGAGGCGTGCACCACGGGCTACCGGAGCCGCAAAAATATACTTTTCGAGCGTAAAAAGACGATTTTGGTTGTTTCTTGACAGGATGGCACAATGAGAACGGTCAAACGCGTCGACGGACCCAGTTTCTAGGGAATGTTCCTTCCTCGCCGATTGTCCACGACGAAAAGCTTTCGCGGTTCTTTTCGCTCGCGAAATTAATGTCGGGGCGAGCGAGCCGGCGATTTGGTATGCTAAAGGCCCGCGATCTGCATTTTTCACCGGCCATCGTACACAGTTACGCGGCGAGAAAACGCAGCCGCTGTTTTCCATTGCAAAGTACCTCGTCATCGACGACGACGAGCAGCGAGCGATCATCCTCTCTTTGCAGGCGCGGAAAATGGCCGAGCGTTTCGTTGCGAGGCCGTGCGACCATCGGGGGACCATCGGTGGGAAAATCGATGGAGTTCGTTGAACAAGGTAGCAGAAAACGTCTACCGATATCGTTCGGTAAAAGAAACAGGAAGGTATCGTAAGTGGAAAAACGAAGAGGAATGATTAGGTAGAAAAATTGATGGCAATTGTTCCCTACAAAATTGCAGAAAGAATCGATGGCAATTGTTCCCTACAAAATTGCAGAAAGAATCGATGGCAATC
>CM052087.1:13748573-13758861 GCA_028453745.1 Agapostemon virescens
CCGCTTTTCTAAAATCCTCCTGCAAAATTTTTCCAGGCACCCGTTCTTTTAAAATCTCCTGATAATTTCTCCAAGCAACGACGGTTCTTTCAAATCCTCCTGGCAATTTTTCAAAGCATCCACAATTTTTATGAAATCCACCTGGAAATTTTTCCAAGTGCTAGTTATTCCTTTGGACTCCTGGAAAATCTAAGCACCGTCTACTGTTTCGGTCCTCCTAATTTTCCAAGTACCGACGATTCTTTTAAATCGTCCTGGCAATTTTTCAAAGCATCCACGATTTTTATAAAATCCCCCTGGAAATTTTTCCAAGTGCTAGATTATTCCTTTGGAATCCTGGAAAATCTAAGCACCGTCTACTGTTTCGATTCTCCTAATTTTCCAAGCACTGACGATTCTTTTAAATCGTCTTGGCAATTTTTCAAAGCATCCATATTGTTTATGAAACCCCCTGGAAATTTTTCCAAGTGCTAGTTATTCCTTTGGAATCGTGGAAAATCTAAGTACCGTCTACTGCTTCGATCCTCCTAATTTTCCAAGCACCGACGATTCTTTTAAATCGTCCTGGCAATTTTTCAAAGT
Source organism: Agapostemon virescens (assembly GCA_028453745.1). Classification (NCBI taxonomy): domain Eukaryota; kingdom Metazoa; phylum Arthropoda; class Insecta; order Hymenoptera; family Halictidae; genus Agapostemon; species Agapostemon virescens. The sequence goes on from CM052087.1 coordinate 13,749,156, forward strand.
ATCCACAATTTTTATAAAATCCACCTGGAAATTTTTCCCAGTGCTAGTTAATGCTTTGGAATCCTGGAAAATCTTCTAAGCACCGTCTACTGTTTCGATCCTCCTAATTTTCCAAGCACCGACGATTCTTTTAAATCCTCCTGGCAATTTTTCAAAGCTTCCACAATTTTTATGAAATCCTTCTGGACAAGGAAAACTTTCGGATTGGTTCGTTCAACGTTCAACGAGTTGACTGAAGGTTAAAAAATATACGCAGCGGTCATTTAAGTGCGAGAGAGTTGCAGTTGCATTTCTTAGACGGTTTGTAAACGGCTCAGAGCAACGCGTCATGTTGCATCAAGTAGAATCAAAGCCGAGTAAAATACTGTTTCAAATAGGAGACAATTTACATTTATATTTTACAGTATAATTCGCGTCCATTTGTTTCTATTTTTCCAGCAGAGAAGCTTCGCGAAAACAGTTGTTTCACAGAGTTTCAACAATTTTTAAGGGAGCAGTGTTTAGATAGGCGCATTAATTCGAGGCGCGCGTATACTACGAGCACATTAATTGGGGGCACACTAATGCGTTCAAGGCGCTCGTAAAAGCACACTAATTGGGAGAAAAATCCTTCTTTTCACATTAATTACATCACCTTGAAATTTTAACATTTTGAAATTGGAAAGAATATTCCAATAAAAAGGAAGAGTTTCGAAACGAATATAAAGTTCGAACGGATGAAACTAAAATCGAATAATTCGTTAATTAATTCGCGAATTAACAAGCTGGCTTAATGGCGCAGTAATTGGGACAAAGATCCTCCTTTTTGTTTCAATTACGTTACCATGAAATATTAATATTTTTTAAAAAATATATTCCAATTATATCGACGCGAAGATTCATTTAAAAATCGTAAATTCTATCGCTCGTATATAGGTGACATGACTTGCAACGATTGCGTTGTAACAAACTGCTTTTACGTCGTAATTCATGATAAAACTATAGCACGAGGTTGCAGAGGATGCCTCGTCGATTCGCCATAAAAATCGCAGTCAGTGGGAAGATTTCCTTCGAGGACCGTGGACCTCGAAAAATTCTGAAATAAGCACCGATCGGTGAATCGCTGAACCGGAAGTTGAGCACTTCGATATTCGAAGTCGCAGTGCAAAGCAAAACGATAATCGACGACTTTCTTCGGCCGATCTAGCTTTTCGCAACGAAGGAATAAAAAGCCGTAAGGTCGTTTAACGCGTTCTAAAATCATCGTTTTAATAGTTCTTCGTGACGGACAAGCGCCGCCATAATCCGTTTCTCGTACAAGGTGTTGACGACGCGTGCAGTTGGTTAATGCAATTTTTAAATAGCGCTCATCATCGTGTCGTTACGATGGAAGAACCAGTCCGCTCTCCCTTTTAACAAAGGTGCGACGAGTTCTCTTTCTTTTCTCCTAAATATTCCATTAACGAACCACCAGGTTCTCTGTATCGGTCGCAGGCAACGGTAGCCGCGTACAGCCGTTCGTTTCCCTTCCGAATCGTTTTGCATGGTCGAAAGCAGCGGCGTATCTGAATTCTCTAAACGGTAACGATGTTTGGAATTCGAGCGCATTTCCCACGGACGCGTAAAACGTCTATTCGATTTTTGGCGATTCTCGAGAGAAAGAGAAAGAGAGAAAGAGAGGGGTAACAGTTCCCACGATCGACCCCGAAAATCTCGTCGCAGAGATCGCGATCTTCGAATCTTTTAAATTAGTACGAGGAATCGACGGGCCGGCGAGGCGAGCGGCGCCGTCTCGTTTTAATTTCAGGACCGAAGTCTCGGGAGAACGAGGCAGGAAGGAGAAAGAGACGCGCGAAAGTGGGAGAAACGACGAGCGAGAGAAAGAGGAGAGAAAAAGAGAGGGACAGAGAGAAAGAGAGAGAGAGAAGGAGAGGGAGGAAGACCACAGAAGGGGGAAGGTAGGGGGCACGTAGTAAGCGTAGTAAGACACGACCGGAAGTTCGAAAGGGGAAGCCCCTCGTGGAGGCTGGGGAACCGGAAACGGCCGAATGCTCGTCACGAGCCTCGCCGGCCGGCCCGAAGAAAACCAGCCAGAAAGAAAGAGCAGCCGACGGTAGGCGCGAGAGAGCAACAGAGAGAGAGAGAGAGAACAGGAGCGGTCTCGGAGCGATGCTCGAGGGAGAGAAAACGAGCAAACGAGAAAACGAAAGGATTTTACGGGCAGAGGCTGCTAAACGAGCTGCGGATCAAAGAGCGGCGTATTAATTGATATTAATTACTGTTAGCTCCCTTTCTCTTTCTCTCCCTCTCTCGCTCTCTCGCTTTCTCGCTGCCTATCCATCCATTTAACCGTCATCCGTCCGTCCGTCTGTCTTCGCCCGCTCGATCTTCTGCTTTTCTGGAAAGATTGCGAAGAGTCTCGGTCGAAAATAGCAGCGTCGACGACCCACGCGCCTCGACTTTCCGGTCTCCGACGAGGAGATCGTCGCGAATCTGCCTCGCGGAACTCGGATCGCTTTCGAAGCCACCGAACGGGTCGAACATCGGTGAACGACGGACGACCGATGTTCGCCGGCCCAGGGGTCCTACCGATAAATCGTGGATAAATCCCGCGCGCGTGTCCGTCGACGCCTACGGACACCGGGGCCGTGTACTACACGATCGATTAACAATCCGTGGACACGGTGTCGCGGACCCCGTAAAAAGGAACGATAAGAAAGCGAGACACAAAAGAGTGGGACCGAACGAGGGAGACGGCGAACCGGTGGAGAATAAAAGTCCCGCACGCCTCCGAAATATGTAACCCCGACGCTTCGGGAAGAAGCGTCGCGTTCCGCGCCGACGAAGACACCGTCGAGTACACGCGTGTCGCTCGACAAAAGCCCGCCGCGGACGGAACGCACACGATCGCGCGGCCAACAAGGTGGGAGTATGTCCGAGAACGAGTAATACGGAGCCGACAGATTCGACCGACCGACCGACAGACCGAGAGAGAAACAGAGAGAGAGAGCGTGTGCGTATATATGTGAACCAGGGAGAGAGAGAAGGAGAGAGAGAGTGGGACAGCGAGGGAGGACACAAAGAGCCCAGTGACCAAGGGAGAAGGAGCACTAATGAATGACTACAAAAGGAACAGGTACGGAAAGAGAGTGCGCGACCAGTGTGTGTGTGTGTCTGTGACAGAAGGACAGAGACAGAGAGAGATAGAGAGAGAAAGAGAGAGAGAGAGAAGGAAGAGAGAGAAAGAAGAGAATGAGAGCAGAAGTAGGAGAGAGAAAGCAAAAATAAGGGAGTGAGGGAAAGAGAGCACAAGAATAAGAGAAAGAAAAAATAGGAGAGTGAATGAGTGAGAGGGATGGGGAGAGAGAGAGAGAGCAAGAGTAAGAGAAGGAAAGTAGAAAGAAGAAAGTGAGAGTAAGAAAGAAAGAACGAGAGAAAGCAAAAAAAAAATAAGAGACCAAGAGGAAGAGTGGAAGAAAGGAAGCAAAAATAAGAGCGCAAGAGAAGGAGCAAGAGTAAGAAAGCAAAAATAAGAGTGCGAGAGGACGAAGAAGAGTAAAGAACGAGAACAAAAATAAGAGAGCGACGGAGAGAGTGAAAGTAAGAAAGTAAAAATGAGAGAGCGAGAAAGAGCGAGGGAGCAGGAGTAAGAGAAAGAAAGAATAAGAGAGAGGGAGAGCAGAACAGTGGCGAACAGAGACGGAAGCAGTGAATGAACGCCGACGAGAGAGAGACGGTGGTGTCTTCGTGGATGAGACAGACAGACAGAGAGAAAGAGAGAGAAAGAGAGCGGCGTTCGTGTGTATGCGAGAAAGAGAGAGGGAGGGGAGCCGACGGTAGCACGCACGCGAAGGGGATAAGGGACGTCACACGAGGGTGAGCCAGCACGGAGAGGAGAGTTATTTTGGTGCGTGTATCGAAATCAGAATGCAACAAGTGACACATGCGTGCCTCTACTGCCGTGGCCAGAAACATTGCTTAAATCTCCAGCTCGATTCCCCTACGCCCCGTGCAGCGAACATACGCTTCCAAGTATAGATCCGCCATCGGGAACTTGACAAGACCCGATAGAAGCTTTGACACGGTTCCATTCCCGCCTTACCGAGTCGCTAACGAGACTACCGAGAACGACCGAGCCGTTTCGAGCGGAACCGCGTCGATCGTCGATCCGACGCTCCTCGTCGCTTCGATTCGACGCTTCTGTCGTTTCCCGCGATACTTTTTCGCATCCGACTCGCTGAATCGGACCTGTCTTCTCTTAGGATAGAATCATTGGCAATGCATAGAATACGGACGAATTTAATCGCAAAGACGGTACGAAGATGTACCTGAACTTTCGAATCTGAGCGAAAGAGAAGCGAAAACAAAAGCGCTCATCTTCGCGCCCCGTTATGTCATAGTAATTGGTGGCACCTGCTCCCAAAATCTCGTTAACGCTGAACTCTACAACCATCGATCAAAACAACCGGTTCATTTCGCAAGAAACGACCGAGCGAGTAGAAAGATCGAACACAGCGTTCAATAACCTTCTCATTACAAGATCCGCCATTAAAATCCACAGAAACGAATTAAAAAATCTCCTCGCTCGTTCGATCGACTGCAACCATAATAACCCTTTGCAGTCCAAGCAATTTTAATTCGTAACTCGAGACATTTTTCTATTCTAGAATAATTCCATTGCACGTGGTTCATTTAATTTCGGGCATATCAAATTCGTTAGTATTAATCGTACGCGCAACACTTCAATTTTTGCTAGCTTCTTGAATACAAAACGTTGTAATGTAAAAATTATTTCGAATAATAGTCTGCGAATTTTTAATGTCGCCTCAGAGGAGCCATATTGGAGTGCTGAGGGTTAATAATTGCAGTTGAATGGTGTTCTTCGGACGCGCGAAATTTCCTTTTATTCGTACGTCGAGGGGGTTAAGGAATTCCGGAACGCGCGGATTCCGCGATTGAAATTCGAAGGGAGGACGAAATAAAACTGCGAGAGAGGATGATCGATCGCCGCGAAGGTGTTCCCCGTCCCGAAATGCGACGTTCCACGAAGACGGGGCACAGTTAGCGCGAACGAAGCATTCGTATGCAGTGTGCCGGCCGTGTAGACGGATAGGCGATCGTGCCTCGCCTGGCCGGTTCGTCCCGTTCATTCACTAACTCGCTTCGTACTCCAGTACATTATTGTTAGACAACTGCCCGTTTCCGGCGCTATCGCTTCTACGTGTTTGTCATATTTTCGTCGGCCATTGTGGGACGCCCGGCGCGAACGAACCGCGGCTCGTTCCTTTTTCCTTTTTGCCCCTCTTCCTTTTTCCTCTTCCCTTTTCCTCCTTCCCTTCGTCGTCTCGCGAATTTTCACCACGAACTCTTCGCGACTACCACGATATCGTGGTACCCTCTCCGCTCGGACTCTGTATTTTAATTCAAAACGTAAACAACCTCCGCTGACCATCGACGGACTCGCGAATTTTCAGTGTTTTCGATATTTCTATCTGAACTGCCATTCGACGACCAAACAACTTTATGCATTCGAAGATGTTTCAACTTCAAGTGCATACGTTTCTACCCAGCTTTGACTTCGTGAATTTTTAAAACGCACCTTGCATCGCCGAAAATTGCCAATTTTAGCAACACTTTGCGCCAGAAGTCGTTTCAATATTGAAAACACACATTTCTATTGAATTTTTCTTTCGACAACCTCGCGAATCTTCAAAATGTACTCTGCGACGCCCAGAGTTGGCGATTCAAGCAACTTTTTGCATCCGAAGCCGCTTCAACTTCAAGAATTATGTTTCTACCGATGTTCGTTTAATGCCAAGCGTGTTCAATGAATACATGAAAAGTTACAGGAACAATTTATGGGTTAACGAGTGGAATCGCGTATCACGGGCGAAGGAAGTGGATAAACTATAAAACCGATTAAGCTCGTTACGGTGGCCAAACTTAGACCGGAAGTAGGCGAACGTTCTGTTAAAGCTCGGATCTCTGGAGAATCGCGTAGGAACCGGTACGCGACCGTTCTAGTCGAGAGACGTATCGCTTAATTGTTATTTCGTTTAATGCTAAGCAAGTTCAACAAATATATATAACGAGTGAATATGTCGCTTGCGCATATTACAGATGCTGAAGATGAACGAATTAAAAGTATTCCAGAATTTCAAAGTACTTTCAGAGTAAGAAAATTTAATTTGGACTTGCTTCTTACAATCTATTATATGTATACCAATATAACCCCTTGTCCTACGATTTATTTTGTGGTAACAGTGACTAGATGATCTTCGTCCTCCAAAGAACAACGGAAAGAAAAGGAAATTTCGTAGCAATCGCGGAAGTAGCTATTCTCCAATGACTGTATACGAGCAATAATTAGATAAAATTTTATTTCGATTTATAGAAAATTAAGGACATACATATTGAGAAGACTCTGTTCGAAATCTTCTCGAAAGTCTGACTCGTTCTTATAGGCCAAGGGGTTAATGTCGCTTTACGCCATTCTACCCTCAAAAAACACAGAAGAAAGGTTACCGATAAATGGTATACAGAGAAACGCGTGAAATCGCGCATGGGCAAGCGCTACGGACTATAAAATAGGAACAGGGTAGGAAGTGGACGGCTTGTAAAAGCGATCAAGCTCGTTACGGTGGTCGAACTTGGACCGGAAGTGGAGGGACGTTTGGTAAAAGCTCGAATCTCGGTAGTATCGCGGTAGGAATCGGTACGTGACCGTTCTAGTCGAGAGACGATCGACTCCGCGTTGCGTTCGGCCTGGGATCGGGATCGGGATCGGGATCGGGATCGGGATCGGGATCGCGGGGACCCTGATTTTCGCGATCCACGAAGCTCGACATTACGATGTCGATCTCACACCTGAGCAGGAGAGCGTGCCTTTCGTGTCGCGCCGGTAACAGATCGTTTCCGGCGCGCGCGGAGCCTCCACGCCGGAAGAATTATTCAATGGCGTACTCGCTAACTGCGTCTACTCGATAGATCGCTCCGCGCCGATACCGTCTCGTCGAGCCGAGCCGAGCCGAGCCGGGCCGAGCGGAGAACGGCCGAGAGGCGATCCAACGGTGCCACGAGCCGAAAACCGCCGATGCAAATGAAATCGCGTGGAATGCCGACGATTTAGCCGCCTCTCCAGTTTTCGTCTATTCAAATTTCCTCCTCCGTTCAACGACCATGGACTTTCGAACGCGTCCGACGAGCTCCCACCTGGCTTAAACCATGCTTATAGTTCGCGCAACATTCTTACGATTCTTCCACGTTTCTTCCTTTTTTAATCCTTTGCTGGCGAGGACTTTTGAAAATACTGGAAACATCTTCTCCAGAAAAGGGTCAATATCTCTGCGACGTTTAGGACAGCACTGTAGGGCCTCAGGGAAAAAGGGGGAATAGGTGGTAGCCAATCGACTATCGCACCGACTCGCGAAACCGTCCGCTCTTTTCCTAATTTAAATCTTTCCTGCTAATCTAAATCTTTCCTAATCTTTCCTGTTAAAGTCTATTTAGTCTGGGGTTCCTGATCCCACGATACTGACTTGCTACGAAGGAATGTATTTAATAATATTTAAAGTAATAAATCGGAGACCGGTTGTTAGAACGAGCACCGCGATAGAATCAGAAGCGAGACTAACAATGGCGACGCGTCGCCTTCTCGAGAACGGAACAATTAGAAAATTAGCGACGCGAATTTACGAAGGGCTGCGGAGGACTGCGAAGGACTGCGATCGGTATTATCCCGTGTTCCATCTCGTCGAAACTTTCGTCCGGCGGCGTATCAATTAAATTCTCGTTAGCCCCATAATCTTCGGCGCGGGATCTCCGCGGAGCGTTTAGCGCCTGGGAATCGCACGAAATTCGAGGAATAGTTACGCAACCAGAGGTACGAACGATGGAAATAGAGTGTTGTCTAATTTCGGTTTCTCCGAAGATGGCTATAAAGTCGTCGGATTTGCATAAGCTTCCGCAGTCTGGCGGCCGGTGATGCATATCGGGTAGCATCGCTCCGCGATCCACGAACAGACGATCTACGATCTCCGATCTCCTTAAAGGATTCCTCTTCCCATCGATCGGCTCTCGCGGGGGGCTCGCAACGTCCCCTAAGGGTGCGTACCGTCGTCCTTCGAAGGGTCGAAGGATCCTTCGATTCTTTCACGTTTAAAAATCGATTCGCGAAGCTTCGTCGATACCTGACAATTCGTTTCCCAATATTTATGGCACCTGAGAATCAATGTCCCAAAAATAGTTTCTTCCACAAAATCGCCATGATCTAATATGTGGGCGTTTGGGAAGCGATTCTACGTCATTCGATATTCCAAAAGAAAAAGAACGTTGGTTCTGTAAGAATCGATTCTTCGAAAAAATTTAATTCTCCCTGAATCGATTATGTGCGAATCGAGAACGAGACCGCCACCCTGCTCGCTCTGCGTACTCCAGCGGAAAGTATCGAGGGAGGGTTGATCGACAGCCTGAAGCGTCGAGGTCGCTTTCGCTCGAGTTCCACGAGGGCAGAAGAACGACGAAGAACGCAGAAGTGTTCGAAAGGCTGCTTTTTCTTGCAGATTCGAATCCGAAGCGATTCGAAGCGTCCGAAAGGCTGCATTTTCTTGCAGATTAAAATTTGAATTGATTCGAAGAGTCCGAAATGCTGCGTTTTCTTGCAGATTTCAATCTGAAGCGATTCGAAGCGTCCGAAAGGCTGCGTATCCTTGCAGATTTCAATCTGAAGCGATTCGAAGCGTCCGAAAGGCTGCGTATCCTTGCGGATTTGAATCCGAAGCGATTCGAAGCGTCCGAAAGGCTGCGTTTTCTTACAGATTCGAATCCGAAGCGAATGGAAACGACAGGAAAGTTGCATGTCTTGCAGATTCGAATCTGAAGCGATTCGAAGCGTCCGAAAGGCTGCATTTTCTTGCAGATTAGATTTTGAATTGATTCGAAGCGTCCGAAAGCTAGCGATCGCGCGCGTGTCTCTCGTCGACGAGCAAGCAGACGGTCCGAAGGACTCTCTCCTGCTCCTCTCCTCGAGGGAAGAAGAAACGTGGTCGCGGAACACAACAAGGTGGAGGCAGGAGGCGGTGAACAACCACGAGGAGGTGGAGGTGGAGGTGGAGGAGGACGAAGAGGAGGACGAAAGAGGAGGAGAAGAGCGAGGCAGGGAACGAGGAGGCACGGAGGGAGTTCGCAGAGTTCTGGCTGGGTGAGCACACGTCCGGTCATTATCGGAGCTTATCTACATGAGCACACCTCAAACGTACCCAACCAAACCCGAGCGTAGGCTCGCTCGCTCGCTCGCTCGTTCGTTCGTTCGTTCGCTCGCTCGCTCGCGTACGTACCGAGACTCACGCGTTACCATTGTGCCCGTGTTTAGAAACCGCGTCTCTGTCTTCTTTCTGGCCCAACGGAAAAATTACGTTTCTCGGACTGGCCCCGAACCCGTACGACTCGAAACCAACGCAGCTACGCTAGACTGTGGTCCGAGCATGCTCGGTGAACACTTACCTGGAACAGAAAGACAATGATTTTGTTAAAACACCGTTTCTATATTCTATAAATTATAGAAATTCTGCAGATTTTACAAATTTTAGAAGTTTTACGCATTCCAGAGATTTTAGAGATATTTTAAATCATAGAGGTACTTCGAATTTTAGGGATCTTACAGGTACCAGAGGTTATACAGATTCTGAAGATTCTAGAGTTCGCGAGAATCCTGCACATTCTAGATATT
>CM052087.1:13768861-13779489 GCA_028453745.1 Agapostemon virescens
AAGTTATTTAGATTTAAAGAGTGTCCGAATACTTTTGTGAGCCACTGTACGTTATGCTCCACCGAAATCGAACTTTAACTTCTACTTATAACATTTTCTTCTATTCTCAACCATTTAGGAGGTACAGCCTGTTCCAGTTGCGTGGGACACCCTGTATATAATATAACGTGTTAAAAAGTTTTGTTGTCATGTTAAAAATATAATGTAATATAATATAATATAATATATATATAATATAACGTGTTAAAAAGTTTTCAGTAATGGATCATATGAACCTTGGAAAATTCTGAAATAATCGCCAGTAGGTAAAGCGTTAAAATATAGCGAGTTTTATTATATACGCATATTCCAATAAAACTGTTTAAATTGTTGTCTTTCATAGACCTATTCTACGTCGTCAATCAACGAAGAGCAGACGCGTTTAACGACCGCGAATTTACACGTTGATGTCCGTCCTGGACGTTGCTGTTCGCATAAGCTTGCGACTTTTGAACGCAGACTGCAGAATTTTGCCCACGGGTGTTGTCCGATCCGCGATTTAGCCTAATAACTATTAAAATAGTTGTGTCTAGTGGAAACGGCGTTGACCGGCGCGGAGGAAACAAGCTTAGCGACCGCGAATTGAAAAGTTAATGGCCGTTCTCGGTGTTGCTGTTGCTGGTTACTCGTTGTACCGAACGGTGAATTGGATCGGCAGTGCCGCGGCTCCGGGCGGCGGTGTGAAAAGGGAAACGGGGCTTGCTCGGCTCGGCTCAATGAAATCGCGCGAGCGCGCTTACGCTCGCGCGGTCGCTTGCGCAACCGCCACCGATTCCACCGGATAAAAACCGGAACGCTTGCAGATAAGATTCAGGATAGCTGAAAATGCATTAACACCGGCGCGGTAAAGAGAGCAGAAAGATAGATGGAAAAAAGAAAGAGAGAGAGAGAGAGAGAGATAAATAGAAAGATCACCTTTTTCCCCCTCGATACAGGTTCCCCGTGAACTGGAAACCGTGAGATCGTGCGTCGGCGTCGTGACGCACGAAAAATCGACGATCGATCTACCTCCCTGGTCTCGCGAAACCGTGTCACGATCGAGCCCGAGAAACGAGATCATTAATGGAGCGTGAATATGAAAGGATCGACCTTACGTTTCGTTGACGTTAACGAGACGCGGCGACCGGCTGCACGCCGTCGAACGCTCGCGGTAAAACGTGGAATCGTCGTCGCGGTCGTGCTCGTCCACGAGCGGAAAAAACGCGTCGAGGTCGTGGGGGTTCGAGGTGAAAAAGGGTTATTCGGCGACGGATTCGATCGAGAGCGCGCGAAAGCGATCGAGAGGATCGAAAGAGGACGATCATCGGCGCTCGGTGGTTGCGCCTCGAAGAAGGCGCGCGCGGCCCACCGACGCCAATAAACGAGCAGCGAACACGGGAGACAGGGCGAAACCGGGGACTAATGATAGCTTCGGGCGACGATTAGCGCCTCCGTCGATCCCGGGACCGACTGTCTTCGATGCCTGACGGCGACGAACCTTCTAAAGGCTTATTTGCCTCGGTTTAATTAATTGCCCCTCGGCCTATCCTTTCAGCTAGCGAGCTGCCGCCTCTTTCGCTCCGATCCGATCCGATCCGTTCCGTTCCGATCTCTGCTCTCGGCGTACACGCCGAAAGCACACCGAAAATCGGCCCTGCGAACCCACCTATCGCGAGGAACGAGTTTCTCGTTTATTTCGTGCAGAGTTGTCCGCGAATCTTGGTTCATCGGCTTCGCGGTGCTTCGATCCTCTCTTTCTCTCCCTATCTATCTGTCTATCTGTCTCTCGTTCTCTCTCCCTCGTCCTCCCCTTCTCTCCTCGCAGTTCCACTCGCTGTCTCGCTCTCTCGCTGAATCGATATCTTAATCGCGTAGCCGAAGCGTCGTGAATCCTGCGGCTAATTATCATTCTTCCGATACCCTTATCTAGAAGCAGCCGCTTTAAAACGCTCGGAACGCTTTATTGCTGGTCAGAAACGGGCACAGTTTTAATTGGCCGATTACGAGGATCGTTGGCCGATCAGCCGCGTATGTTCCCCGGGTGTAGATTCGCCCGTTCCGCGGTTCTAGACGCTGTTAAACGTTCCGTTCCTCTCCGCAAGGTGTTTTCTTTATTTTCGCTTCCGACCGTTCGCGATTTCTATGGTTCCAGTTCTGTTCCGTTCGCGGTGTCTGTATTCGTCTATCTGCGATTTCTAGATGGGGTACCTTTGCGATTTCTAAATGGTCTGCTTCGCGATTTCTAAATTGTTCGATTGAGTCTCCTTGCGTTCTGTCCGGCGTCACGTCGGTTTTGTCGTGATTGGTTGAGGGTAGTTTTTGGTGGAGGAATAATGTAGCGCTTTTTAATTGGTTATGGAAATGATGGAAGGAGTGTGCCCGAAGAAGTATACGCGAAGGAGCGAGAAACGGTCAATGAGCGATTATCCTGATTCATTGCAGGGTTGTCTGATTTTTCGTGTCTTCGAGTACGTCGCACGCGGTGTCCGTTCGTCGGGACAAAACTTTCGCTTATGCTTTATGCTTTCGGTTAACACTTTAACGACCGGTAGCGTTTCGAGAATCCTATCTGCGGGAAAATTGCGCGGGAATATTGCAAGAATTCTGAACGAATGTAAGCGCTGGGAACAAAAAGTCGATTAATCGACTGCCGGTCGGTAAAGTGTTAAACTTGCTTTTCATTTATGCGTTACAAATTTTCGAAGACGCGGTTAGGCACAGACAACCTTCGCTGTTGCCATCGCAAAGTATAGCGTTTAGAAAATAGCGTACGGTACAGAGACGATTCTACGAGAAAGCCTGCGGCGAGCGATTCGCTGGAAAACTCGCGGAGCATCGGAGGCTGCGCGAAGCCAGAAGCCTCTAAAAGGGTTAAAGCACGGAAAATTGTTGCGAGGGCGACGTCGGGACGCGAAAGAACCGAGCCAGACCGGTAGGTAGGTAGGTAAATGACGTATAGATGCGTATCGCGCACAATGCAGGCTCGTGGGAGCCTGTGTGCGCTCGCTCCCACGCCGGTTTTGTCTGGACGACCGACCCAGACCAGCCCTCGAACTGCTACAAAGGATTCTCATCGCTCGCCTGCGAGAGCCGTTCGCCAATCTAGTTTCTAGCGGCCAAGCAAGACCGTTTAACCTGTCAACTACGAGGACGAGCCGGCTTCGTCGCCTTCTTCCAACGAACGCAGTTCTCCGCCTTGCTGGCCGCGGATCAACAACGAGTGGTCTCTAGGCTTTTCGTTCGATCCCGATACGCAGCCTCGCGAGGCTGAATTGAAACTACTTTATTCTACTCCCCTTTCCGCTCTACGTCGAAGACCTTGACGAGAAAGGCGGCAGGCTTCTCGGGAAAAGCTTGCAAAAATCGCTACGATCCTTGATAGAGATCGGTATACTTCTATGTACTGCTACATAGAAGAAGAATATCAAGAATACGAAGAACTCGAATCGCGAATGAAAATTGCAACACAGTTTCTCAAAAGAGCGTACGGATTACCAAATTCGTCTGTATTCTAGAAATTGTACCAACGGCTGCTAGAAATCTTAGAGCTACAATTTTATATAAATTGGATTTACAGTTACGATGAATTTACGCGCAAGAGGGACTTCCAGTCTCGCGACGAAGACGCGACAGATCGCGCCATTGCGCGTAAGTAAACTGGTCTTGGATTCGCACCCTGGAGATGTCGCGATTAGCGCAAACGTCGAACAGTTTGTCGGAGGGGCGTTCCCGAATCGGGAGAAGGATCGCGGGAGTTTGCGCGAGGGAACGGCTACGGGGACTCGTAAAACTTGGATTCCTCGTCTCCGGCGTTTCGCGGAGATGCGACGAGACGGATCGAGAGTCGATTGCGAAATAGTTCGCAGCGAAAGGTCGGCGATCGGGCGGCGGTTTTTCGCCGGCCTTCGGCGAGTTCGGAGCCGCGCGGCGGAACGCGCGCCTTTTCGATCGAGCAGAAACGCTACCGGCAATAAAACGGTCTGCGCGGTCGTCCCGACACGCAAGCCATTAATTAATCCATTAGGCCAGTTACGTTGGCCACGGTCCTCTCTCTCTCCCGTTTCGCGTGCAAATCCTCTCGCTCCCTTTCTCTCCGGCGTCCTTCTCTCTCTCCCTCTCTAACCCGCGCCGGTTCCGAAGAGCCGCACGGCGGCACACCGTTCGGATAATTAATCCCTGTGAAATAAGAAACGAATATTGCGTTGCGAATTCCAGTTTATTGTCGGTGCACGCCGGCCATTCTTCGGTTTCGCGGGCATCCAGAGAGAACGGACGCCGGCTACCGTGCTCCGCCGTTCTGCTCTTTTATATTTTTAACCCTGCCGCGACGAGCCTCGACGTTTATGCCCTCTGTAAACCACCCGATCGGACCGAACCTCGATCTCTCCGATACCTCCGCCTCTAAATCCGCTTCGAGGCCCTTCCACCATGCTCCGTCCTCGAACCTTTCGACTCTGCTCCATTTCGCTCCCGTTCGCGTCCTGCCGCGCCTGCAATTTAGCGTCCCTCCGATTAGGCTCGCGATCATCTTTTCTGGTTCCGACAGCCATCGCGTACCGTTTCTTCGCGTCGTTTATTTGGAAACTAGCGTACACCGAAAACCGATTCCAACGAGAGGCGAACGCAGGAATTCCGCGCAGAGACCTTAACACGGCAATGCCTAACCTGCACCCCCGAAAACCGGAGGAACTCAAAGACCTCCATCGTGGTTCGAGGGTTTGAGCCTCGGCGCTAGAATGGCGGCCCTAAAAATTGCCATACTATTTGCAGTTGAGAAATCGATAACAATTTGAACGTTCCAATAATAGCAATCGATTTCATATGCACGAAAGGAAATAAACTGCGTACAATGGAGCTACTACAGGTAAAAATATCGTTTCGATTATGGAATTGCTTCGAGTGCAAAGGGTAAAATTATTTCAGAAACGAAGAATTATCCATCGCGGGATATAAAACGAGAAAGAAACGAGTCACTTTCGGACGGAATCTACTCTAATCGTTCCCGTACGTTATATCTTGCCTGCGTTATCTCCGGAGTGCGAATAACGTGAAAAGAATCGATTCGATGCAAAAATAATGGGCATTTACGTCGGGTTCGCTGCCCTGCCTTTTACGCGGTAGGAAAACTTTCGAACAGCCACCGATGCAAATATAAAATATCTCACGAAATTGACAGGTGCAAAAATTACGCTCGCTGCTAGCGCAACGACGAACGCGTTCGCCGCTGCTAGGCGAACCGTTCGAACAACGTGTATTGACTTTTCACATGCGCGGTCGATTTAATGCGCAATTATTGTTGCGCTGAATTTCTCCTCTCATCGGCCTCGACGACGTTGCGAAACGAGACTTCCAACGATCTTGAAATCTCGTAAATAAATCGACCTTCGGGGAAAAATCGTTTCTGCCTTTACGCGAGCCCCATAAAATCCTACAACCGAGCCGCCTTTCGCAGCTCGATATAATTTTGGAGAACAAATATTTCAAATGTTATTTTCGACTGTTGCCGTTCCACCAAAGCAAACGCTGTGCTATTTCAATGATAAACCTACCGAGGTGTAAAATTTACTGAGGAATATGTAGACCGATCTTTACTCGTCGAATAATTCAAAGATGCGGTTTCTACAAATTGTTATGCTCGCAAAATGAAAGATATTAGGGAGCGCCATTTTGGTACGTTCTGGGATTCTCGGTTGAAAACGTTTTCCAACGAATATAAGATTTCTATCAGAGATTTGAGGCTTTCACAGCCCGGCATCGTACAATTATTATCGTTGAGGCTTTCGGGTGTAAGCTGTGCCCGAAAGCAAGATATTTCGCAACGTTTCGCAAGCATTGCAGCTAACTTCATCAGGGGATCAGAAGACAAATTGATACCAGTATCTTCCAGTATATCAGTGTCTTCCGATCCCCTGATGAAGCTAGCTGCAATGCTTGCGAAACATTAGGAAATATTTTTCTTTAGGACACGGCTTACACCCGAAAGCCTCAACAATAATAATTATAAGATTTCTAATAAAACGAACCGTTTGCCATCAGATGGGATCTTCCGACGCGCGTAGCTTTGGCGAAGGTTTGAAGTGTAGATTTGGCGATTTCTGCGATCGCTGATCGCAGGACTGGAGAAACTCGGACGCCCGGAGAAACGGCAAGGCGAGCGGGATTTCGGAAATGAATTTTCCCAGCAACCGTTGGCGCAATCGACACCCTTCGGCGCGAACCCCGCTTCATTATTAAAAAGCAGGCGGACTCGTGTGGGAAATTGGAAACGTTGGGGTTGGCTGCTGGCCGGTACGGGCCGGCGTTACAGGTGTTCGACGGACGAACACGTGAGAATGTGTCGCAGGTGCTGCGCCGGGCCGGCGCGCTCCGCTCGAAGGGCTGGCCGGTGCTCCCTTACATTATTGTTTCGCGTCGTAAATGGTTATTATCGTTCGTGCGGGACAGTTTAGAAGGTCGGCGGGGGTAAAAGAGAGGGAGAAAGACGTTGGTTGCGTGCCCTCGGCAAACCTACCCCGCGCTTCGAATCGTTCACGCTCGCACCGTACCACGAGAGACCAGTATTATTCGCGTCGCGCGGCTTAATCGTCGATTCTTGCGTCGAGGACTCCCCTCCCTGCTATCCGCCAAAAGATTGCGAATTTGACCCGCGAAAAGACTGAAAGTGCTTTGGAAAGCACGACACAGTGGAAGAAAATTCAAACACCCCAACGGGGCGTGGCCTGATCGCTCTTGGCTTCGATAGAGTCTCTGCATCCCCTGAAAACTTCCCCGCGCGAAATGCGCCGAGTGGGTCGGACCAACGTCCTAAGTTTGATCCACAATCTGCGGGTCTCGCTAAAATTGGCCTTTTTGCGTTCGAATTTTCTTGCTGAGCTGCGTAAAACGTACCCGGTAGGCGTGGTCTGGATGCTCTCGATTTAGATAGGCCTCGAGTAGCATCGCGGGTCTGACTCGTGTTCCGCACCCTTTGAAAATTGATTTCCGAAGACTGTGACAATTATCCGTTTCAAGTTTGCCCCTTTTCGTTGCAATATCTCGACAGCCTACAATTCTACGATGGTTATTCTCGACGCTCTGATCCTAACAATCGATTCTCAGGGATTCCCTCCTCCATCTGACTGTTCCTCGACGCATCGAAGAATCCCGTGTCCCAACGAATCTGTGGCTTGTCGTTTGCGAATTGGCCCTTCGAAAGACGAGCATTATCGTTGCGGGCAGGGATACGCGTTCGCGTTTTTCGCTGTTGCGTTGGCATCGCGTATTCGGAACAAAGCGACGTTGCCCCTTCAGCGAAGCGTGACACCTTGTGGGGGACGAAGGGGGCAGAGGGACGTGGACGGTGGCAGGGGCAGGGGGCAGGTCGAGGGGGGCAACGAGAGGCAACGTCTGCCGAAATGCCGTTCGAATGGCGGCCATGTTAATGCGCCGGGCGAAAGACAATTGCGTTCCCGTGTTCCCTGGAAAGTGCGTTCTCTTTCCGTGCCGGAGAGCCGCGCCATGAATTCCTCGCGGCGGCGTTTTTCGCAGATAACAGCCGCAGGCCGACAACGTTAATGGCGGAACAGGTGGCCGCCGAGGCGTGACACGGTGACGTCATTGGTCCCCTCGTGCCACCGACTCCTCCGCCTCCGCCACTGATACCATACGAAACTTCTCGGCCATAACGTCGGCTCCTCTCGTGCTCGCTCTCTTTCTCTTCTCTCTCTTTTCTCTCTCTTTCTTTCTTTCTCTCTCTCTCTCTCTCTCTCTCTGTCCTCGTTCATGCCCCTCGCCACCTGAATACATTTTCGGCCGCTCTGGCCCGTGACAATTCTGCGAAACCATCGCCGCGAGTATCGCCGAATCTTCTTTTCTCTTTCACCCTCTGTTAATATTCGCATAATTACGCCGAGCGCTCCCGAGCCAGACGAAATTCCACGCGATCCGAAGTCTCGAATAATATACCAAGACGTCTTCTTTGTACACCCGGTGGGCGTGGCCTAGTTGCCCCCGAGGCTCGCCGAGAGCCAGAACGGTGCTCCGGAGGGCACTCTGTTGTCTACGAGTGCCATGGGTTGCTCGGGAGCAACGCTTTAATAGCAAAACGATTATTTATCTTGTTCTCTCCCTCTCTCCCTCTCAGAACAGTGCCCAACTTAAACTTTGCATCCCCTGAAGATTACGTTAGACGCCTTATTTGAATTTTTCTCTTTCCAGTGTAGCATTCTTACTCTTCTCCGCGCGGAATGCAACCGGTGGGCGTGGTCCTGCGGCTCTCTACTTCGACGGAGCCCGAACAATGTCCTAGGTTCGTTCCACGCTTCGCTCGCATTACAAACTGATCACCGACGAGAACGGCAACTGTCCCCTTTGAGTTTTCCTCATTGTCCGAAGATATCTCGTTGCTCCTCTCCGTAAAACGCCCCGCGTGGGCGTGGTCGAATGGCTCTAGACCTCTTAAAGGACGACCTCTCGGTTTCGACGAACGGGATCATCGAAATTAAAACGTCGTGGGGAATTTCGTCGGTCGATTCGACGTTCCCATCGTTCCCTGTAAAAGCGCAGCGACTTCCTCGACTGGAAAGCGTATCGCCCGAGAAACGATACCGACAGCCGTGATAGAGCGGTCTCCCTCGAGTCAGCGCTCGACGAACACGACCGAGACTATCCCGTGCTAATTGTTTTTCATAAATTTTCCTTTTACATGCTCCGTTGGTCGCGACGAGCGTGGCGCGCGCTATCGCTCGCTCCTCGGAGCGGTTTCGAGCCGTTGCCGCGACCGTTGCTGCCGTTGCTGCCGTTACTGCCAACGCCGAGCGGTTTCGATCAGCCCGTTTTGCCAATATCCGCACGCGAATTTACCGGTTGTCCGTGGTCGTTATTCGACGGTCGAACAGCACGCGAACGAAACGCGAGCCGGCATAAAACGCGTCTCGATAACTTTCACGATAAACATCTCGTAAATCGTTTTAACCGCGCTGAAAACCGCGTGGCTCCGGGACACGTAACACCGTTGCCAGCCGGTCGATCGACCGCGCTCCACGGAAATCGAATCTGGCAGCGGCTCGAATCGCTGACAGGACAAATCCAAGTCCGGGGCGACCGCGCGGAAACCTCCGTAGCTTGTGCGCGTTCTCTGCGGTCTGCGATCCGATGCGATCGCGCTTAAAATCGGCGACAGGTGCGATTTCCGCGCGCGGCGATCTCCGCGCGAGCGACGGACGCGCTCGTTACGTATTCCGGGCGGAGATCCGCGCGGATAAGGTCGCGCGGTATCGAGCCGGTATCTCGGTAATCGAGGAAACCCGCCGCGGCAGAAAATACCGTCGCTTTTCGAGATAATCGCGCGGCTGGGCCGGCCGGTGCGTCCAGCGATCTAGTCGGGGCCCAAGGTCGCCTCTTCTTCCGATCCCCGTCGCGAACCTCGAGGAACGAGAAGAGCGGACGAGAGAAGAGGAGCGAGAGCAAAATTCTTTTTGCGCGGCAAACGGGAGCCTCGTCGTCCGGACGAAAAACGCGAGCCGAGGGCCGGGGAGAGCGAGCGCGGAGAGTCCGGAGCCGAGAGACTGACGGAGAGAAATAGACGGAAAGAGACGGGCACAGAGAGAGAGAGAGAGAGAGAGAGAGAGAGAGAGGGAGAGAGAGCGGCAGAAAAAGAGAGAAGGGCAACCGACGAAGGAGAGAAGCGCGGAGAGCCAAGAGGAGAGCAGAGAGAAAGAGAGGAACAGGATCATCGAGGATTGGACAAACGAAACTCCTCCCGCGTTATCTGCGTCCAACCTGCACCCACGCATCAATTCACCGCAGCAACGGACAACGAGAGGGAGAGAGAAACACAGAGAGAGAAAGAGAGGAGAGCCCGCGAGAGACCGAGAGAAACGCGGCACGAACCTCGAGAGAGGGAGAAACCGATTCTCCACCATGCCACACCGATGTTTGCCACCGCTGGCGTCGCTACCACCGGGGCACGCCGGCAGCCATGACCTCCTAACAACACGCTCGCACTCTTTAGCCCGCGAATTCGCAAATTCGTCGCCGTCAATCGCCTGGACGACCGCTTTTCGATCGTGATTTCCTCCTGCTCCTCCTGTCCGAGCGATTCCGTTCGTCGGCGAGGCAGAAACACCGATGGTACATTCTTGTCTGTCCAATGAGACGGATTGTGACACCGGTGGTACATGGGCCAGATAAGAGAAAGTAAGAAAAAGAATACTCCCGTCCCACAGCGAGGACACTGAATTCAGGCCCCATCGCGAACGTGTTAAACCGTCGAGCCGTCGCGGCCATCGTTTCGCCAGACAATCGGAAAATCGTGTTTTCTTTGCGCGGCGTACTCGAGTTTACGTAAACCGCATTCGCACTCCTACGCTCGCCAGTGGATGGCCAATTAGAAGACACTTTCCCGCGGTTGGTCGATCCGACACCGATTGCTATACCGGGTGTCCCGGTCGAGACGATTGTTTCGAAAATCCTTGGACGAGGAATCGAGGAGCATCGACGTCGAGGAGCACAGCTCACGATGCACGGGTTTCTTTGCAGGTGAAGACGCTTCACAGATTTCAAAGTCACTTTAAATTGTCTTTATGGAATCGCTTATTCTCTGTATCTTTCGCGAAACGAAACAATTGATT
>CM052087.1:13779989-13791612 GCA_028453745.1 Agapostemon virescens
TGCGCGTTTTCCGTCAACGATTCGGAAACGAATCCTCGAATCGCGAAGCCACGAAAGTAAAACTTTTGCGGAACGACCTCGAGAATCGTCCCTGTCGAGGAACGTTTCCGGTGCATCCTGTATACGGTTATGCTCGCAGGTTCCGCAAACGAGAGGAGCCATCTTTCCGCGCGAGAATCGTCCAATGAATGGCGCTCCTGACGGAGCCAAACAGAGATCGACTTTTCCAAAACAAATTTTTTAATCGCCTAGCCGACGGACGTCCGCCTTAGCCGCCGTCTGCGCGTTTTCCGTCAACGATTCGGAAATGAATCCTCGAATCGCGAAGCCACAAAGGTAAAGCTTTTGCGGAACGACCTCGAGAATCGTCCCTGTCGAGGAACGTTTCCGGTGCACCCTGCATACGGTTATGCTCGCAGGTTCCGCAAACGAGAGGAGCGATCTCTCCGCGCGAGAATCGTCTAACGAATGGCACTCCTGACGGAGCCAAACAGAGATTGATTTTGCCAAAACAAATTTTTTAATCGCTTGGCCGACGGACTTCCGCCTTAGCCGCCGTCTGCGCGTTTTCCGTCAACGATTCGGAAACGAATCCTCGAATCGCGAAACCACAAAGGTAAAGCTTTTGCGGAACAACCTGGAGAATCTTCCCTGTCGAGGAACGTTTCCGGTGCACCCTGCATACGGTTATGCTCGCAGGTTCCGCAAACGAGAGGAGCCATCTTTCCGCACGAAGATCGTTCAACGAACGGTTCTTCTGACGGAGCCAAACAGCGATTGATTTTTCCAAAACAAATTTTTTAATCGCCTAGCCGACGGACTTCCGCCTTAGCCGCCGTCTGCGCGTTTTCCGTCAACGATTCGAAAACGAAACGTCGAATCGCGAGCGCTCGGTTTCTCGCGTCTTAATATAAATCACGAGCGCTTTGTGGTTCGACCGGCGTTTGTGGGCGAGTTGCGCAACCTCTCGATAAAATTTCCGAAGATCTGGCAGCGAGTACCGGCGACTCGGGCCCACCCAGTTTGGCAACCGGCCGCTGCCAAATTGACGTCTGGCAGCGCGCGAACAAAATAATCGACCGCGACCACCGATGGACCGGGACGTTCGCCGAGGGTCGGGGGGAAGGCATCTGGCACGCTTCTATTTATAATTGTCATTCATACGGTTCGAGCTCGCTCTATGAAGTCCTGCGAAGTATTAATAAAGAGCCGAGGAGGCGGATCGTACGATGACGGAACGGGAAAATGATTATTCCGAGTCGCAGAGAGGAATCCAACCTCGGAACTTCGCGCTCGAGTGGCCCATCGAGGATGTCGCAACCTTGATCGAATATCTGTGCTCGTCTATCAACCCTTTCAGATCGAACGGCGCCCCCGAGGCACACCGGAAATCGCTTTACCGTTTCCAAAAACCTTTACGGCACTGCGACCGCGTTTAAAAAACCTCAAACGTATTTTTTAGAAACTATCAAGTATCGTGAACGCCTTGCTGCACTTTAACACTAGAATTACCAAACCAGTTAAAATGACTTGTCCCTACTTATTTCGTTTGCAATTATAAAAATTATATAAATTTTGAATTTATAAAAATGTTTTCATTATTAATTTCCGATTTACTTTTTTAATGAACCACATGTTACAATAAAAATTGAATGTAGTTTAAGTAGATGCAGTCTTGTTATTATTACAAAACAATACATATCGTTGCATTTATTGTTAGATAGTTCTAGTGTTAACGAGTCTGACTCGTGATAATAATTTTGGCCCATACGAGAATATCAAAAATCACACTCCTAAGATGAAGTATATTTGGATTTCGCCAAACGTAAATTGACCCGTTTAACGTGCGTCGTCTCCAATCGCTGGGGCTCGAATTTCGTCGATCCAAATGGTCCGGCAAAAAGTTAAAAAGATCACTTCGATTTCCACGTGGAATTGCTGCGAGTGCAAAGGGTTAATATTGCAAATAAAAATATGGCGAGGTCGGAAAAGTGTCGCGACGCTAAACGCGACCTGTAAAAGTCTTGCGACTAGCGTTTTGGGAATCGCGTCGAGTTGCTCAATTTTAGACTCCATTTTAAACAATATAAGAAATTCGCAGCGTTGAAAACTTGCTCCGACAGTTTTTAAATTTTTCTAATTATTAGCAGCGGCTCGCACAGCGTGCGTCGTCGCTGATTCCAGGGCTTCTTCCTCGACTTGTTCGCCGATTCCCTCGGACGATCGTAGCGAAACCGTGGATGTTCGCGCTGTTAGCCGGGTAATCGGTTCGGGATGCTCGAGAGCAAGCGAGATCGCCACCGATCCGCGATATTTTGTCGCTGGCAATTTGTCGACGGAAAAAGAAAGGAGCGACGCGATTATCTGTTAACCCTTAAGTGGACCCGTGAAGTAAATGCACGTCGGTTTTGCGTCCGCGGATGATAAAAGTTTGTCTACCTGTTTCTCAGTTTCTTTGCCGGAATTACATGTTATTGCCGCGGATAAAAGACGGTTGCACGGTAATACTAATGCAGAACGCGCGGGGGGAAATGGCTGTTCATTCGCCGATTGCACACCGTGTACACGCGAGACGCTTTGATTAGAACGGATCCTGCAACTATTACACATTTTATACATTGCCGCGAACGCTTGTAATCCTGTTGCACCGTGCAGCAACGTCTTCGCAACGCGGGATCATTGTTTGCGTTTTCTCGCGCGGGAAATGCTCGTTATCGAGGATTTTATGCACTCGTGGCAAAAATCATTGGCCGGCATGCAAAAAGGTAACGACACCGCGAACGCGTTCCACGGAGAACCGATCGTAAAAAGTTACTGGATAAGTTTATCCAGGGTTTTTGTTAATCCTGTTCGCCTTCGGAAAATTACTCGTTGTTAAGCAATTTCGATGATTCTGAAATTAACCCTTGGCACCTAAGGCGCCGTTACAAGTTGTAATCTGGTTTAAGCGATTTTTACACCGGCGCGTTTGCTGTTAAGAAATCGGTTAACATTTTAGTGTTGCAACTACGGATAATAGCAATTAACATCGTATGCGGGACAGGAACTGTTCTAGATGAAAGAATGTCTCGATCTTCAAACTTACAATTGCTTGGAGTGCAAAGGGTTGGGAGAAGTTCTTGTGTTTCCTAACAAACTTAGAGAATTATTATTTTGCGCAAAGTTATCCGCAAGGTCTCCGCTTTATCGGAGACTACGTAGTGTCAATAATATTTCACGAAAATGTAACCGTAAAGCAAATGCTGGGGGATAATCAACGTGTCGGCGTCAATTAATACGTTCGCGTAGATCTTCGTGTCCTCTTTAAAGAGGCATTAAAGGTCCCAGGCCGGAAACGAATTGCTTCGAAAGTTGCGAAATTACCGCATCGGATGCTGCGTTCGATTTCATAATATTTTATAAAAATACGATCGTAAGATAAATCCTAGCCCGAGGGGTTAATCAATTTGTCCACGTTAATCGATGTTCTCTTTAAAGAGGTATTAAAGGTCTCGGAAACGTATAGGTTCGAAAGCAACGAAACCGTTGTACGAGAGGCTGGCGTGCAACTTTGCGATACTTGGCGGAAACGTAATCGCAAAGTAAATCTTCGTGCAAGGGGTTAATCAATTTGTCCACGTTGATGGATGCGTCCGCGTCGATGGACGGACCCGCGTTGATCAACGTCTTTGCGTCCTCCTTAAAGGAGGAATTAAAGGTCCCAGATCGGAAACGTATTGGTTCGAAAGTTACGCGGAGACTGTTGAGTTACCGTGTCCGTGGAGATTGCGCGTCCTACTTAACGATACTTCTCGAAAACAGGATCGTAAAATACGTCGCGGCGCTAGGAGCCAATTAACGCGTCCGCGTTGATCGACGTCTTCGCGTCCTCTTTCATGAAATCATCGAAGAAGAAGAAGAAGAAGTCTTTGAGTTGAAAACGGATTTTGTACGGCAGTTGCGAATTTTCGGAGCGCGAGCACGGCTCGACGGCAAAGCGGAGGAACCAGCTCTCGGCGAAGGTGGCCCGGCAGATGCGGACAGCGAGCGGATAGCAAGCGGAGAGCAAGCGGAGAGCGAGCCGAGAGAGCAACGGGGAACCAGTAGGAAGAGGTTTCGCGGTAGGGAGGCGAGGAGAAGGTCGCGAGCGAGCCTAAGCTCGTCGACTTATAAATAAATCTCGATCGCGTGGCTCTCCCCTCCAGGCAGCTCTCCTCTCTCCGTGTTCCGTCCTTCTCTCTCATTTCCATTCCCCTTCTCCGCGGCGTTTCACCCTTTTTCCTGCTCCTTTTTCTCCCTTTTCTCTCTTTTCTCTCTTTTCTCCATCCCTCGCCCTGCTCGGCCCGCTTGTTGCTGCTCTCGCCGCTTTTTTCCCTTCCAGGCTTCTCTCTTCTTTCCTCATCACTGCATCTCCGTCTCACCCCCGTCGTTGTTCCGCACCGCGTTCTCCTTCCCGTCCCCTTTCCACGATCTCGTTCCTTGTCCTACCTTAACGCCCGGATGCCGAGGCCGCTTCTCGACACCGGGATCAGGATCAGAATCAGCCCGCGCGCCACTATACCATTATTTCCGTGTGCCACGCATGCGAACAGGGGCGCAAAGTCCGCCGCGTTTCCGCGTTTCGACGCACCTGGACGCCGCGGAATACCTGTTCCTCTGCGCCGCTCTACAAACGCCCCGCGACTTCGTTACACCCCGACTTACGGGCCGTTTTAAACAAAGCCGATCGCTTTTCGAAAACGCGACCCCGTCTTCCTCGAAGCTCCTCTTCTTCAATAAATAAGACGAATTTTTCGAAAAAATATAGTCTCGCGAGAATGGAGAAGTTGCCAAGGAAATACGCTTTCATCGGTGGATGAAAAGCAACCCTTTGCAGCCGAATGGCAACTTTGCGCCAGTGAAACCTGCTGCGACGTTATTCAACATGGTTTTCTATACTGTTATGCTCGCTCATATTCTACAAACCGTGTTCCAAATTCAATCGTTGTACGAAGATACAACGTTTATTCTCGGACGTACCGTGTAAACGCTAATACAAAGAGAAATAATTGCGTCAGGTTGAACGAAACGTCTTAATTTAGGAATCAGAATCGTTTCGAGTGCAAAGGATTAATTTGGGAGTCGTAGAGATTTCGTAGAGGGTGAACGAAGACATAGCTTCCCTGGTAACGGATAACGGTGAGCAAAACCGTTCCAAACCGTGCAAAAATAATTCCCAGTAGCCGCGAGAAGGAGAAACGGCGTCTCGGATCCGGTAACAGCAGAAAATGCAACGTGTACTTAAAATTTTGCGTGTACTTTCGGAACACCCTGTACGATGCACGGGCAGCAAGCCCGACCGGTGGAGATACTTTATCGTGCTCGTTCGCGTGGCATCGTCGCGAGGCGTAAACAGTGCCATAAGCGCTCGGTGCCGGGGAAAGAAACGAGCCGGAGCTTGTTCGCGCGAATCCTCGTGTTCGAGATCGATCATCGGCCGTTTCTATTACTCGGCCGACGATAATTGGGAGAAAGAAAACGAGAGAAAGAGAGATAGCTCGAAGAAAGACGAATGCCCTGCCGGAGAGCCGCGGGGACAGGCGACAAAGCGTTACAAGCGGGCCGACGAATAAATTGAAAGCATCTCTCCGAACGCGGCCGATAACGAATCGCCGGAGATCCTGGTATCGTTGGGTCCTCGGAGGAGTTCGCTCCCCGGCGCAACACCTTAAGCACAATCATTTGCATCCTGCCGTTATCGCAACAAATCGCCGCGAAAAACCCGTTCCCGGCTGGTTCGTGGCGCGCGGCTCGCGATGCGCGTTTCAGAGCCTCCGAGCAGAAGAAGAACAAGACGACCACGACGAAGAAGAAGAAGAAAAGGATCTGGCTCGCGTTCCCTCCGTCTCTGTCCGTGCACCGGGACGACCTTACAACGCTTCTTCGGGCAGAAACCTGTTCGGCTTCCTCTGTGCTCGTTGCGACGCCTCCCGGCGGAATCAATTATTTATTTCGTTGTTTTATTTGTTTAACGTTGTTCGCGTTGCGCGCTAATCAACGCCGTTCCTCCCGTACTGCCGAGCAGGCCCCGGGATCGGGACCGATCTCTCGCGGCGCCACAATGACACAACCGAGGCCCCATCATCGTCTTCTTCTTCTTCGTCTTTCTCCTCCTCCTCCTCTTTCTTCCGTGCTCTCTGCTCCTCTTGCCGATCCTGTCCGCGTCTCTCGTTCGTCCTCCTCCTTTTTTCGCATGCTACTCTCTTCCCGTTGCTCGTGATTCCTCGCTTAAATACACGAGCACCACCCCCCGACGCGATTTATTTCCGGCTACCGGGAGCACGGTCCCCGCAAATTGCCGACGCGGCCTCGCTTCGCCCCTAGTCCCATTCGAATAATTAACCCTTGGCACTCCGAGCAATTTTAATTCCAAATTCGTTCATTCAAGATTCAACACCTCCCCCGTAAAGATTCGAGAACTTAAAATTTCGTCGAAGACCGATTACTTTTGCGCAATGGCGTAATCGCGTCTTCGTCAGGAGACCGGAAGTCCCTTCGTCTTGCCGGCGCTCGCTCTCTCGTCTCGCGCGTTGCCGTGCGAACACACGTCATGATAAATGTAAATTCAGTTCGTACAAAGTTGTATCTTCGAGATCGTGCCAAACTAAGTTTGAGAGATTTTAGCAGCTCCAACTTCGCTCGCTGTTGCGACAAGATTCGGTGGCGCCGACGAAGCCGACGGTTCGTTGACCGTTCTCGAAACGGACGACATCGCGTATTTTCACCGTCCGTCGACGATTTTCAGCAACGTTCAGCGATTACGTTCTAACCGGAGGAACCGTCGTTGAGGGTGTTTGAAAAAGGCGCGGAGAACCCCAGCAAGAATTACGCACGCGATAACGCGCGCGTAAAGCTCTTCGGTTGTCGCGTTTCCATTAACTTTCCCCCGAAGCTTCGTCGACCGGTGGGGTGAAAGAAAGAACCAATTACGAATGGCGCCCCTGCCGCGCAGGATTAATTACACTTCTCCGAACGTAAAACGCTGCGTTTACACGAAAGAATATTTAATATTCGCTTTCGAGGCCTCGAGGGCGTTCGATGGGCCAATTACACCCTATAAAAATATTTTGTTTCGCCACAAAAAAATAATGTAATAAAGTTGCAAGAGCACGCGGATGGGATCTCGGCGCCGGAAGCGTTTATCCGCGGGCGCGAGATAACCCCGTTTGGACCGGTCCTACCCGAAACAGCCGAAAAAGCCGTTCGTTCCTCGACGAACCGCGTTTGCGAAGGGAGCTTAAAAATAAGGAAACCGTCTAAGATTAGCCGCTCGAATCTAACGTAGCTTCGAACGTTGTACCAATTTCGACGGTGCAGGTTTCACCTGCCGACGTTGGAATCCAATCGCGAATAGGTAAAACTATAGTCGTCCTCCATAAAGTGTGACTGAAGTACTACGGGCGACTATGGTCGCTTTCCATAAAGTGCCAAGTATTGTGCATTCGATGAGCGTATGCAGTTGTGGCACATCAACTATGCCGCTCTGGGTGTGCAGTTTTAGTCTTCCGTTTCGCAACATTTATTTCTCAAGGAACAAATATTTTTTTAATTGAAAAACACTGTCAAAGCAGCCCGTTCAGCGGGAGTACCGCGGCGCAGAACCCGCCCGTAGCGAAAGGGTTAACCCTTTGCACTCGAATGGCGCCTCTAAGGCGACACTAAAACTTGCCATACTATTATTCAAACAACTTTTACATCGCTAGGTTTGCAGTTGAGAAATCGAGAAAAATGTTAATGGTCTAAGTACGAGGCATAGTAATTAATTTCGTATGAACGAAAGGAAATGAACTATCTACAATGGAGCTATCATGGAGAAAAATATTGTATCGATTTTGGAGTAAAAACTCTTCGAGTGCAAAGGGTTAAACGAATATCGCGAAACAGAATGGGGGACCGTGGGTAGGCCGTAACGGTGCACGGCGAATCGTAAGTTGCAACGACACCGTGAAAGAGATTGAAAGCGTACGACAACAGGTGTTCCGCTCGCGGAAAGATCGCAATCGCGAAGCGATCGAGAGCCGAGAAAAAGGAGAAGTGGTACCTCTCGACTTTGGGGGTGGTGGAAGACGATGGCCCGCAGGAGTCGGAAAAGGCGATCGCCTGGAAGAGGCCATCGGGGTCGCGCGTCGAAGAATCCCCGCGTGGAAAAGAGAGGAGCGCGGAGCCAGCTGGCGGAGGACGATAGCCGGAGCCGAAGCGGAAGGGAGAAGAAAAGGACGAGTCCGCGAGCCCTAGGAGGAAAGAGAAAGAGGACCCAGAGAGAGAGAGAGAGAAAAAGAGGGACGGAGGGGTAGAAGCGGTGGTGGGGTTAGAGAAAAAAAGGAAACGACTGGTCCGGAGCGGCTTCGAGAACGACCTGAGGCTAACTGGTGCGTGCCGGTCGTGTGGCTCGGCCGAGCAAAACCTGGTGGCAGAGGGGAAACGCGAAGAGAAGTGGACGGATGGGTACTCGAGCCGCTGTCAACTGGTTTACTCGGCCACTCCTACGCATCAGCTGTCCGGCCGATCTCCTCGAAACAGCCTCTCCTCTTACATAAGAGCGGATCCGTGAGGATCGCGCGATCCCCTCGCGACTCCCGGACCGCCTCGTCTCCTCTTCCCGTCCTCCGCTCGTCCTCTTTCTCCGTGAAATTTATCGCCCCGGACACTCCTTTGATCCGTTCACGCTCGAGTTTCCGCGCGGTCAATTTTATCGGGCCTCTTCTTCTCGCCTCTGGTCTCTAGCCACCGATCTCTCTCTTTCTCTCTCTCCCTCTCTCTTTTCTCTCGTCTTTCGGGGATCGAGCCGGACGAAGATCGAGGATTTCCGCGAGAATCCCGAGCGTCGATCGACGATCGGCGAACGGAGGCCTGGCCGGCATGATTTCCGCGAAGAAATCGACAACGATGGAACAGGAAGCAGCTCCCATGCGCGAAGACAATTAAAACGATAGTCGCGGTTTTTCCGCCGAAAGGCGAGCGACGAGGAGAGCAGCGCGCCTCTAAACTCGACGACGCGACGACGCGTCGACCGCTTCTTAGATAACGCGGTAGAAAGCTGGTTTACGAACGAGGCCGAAACCGGCCCGGCGAAAAAGAATAATTGCGAGAGCCATTCCGCGCGCGGAAGGATTAAGAAACATCGCGGCTGTCGACAAGAAACGGCTCCGGCCGGGTCCCGTCTCATCGAGAGGAGACACATTAACCCTCTCTTTTCCTCGGTGGCGCGCGCGCGCTCTCGGGCGAGCAAAAACCGACGCGCCGGCGCTGCCCGCACGAAGAACATCCATTAGGCAGGAAACGGAATTATCGCAAAAACCCCGATTCTCGAGGATTCCGGAAAAAATAGGAAGATGACTGGCGGAGAGAGTGGCCGGAGGATGCCGGATCGACCGATCGGTTCTTACGCCGAGAAACGGAGAAAGAGTTTAACGAACTTTTCCGAGAAAATCAAAGGTTCCCGGCGAGATGAATCGCATAATCGCGCGGACGCGAGCGTCTCGCGGCGCGTCAAACCCGACGGAAACAGCCCAGCAAATTCATCATCGTCTTGTTCGCGAGTCGGCGAGTTTCATCGCTCCCCGCCGAGCGGATGCGGTTCCCGCGAGCGAGATACAGAGATCGCGACGATTTCCGTCGATCCGACGACCGCCAGCTCTCGTCTCCGCCGATAACGATCGACCGCAACGGAAACCGCTCCGAAAGGAAAACGGCGGAAGAAACGACGAGAACTTTGAGTTTCCCAATGTCCCAATGATATCCTTGCAATTCTCGCCCCGCTTGCTAGGATCCTCTGGAATCCCTTAAACGACCCCTCGGAGAGCAAGCACAAAGGGCCTGACCCCTTGCCGCAACCCTCGCGATCGCGACCCTTTTCCACTCTCGAAGCGCCGGTGGCCGTTCGCCGCCTTTTGTGCTCCCAATAACCCTTGAAATCGTGACCGTGACACGTTCCCGGAGCGTTTGTTTACTCTTGTTGCTCCTCACCCTTCGTAACGACCACGGAACATCGACCTCCACAGAGGTCCCGAATATGCCGATACATTGCTTCGCACCTGTTCCGCGAGAGCGCTTCGGAAACGATGCGTGACGATTAGGAATCGACTCTCCTAATCGGAGTATCCTGATCGGTGCATCGTAATCGATATCGCGAGGGGTCGTCGCATGAGCAGAGTCACCAGCTTGTAAACCGCTTCCGAAGTTACCCGCGAATCGATTCCGCGACGACCATCCGCGATTTTTGTTTCTGGTAATCGCGGTCCTCGACTCGTTTACAAGCAGACGCACGTCGTCCGTTCGATCGGTCGAGCACGATTTCGTAACACGAGGCCGAACGGAGCAGGCCAGAGAAGATGATATTCCTCCATCGGTGGAACGAGACCCGGAACACGGTGATTCGCTGACAGGCGGTATTAATTTATGCAAATAGAACGGTGGTCGGCTATCGATCCGCGATCGACGCGAGCACGTCGACGACTCCTCGCCGCGCGGGGCCCGTTTTCTCGTCCCATCGATTCCTCTTGCTTGCGCGCCGTGCGATCGGCTTTCCGCCCTGTTCGAAGCGTACGTGTTCGCGATATTGGAAACTCGACGCGGCGCATACCAATTTGTTCCGACAGCCGAGAAAGACCGCGGACGCGAATGGGAAACGAGCTTCGACCAAGCGACTTCTCGCTCGGATCCTCCGCTGGGACTACTCGATCGAACAACAACCTCTTACCGATTTCGCCGTTCCACCGTGTTTCGCGGTCCACGATCGAATCGGTTTCGACGACTGGAGAATGACAACCGTCAACTATTCCCCGCGTACAGCCAATCGGCCGATCGAACCTACGTTTTCTCGGCGCGGAGGAAATCGGTTCGCGGAAAGCAAATCGTTGCGCGATCGTCGATACCGGTCGAACACCGAGCATTTCTCACGCACCAAATTATCCTTCGCGGAGTGCGTAATCTGCGCGCCGTTTTCTCCGCGTCCCTTCTCCTCCTCCTCCTCCTCCTTCTCCTTTGGATGAACGATTGCACGCCGGCAAACAAAATCGAGATCCGCGAACGGAAAAGCCTGGCTAATGGCGACTCCTCGATGAAAAAGATCCGCAAGATTAAGCGTGATTGCCGCTCCAACGAAACGAGTCCGTCGATTTTTATCCGCTCGACCCCCTCCTATCTCTCTCTTCTCTTTGCCTTTCGCTCTCTCGTCTCTCTCTCTCTCTCTTTCGATCTTTCACTCATCGCTCTGTCTTTTGCTCTGTCTCTCTTCTTCCTATGTCCTTCGTTATCTCTCTGTATTTCGCTGTCTATAGAGACCTCTCCCTTTCTCTCTCAATCTCTCTCTCTATCTCCTCCTTCTGCACCCTCTCTATCTTTCGCTCTCCCTCTCTCCGAGAAGCGCGTTCCGCTTCCCGCTCGATAAATTTAACGCGACGACGAGCAGGACGAGCCGGTGGATTCCGTTTCGAGGGACCGAGACGCGCCAGAAATCGCGGCGAACGCGTTGTCCAGGTTTGCCGATCGGAGGACAATTCGCAAAAGCACGGTCGCGGAAGATAATCGTGGTGAACGCGGTTTCTAGGGTACACTGATCGAAGAACAATTTGCAGGAGCACGCTCGCGGATAAAATCGTGGCGA
>CM052087.1:13801626-13813541 GCA_028453745.1 Agapostemon virescens
ATTTGGGGCAGTAAAATAAAATTAATTTGGGGCAGTAAAATAAAATTAATTTGGGGCAGTAAAATAAAATTAATTTGGGGCAGTAAAATAAGATTAATTTGGGGCATTAAAATAAAATTAATTTGGGGCAGTAAAATAAGATTAATTTGGGGCAGTAAAATAAAATTAACTTGGGGCAGTAAAATAAGATTGCGAAGTTTCCTAATTTGAAAAATTACCAATTTCAAGATATCGTTGCTGTTGGAGCGCTTGTTCTCCGGGTTGCTTGAACGAAACGCATCCTCGGCCGAACCTCGCTCGGTTGCGTTCGATCGAGAGTGCAATTAATGAGAACCTAGCGTAGAACGAAGCAGTTTCGAAGTCTCCTCGAGCAACCCGACGAACGGTATCCGCCTCGATATACCCGCGGTTACCGGCGCGAGATCCAGGCAGATCCGTTTCCACAGCTGCATTGTAGCATGCGCGCAACTCGAACGCGCTATCCAGTTGCAAGCTGCGCTCGGAAACTAGTTTCTGGATCTAGTTTGAGCGTCGTTTATTTTCGAGCCTCTAAACCCCTATTAACCGGGTGGTTAACCAGAAACGATCCTCCGCGAGGAAAAAACACACGACGCGATTTATCCTCTGCCCAGCATAGTTAGAATGTTGCCGAGCATCGTCGCTCCGCTGGCTACTCGTTTTACTCCGCGAGACCGTTCTCGCTGCCACGTCGGACGTATATGGGTGACCTTCGTACAACTTCGCTGATTTATTTCCGTTCCGATGCGTTTCTTTGTCTAGAAGCTTTTTCGAAATCTCTTTGCACCGCTACTTTGACGCGCGCCACATTTTTCCACCGCGATTCGTTCTTTAACGCTTTGCAGTCGAATGGCGACTCCGAGGCGCCGGTAAAAATTGCAATATCGTCTTTCGAAACGTCTGTATTTTATAAATTACTGAAAATTGCACCGTTGAATGAGAAAACAGATCCCTAATGTCAAGTGCATGATATAAAAAGAATTCCACAGAATAGAAGTGTTTAATGTTGAAAGAAACGTTTTAATTTTTGCATTAAAAGTGCTTCGACCGCAAAGCGTTATTCGGTCGCCGATGACTAACAGCATAAAGTACAATATAAAACTAAAAAAGTTACATTCTATTAAACCGTTCGCACCAAGCGCCGCATATATGCGGCATCCATAATCTTAAACCTTTGTAATTATATAAATATCTGTGTTACCTATAATTTTGTATTTCCCACTATTACCGAGAGATAAACAGGTAAAATTTGTCGGCGTATTAGGTTCGAATCTTTAGGAAAACAAATTTAATTCTTTTCGCATGGATGCAAGGTGTAAGAGGGTTTTGAAAGGGTTCCCGGGTAGGAAGGGTTCGCGCGGAATGATTTTCGCGGAAGAACGCGATGCTAGGTGCGAGAAACGGGCGTGGAACGGAAACTGCGGGTCCCGGAAATTCGGGGGGCCGTGGGCGACAGGGGCACAAAGCAGAAAACGACAAGGCCGTCGGCGTGGAATCGGGCCCGATCGGTGGCGCCGGTCCCGCGATCGAAGGGGGGTAGCCGCAGGAAGCGTCGAGGCTCGTTCGCAACCGGATTACGAAACGAGCGTCCCAGGTAAGCAGGTAGCAGCAGCAGCAACAGGCTGGCAATGCTTCGCCAAGGCAGGCAAGCAGGCAGGCAGGAGGCAGGCAGTCGGTCAGGCTTCGATCGAGCCTTTCTTTCACCATTTCCTTCCTCGTCGTGCGTCACTGCGTGAACGCGTTAACCTTTTCCGAAATTTCGCAACGCGGGAGGAAGTCGTCGCTGGACGATCTCGAGCAACGAGCGAGGCAACCGAGATCGACGTCCATCGTCCTCTTTCGCGATTCTTCGAAGATCGCACCCGGTAACTTGCGACAGTTTCTCGCGAGCGATTCCAGGAAGGATGCACAGGCTTTGTCGCAGATATCGCAAATGCGTTTCGGAGGCGTTCGCGCGCATCGCGACGCGAAATAACACGGGTTATAAATACATTAGCAGTTTCACTGTTTGCGTTGCAAAACCGAGAGGCAACCCGCGGTTCAATGTAAACGCGTCCCGACGCTGCGAGGCAACCATGCGAGGCGGCCACAATCGACGATTGCCTCGCGAGTACCTGAAAGCGTTTCTACGCGAAGAACTCGCGACTTCTCTCGAGAACAATTCGCAATAGAGTGCATACTTTGTTGCGGATAACGTAAATATGTTTCGGAGGCGTTCGCGCGCATCGCCACACGAAATGTCACAAGTTCGTACCGCCTTGGCTAGCGTTAGCGTTTAGACAACGGTATGGCGATTTTTAGTGTCGCTTGAGAGGAGCCATTGGAGTGCAAAGGGTCAAAGGCGAAATTCCACTCTATGAGCTCGCGATGTAGTCTCTCGAGAGAGCAGTTTGTAGAAATTTTGCTATCTCAGAGGTGTTTGCGCGCGACTAATAGAATTGCGAAAAATTTGGCAACTTACTGTGGCGTATCGTAGGGTCCGGTATTCGCATCGCAAGGATACGCGGGGACGAATCGTAACGTGTGGAGGCATCGCGGATACGAAGAGCAACGGACACGGCGAGACACCTTCCACGGGGAAAAAGCTGCAACCCGGTGCAGGATAGCAGCTCGTAAAGACACAGGTTGCCCCGGGGCATCCTCGGAGAAGGGTGGAACGAGGCGGAGGAGAACCGAAGGCGACGGCTAGCTGTTTATCCGGCGAGAAACAGAGTAACAAGGAGGAACCAAAAGTGCCAACGGAAGAGGGAACAAGCTCTAATGGGAGATGATGAGGCGAGCCGAGGGAAAAACGCAGGAAGAGACGATCGCGGACCGCTCGAGGTACCGTTCCCAGGTGGATTCCGGGGGGAACTGTAAATTAATCGGCGCGTCTTATCGAGCCCTATGCGCGTCTCGATCAATGACAGATAAATCGAGAGCGGTGCTCTGATGGATGGAGAACGAGTTTCGAAGAGAGAGAGAGAGAGAGAGAGAAAGAGAGAATGAGAGAGCGAGGGGAGTGTCCGGAATAGCGATGGCCATTCGATGCACGGTGTTGCGAGTTTTCAAGCGAATCGATCGTTTCGTCCCGTCTTGAAACCTGCAATTTATCGGACACGTTTGTTGCGCGTTTCTTCGACTGGCTATGTCCGATCGGTTTTCGTTCACGCGCCGATCGAGACTGGGAAGAGCTTCGCGGATCGCGCGACGACGACGTTTCGGATCCCGTCGCTGTTCCGGACCGTTAGCGATAAACGAAATCGAGTCTTCGGGGCGACGAAACGTCGCGGCCGGCAAAAGGTGGAGCGGACCGGAGAGGCAAATACAAAAACCAGGCTACAAGGCGAACGTATCAAAGACCCGGGACGGACGAGGAGAACCGAGCGCGAGACGGACATGGCCGCTAGCGTGTGCGCGTGAGAGAAAGAGAGAGAGAGAGAGAGAGAGATGGCCGAGGACGGCGAAGAGAAAGCAGCGAGGTGCACAGAGGGGCAAAGAGGGAGGCCGAAGGAGCCGGAGGATGGGGTAAAACGGACCCACCGTGAGCCACGTTCCCACGATCTCATGAATGAACTCGCGTGGCTGCGAGCCACGTGGTGGGGAGAGTACTCTCCTTTCCCCCTGGTTCCACCCCGCCGTTCCCCTCCGGGCTCCGTTGTCCGTTCCCTTCACCGTTCCCCTCCGTTCCCCTCCGTTTCCCTCCGTTTCCTCGACGAGCCCGGCGCAGTGCTTCTCTTTCTACGGCGAACCGAGCGGCTCCCGTCCTCGGGGGTAAGGAACTCGGGGTCATCCTGGACCTCGAAAGGATACGTAATAATAATTCGTCTTGATCGCACGCTCGTCTCTGTCGTCGTCGTCCTCGTCGTTGTCCTCGTCCGGACACCGGCTAACGACGCGGATGAAAAATAGTCTGGGAGCGAGTTCGCGACGATCGAATCGCGGAATCGCGATGCTCTTCGATTCCACGCCGAAGTCTTCCTTAACACTTTATCGACCGGCGATTATTTCAGAATTTTTCTAAGGCCTATGATCCATGACTGAAAACTTTTTAATGGGTCCTTCAAGGCTGACAGCAATGTTTATTGCGGATCAACAATGCATCCCCAATAATATTGTCTAATAATGTTGTTACAAATTGGAATGTAAAAATAGAATGTTAAGCTTCATTGTTAACACTTTATCGACCGGCGATTATTTCAGAATTTTTGTAAGGCCCATCATCCATGACTGAAAACTTTTTAATGGGTCCTTCAAGGCTGACAGCAATTTTTATTGCGGATCAGCAATGCATCCCCAATAATATTGTCTAATAATGTTGTTACAAATTGGAATGTAAGAATAGAATTTTAAGGTTCATTTTTATACAGCGCGAATATTGAAAAGCCTAATAGGCTTCCGGTCGATAAAGTGTTAACGCTAAACGTTAACGGAGCAGCAAAATTGGCTAGCGCCTATTGTCTTGTCAAAGTGACGAGAATTAATTAATTTGAATTTAGTGCAATTTTTATTGCAACGTACGATGGAGTAAAAGAATTTGTTGATTCGATTCCGGTGAAGTCGATCTTCGGTAATTGTAAAATAGGAAATCTGGAAAGGATCGCTTTACCCGTTACGGTAGGTTTAGCGTTAATTGCTTCTCGAGCGCAAAGGGCTATTCGATGGTACTTTAAGAAAATTACGCGATTTTAATTGCAATCGATAATTAGCTATCTGGAATTAAAATCGATTCGTTCTGGTTTTCAACGCGTCGAAAAAGTCTAAATTAATTTGCTATAATTTCAACAAGATCATGCAGTTTTCAAGTGCGAACGTTTTTGCCACCGGTTGTACAACGGAAATCAGAACGAATCGATTTTAATCTCGGATAAGTACATTGTCCACGGGCAACACGCTACCGACGTGCATTCGAGAAAATGATTGCGTCTATTAGAAAGTACATGCGCGAATTAGTTTTGTTATTTTACGAAGAAACGGGACGAACGTTGGCAAGAAGTTCCGTGGACCGCGGTTTTAGCGGAAATGAAATAATCGCCGGTAGGCAATGCGCGAAGAACGTCGCGCACAGTCATCGTGGTCGTCGTCTTCGTCGACATCTCCAGGATCCGAAAAGCGAGACCATCTTTCGCACGAAACAATAGACATTTTTACGGTATCTACAATTATTGTGGATTCCGCCACTGCGGCCACAAAATTTAGCTGTCTTATTCCGGAAGATTGAGAGCTCAGACTCGCGGCTTTGAATGTCGAGTCGACAAAGGGCGGTCATTGTTTGCGAAATTGAAATGAGAAAGGCGAGCAGCCATTCACGGGTCGAAGAAAGAACCGATGGCTAATTTCATGGGAAATCGTTTAAAACGGTCTCTGTCGTCTCTCTGTCTATCTCTCTTTCGCAATTATTCGTAATGAACGTTCGCGAACGTTTCTAAAATACTGGATCTCGAAGACTCGTCTTCGTAAATTTTAGAGCAAAACGAGGGATCCCTTCCAAGCACAATTTTCCTTTGCATATTTCCGATTCGTCGCTCAGTTTCCGAGTTATCGACGAAAAACACGGACCAATCGGAGCGCGGCGGGGGCAGGCGTAAGTCTCGGTAGCAATGGCGGCTGGTTTGGCAGAGCGTAGCCTCTGCAACCGATACGCCGCAACGCTTTCGCGAATAACTCGAAAACTAGACGTCGTATCGCGAATCGGCAAAGGACGATGTCGCTCGGAATTGCCTGGAGAATCTCCCACCCGAGGTTTCTTTGCGAGACACCGTGTAGAGAGGCTAGAATATCGAGCGCGATTCGAGCGGTTGATTCATGGAGGCTGGAGATAACTGGACCGGTCCTCCTATGCTGCTTCGTCTTTCTGGCCAGGAACAGTTTATCCGGTGGATAGAAAGTTGGTTAATGGACGAACACGAACGGGGCTTGTCGCCGGTCCGCGGAACGGTTGCCTCGAGATCTCTCGGCTCCATTGAATGGAGCAATATTTCCTTTTCAACGAGGAAGTCTCGGCTTTCAATGGATCTCGCGAGTATATATCCTGGCGTTTTTATCGACGGTTAATATCGCGGTGCCGGCGCGGGACCGGAAATAGTTGGAAACGATAGACCGGCCGGGTAATCGATGCGGCCGGTATCGATCGGCGTCGATCGATGGACTCGGGAAGATCCTTCGAAATTTTCGATCGTTTCGCGGGATCGTATCGTTTCGACGATTAAGCTAGCAAAGATGCCGGCAGTGGCTGAACGGCCGTGCTCGTGTAATCTCGATTAAGTGCCCTTGGCGGAAGAAACCGAGCAGGTTTTATCTAACTGCTTGTTGGAAATTATAAACGCGGAGTCGCTCGCGCGAGGAGGGAAACAGGGTAATTTAACGCGGCAAACGTTGCTCGCGAGTTCTCTCGAGGAACAGAGACTCGTTTCGAAATTGATCGAGAAACCGTAGCCGCAGCTACGCGCGCGCGCGTTCCACGATTCCACGGATCCCGAATAGGAAATCCTCGATCGCTTCCTTATCGAACAACCGATGGAACAATACGTTCTGCTTCCGTTTCTCTCGCGGGACCGAGCAAAGCGCTTCCACGAGCGGAGATAAACGCGTTCCGCGGCTGCGACATGCTCGCCGCTTTCCTCCGCGAGGAGTACGCGCCGTAATGGTCGAACGTCGAACGCTTCCTGCATTCTACAGGTGACTATAATTACCCGTAAAAATACCGCATTCCTCGACAACGCCGACTACTTTGGTTTACGATGAAAATTCGATTGTCCGACGCCGCGGCGCGTTCCTCTCGCCATTCGTCTTCCGCGTATCTCTCTCTCTCTCTCTCTCTCTCTCTCGTTCTCTCTCCGAGGCAGGGAAACGATCTGGACAAGTACGGCGACGATGCGCGAGAAAACGAGGAGCAACGCGGCGTCGCGGGTCCGATCACGGAAAACCGTCTTGTAACGAGACGATTGAAAAGCGACCGGCATTCTAGTTAAGCGAACGAACTGCCGTGCATTGAAAACGTTCTCCGGAGCGGATCGAATCGGGCCGCGGAGTGATTTGCCCGAGCCGAATCACCGTGAAACCATACAGCGTCGAACCGGAGAGGGCGTGCCTCGTACATCGTCGGATGCGCGAAAAAGGGTTACAATGACCGTGGAGGTTCGTCGATGCGAGGAAACGGGAGAGGGAGACAAAAAGACGAGAGAGCGGATAAAGCAAGAGAAAGAGAGAGGGGGAGCGCGAATAACGGAGCAAGAACGGGCAGGATGAATTTCGTGGAATGATATACGAGCGTGTTCCGGTCGGAATCCTCGAGAAAGGATTCGGGATGCGAGAGAGCTCGTCGTGGATCGGCCGTTCGAATTAAAAACTGTTCGATTCGACGAGAGAGAGATAAGCTAAGCAGCTGGCAGGTTCTCCGAGGGCAGCGCGGCGAGTGCCCGCGGAAGGGCACTCTCGTTTTAACGACATCCGTAATAACGCGCGCGGCGATCGCGCGGTTAATGCTCGCCGCCGTCGCCGCCGCCGCCGCGGCCGTATCGATCCAGAGATCGAGGATCGGGGCTCTCGGATTCGAGGCGAATTAAACCGTTACGGGCTACTAATTGCCGGGCCGGGTCGTTTCGTGGCCGTCCGGCAGATAAACCGGCTTGTCGAATCACGTGAGAAAACACGAACGAGAAGGCACCGCGCGGACCGGCGGCGTTATTAGTTCCTGGTCCACCCTCCTGCAGCCTGCAGCGTGCTGCCTGCCCGCTGCCTGGGCTGCAGCCTGTTGCGGCTTCCTCTCTCTCTCTCTCCCTCGTTCTCTCGACCCTTCTCTCTCTCTCGCTCTCACTCCTTCTCGCTGCCTCCGTCTTTCTCTCTTGTTATCGCTATCGCGCTCTCTATCCTCCTCTCTTGCCCTGCCTAACCGTCTCCTTCGTTCTCTCTTTCTCTCTCTCTCTCTCTCTCTCTGCTTCTACATGCCTGCTCGCAGGCACTCGGAGCAGAGCCGAGCCGAGTCGAGCCGCGCCGCGGTGAATGAAGCCGAGTCGCGTGGCGCCTCGTGACGTCACAACCTGTTGCTACCTGTTTCTCTCGTTCTCCCTTTATTCCCTTGGTCCTGCTATCTGCTCCTTATCGGACGGCCCGTGTGTCGCGGCGGTCGCCTTTCAGCTGCCCCACGGCTCTCTCCCTTTCTCTCTCTCTCTCTTTCTTCGACCACGATTTCCGGAGACCGAGCTATTTTCCTGCTCGATTACGATATCCGATGCCACCATCATATCCGTTGTCCCATTCATACGGCACGGAAAAATTGCCGCCGATTTCTGGACGTGTGTACGCGCGCTAGTCGCGTCGACGAAGTGCGAGGGATTTCTGTTATCCGCGGAACCGAAGGACGAGATACTCCGCGCAAGCACGGACACAACTCGATCGTTGAAACTTTCGATATTCCGAATAGGATTCGTATTGCGATTTTTGCCGAAATCGATTTCTGACGACACGGAAGTACGGAGCTACAGGTACACGCCCCTTTTAAAGCACTCTACGAAGAGAGAACAATTGTATTCTAAGTAAAACAAAACAAATTCAGGATTGTAGAATCTAGGCTATATTCCAGAGGTGCGAAGCGCTCCGAGGACACCGTTCCGGCTCCGACATAGCCCGGAGCAACGAAGCCACGCCCCCTTCGAGCATCCTACGCAAAGCCACGCTTGCTATTCCACACGGAAAGGGCACGATTGATACGCCAGAGATTGCGCAGCCATCGCGTTTTCCAGAGATAGATTTATAGAGGGTGTACGCTCCAGGCCAAACTGCGAACCGCGAATTACCCTTGCAAAACCACGCCCCCTTGCAGCGTATCGCGCGCGAAGATAACGAGACAATCCCGTTAAAGAAAAGAATAACGCGTAGAGCGATCGCGACGTTGAAATCTCAATTATTGGATTCAGTAGAATAGGATGTCGGTCCTCGGAGTTCGAGTTGCCCCGACGATCGGTGTTCCGGGCTCCGAGCAGTTCCGGGGCAATTAGACCACGCCTGCTCGAAGCGTTCTGCTGCAGAGGAACCGGAACAACGGTCTATCGGTCGCGCGGCAATATTTTCGAACCGAAGAATCCACGTGGAAATGGGAGAAACGAATCTCGGTCGTTCGATCGCGCGTCTCGAACCTGTCGGAACTTTCTCCGCGGGTGTGCCGACCTCGCGGCTCGCGGTTCGATTCCACCAAATGAATGGGAGAGACTATCTGAAAGAACGACTCTATGAATGGGAAGCACACACCGGTACTAGATCGGAACTGAATCGAGCGGCCGTTCATTCAAGGTAACGCGCACCGTGCGCGACTTTCAAGGATCCCCTGGAACCGGGGGAAGATCCCTGCGTTACCGATGGCTGGTACGCTCGGCGAGTTGTCGCGCCACCTGAGAGAAAATGGCCGAAGCCGATCGAAAACGGAGACGAACAGCGAGACCGTCAGAGGTAGACACTCTTCGGTCGCGATCCGCCGGTCGCCGTGGATCGGCGACGCGCGGCTGTGCATTTTTCACGAGCTAAACTATCTTTAAATCCCGCTGAATAAGGCATCGAAGAGAAAGGTTCGTTTCTATCGAACGCCTCCGACCGATGCCCCTGGCAACGACTATTTAAGGCGACGCGACGCGACGCGACGCCGCGCTCGCGTTTCTCGTTCCCCCGCCGATCCGAGGGCGAAGAGATCGACGCGAATCGGCGTCGAAGGTCGATCGCTTATCGACAGATTCGCCGAGATCCCGGAGATCTAGATCCTCGGATCGAATTGCGTAACGCGGACGCACGCGCCGCGGAACGAAGCAGGATTTTTCGGTACGGACTGGAACGAAACGGAATCGCTCGACGATCCATCGATCGACGGATCCGATATTCGCCGTGGCTCGTCTCGATCGCGATCCTCCGCGAGAGGATGAATCGAGCAGGCTCCGCGACGAGCTGAATCGACGCTTTAAGAATTCACCGGCTCCCCGAGAATAGATTTATCGATGCGTCGGGATTACTCGGTTCGAAGAACCAGCCATCGCATAAATTAGTCGAGTGGCAGCTGTCACTTGCCGACAGTACAATAACCGCTTCGGGAAAGGTCGTCAATTACTAAGCGAACAAGGTAAACGGCCAGCCTGAAAATAAGCGGAGGTCGTGATCTCTTCGTTATCAGCCGCCTCGATATACCCGCACACGGGTTTTCCACGAGGCGCGTTCTGGAAAAATCCTTCGCAAAATCGAATTCGATCTTCTCGTCTTTTCTCAGATCTGTCTGGTCGCTGGCATTCGGAACGAAGCGGTTTCTATCAGCTGCAAAGGGGCTGCGTTCGATGGAGGGACTCGAAGCTATCTTCTTCTTCTCTTTTCGTTATGCTATCAACCCCACACGGGGTTATTAGGAGTATCTCGACGTCGAATCGAATCGTTCGACGCACGGGTGTTGACCGATCGTGTACCGAACCGATCGTCTCGAATTTAGCCACCGAATGTCGGAGATTCGACTTTGAAGGGCCCAGCGTCTGCCGTAAAATGGACGCAACGCTTGCACCAACTACGATTGTACGGGATCGAAGATTAAATAGAATGTTGTTTCATCAGCGACCACCGTGGCGGTCAACGAGTTACCCTTTGCACTCGAAGGAATTTTCTTTGCATAGTTAAGAGGTTTCCTTTAACCTAGAACATTTTAATTCCCTGTAGTCTTTCTTATATCGCACACCTGACATTGAACCTGTTTTCTTGATTTCTGTTCTGTTTGTTGGCTTTCTTACTAATTTCTAGAACCTGAACAAATTCGATAAAATGAAAATCGTTTTGGATCGTTGTATGGCAATTTTTACTGGCGCAACGGAGTCGCCGTTCGACTGCAAAGGGTTAAAAGACTAGAATACATCGATAAACCTGTAAACTGTACGATCCACGGTCTAGAGAAAAAGATCTACAAACGCGCCGGCTGAAAGATCCGAATAACCCTATTGCTGGACAGATTCCGAGGACTCTGGTAAAATAAATGTAAAGAAAGGCGACAGGAACGGCTTGTCGCCTCTCGGGAGGATTCGCCAGCTGATCGGAGACTTGGACGGAGAGGCCGAGAGAGCAGCCTGAGAACGGCGGGGCTCTTCGAAGCGTGCAGGGCAATTTGAAAATCTTCGAATTTCCTCTCTCGGACGCAGCATCTGTCCGAGCGGGAGCTAGGAGGAAGAGGGCGCCGGAGGGGAGAGGATTCGACAGAGGGCCAACGAGAAGAAGAGCAGAAGAGGAGGAAGCGGAGGAAGCGGAGGAAGAGGCGAAAGAAGAGAAAAAGGTGGCGCGGAGGGTTTGTTTGAAACTGTAAATCGTCGTCTCCGGGGATCGAGGACGTGAGAACTGTATCTGCGTCTGGTCGTCGGTAAGCAAGCAAACCGGGCCGAACGAGAGACAGCGAGAGAGCCCTGGAGGAGAGCGAGACGAGAGAAAACGAGAGAGGACCGTCGAGGTGACGCGTGGAGGAGAAAGGGGAGGTTTCTCGACCGCACGTACAGCTGCGGTTACGCATTTCGCGCAATGCTGCGTGCACCGCCTCGTCTTGCCTCGCCTTGCCTCGCCTCGCCTCGCCTCCGAGAGAACGGTCCACGACGCCTGAGATCGATTCCCATCGATGATAAACGCCCGTTTCGTTCGAGTGGGAACTAACACGAAAAACCTCGTCGCTCGAGTATAATTACGCCCGAAGGTATTTCCAGGCACCGGTTACCCTTGCTTTCTTCCCGAGACAATGATCGGGAACACTTGTTCGTGCGGTCCTCTCACAGATCGCTAGTCGTCGACGCAACGTCTTTCCGTTTCTCATTCCGTGCGCTAACACTTGCTAGTCCGCACTGGGAACAAATTCGGTACAGACGTTTATTCCAGCGCACGAACGAATATATCTGAGAAATCTAGCTCCTTTCTCGTTTCAA
>CM052087.1:13835516-13848576 GCA_028453745.1 Agapostemon virescens
TAAAGAATTTTCTGTCCCTCGGCGGCGAAGTGGCAAGAAAGATTGAAATCGAAGTGCGGAGAAAAGGATTCCGCGGATCGAAAGGACGCGTTGCAAGAAGAGATCGATAGCGCGGATCCGAGGGTTTAACGAGCAAGAACACCGGCATCGACGCTTAGCAAATTTACGAGCGGCGATCTCCGGCGAACCGTTGGCTCGCGACGCGCCAAGGCCCCGAACAACCAAAGTCGTAACTCGAATAAAAACTCACCCAGGGAGCTCTCGGGATCGGACAGATCGGAGAGAGAGGGCACCTTCCGCATCGAGGTGAACCTGCCGGAGAGGGCAGGCACCAGGCCCTCTTCCTCCGCGTCGGAGGCCAGCTCCTGTTTCATCAGCTTCGCCATAACCGTCATCATGCCGCCGCCGTCGTTAATGCCGCCGCCTCCCAGATAGCTGCCCACGCCTCTAGCATCGCGCTGAAACAAAACCAACTTTTAATCCGGTCCGTTTCTCCTTTGCATTCGCGCTACGAAAATCTTAGCCATCGTCTTTTCGCGAAATCCTCGCTCGGAACGTTTCGCTGTTCCGGAAATGCAGGTTCGTCTTTCGCAAGAGCGCTTCGATTCGCGGATTTTTATCGAAGGGAACGACAGTTCTTAGCTTGAACGATTTTTATAATATTCGTCGCTTCGATTTCTATCTGGTCCAGTCGTCGCTCGGTCAACTCGCGAATCTTGCGATTCGCAACTTGTAGAATT
The DNA here is from genome assembly GCA_028453745.1 of Agapostemon virescens. Classification (NCBI taxonomy): domain Eukaryota; kingdom Metazoa; phylum Arthropoda; class Insecta; order Hymenoptera; family Halictidae; genus Agapostemon; species Agapostemon virescens. The sequence goes on from CM052087.1 coordinate 13,836,257, forward strand.
TGTAAAGCGATCAACTTAAAGATCCGCGATCTCGTTAAAGCGTACTTTCGCGAATTCATAATTTAGTCTACTTTGTAACTTGGGAATCGGTAGTTTGATGTGCTGGTAAGTTGGTCAAATCGTAGCTTGGTCAACTTGCAACTCGGTTAAATTGTAACTAGATCGGTTTGTAATTTCATCGTATTGTAACACGATCGGTTGTAACTTGGTGAACTTGCAACTTGGTCAACTTACTCGCAGCACTAACCTTGCGCTTACCAAAGGAATTCGAAATGGAAAAGTCAGAAGAGAAATAGTTCCCGTGCAAGTACCGCGAATGGCCAACTAAAATTCCGAATCTTGATTTACCCGTAAACGATCCAAAGGAAGACCTTGAGCTTCCTAGTTCCTAAAGCGACCGACGCATCGGGATCGCCGAGAAGGTATAAACGATGACAAACGTCTCCGCGAAACCGAGGAGCGGTCTTAGCGATATCGCGCGGATCGATCGGATCGCGTAGCACCGGTTCGAGTCGGCGAACGAGGGCAGATCGAGATCGTGGTCGGATCGTAGGATAGAAGCCGAGGGAGGAGGTCGCGATCTCGCCGAGTGCTAGATCAAAGAGTCGCGAGGAGGACGCGGTCTCTGCGGAGGCATGAATGGACGGTGAACCTGTTGAAGTTGACGTGCCGGAAGGGGAGAACAGCGGAAAAAGAGCAGCGGGGGGACGAGCAGAAACGGCCACTGGAGCGACAAAGGGGGTGAACCCTGGCTGGACGTGAAAGAGTCGAGAGAGACCGAGAACCGAGGGGGGTGCGCCGGAGGGACAAGGAGGGACGAAATCGGTGAATAAGAAACGGGGAACGATGGAACAGGAAAGAGACACGGAGAAAGGGCAGGAGAGACGAAGGGCGAGTAGGAGAGGACCGTTCGACGAGAGACGGAGACGGAGAGAAGCCGTGACGGATGACCGGTGGGATAACTCGGTGGTACAGCGATGGGAAGGGGAAGGCTATGGGGTACAAAGACGCTGAAGAAAGCGGACCAAGGAGGACGCGGAGAAACCGCAAACGCGATCGAGGCGAAATCAAAGTCGAGCGAACGGCGGTGCTGGCTCGCTTCAAAAATCCTCGGCCGAAGTCGCGTTAAATGCCATCCAACTCTGCCAAACGCTCTGCACTCGCGTCGCGCATGGACGCTGGTCGAAATTCGAAACCCACCCTAACGGGGAAGAACGATACCCCGCTCGCGGTTGTCCCGTAGCTGTTCGGAGAGTCGAAACGCGACGGATCTTGATGGCATTTAAGGGACTTTTAACTCGGACACCTCGTTGCTTCGAAAATTCCTAAAGAGGCGCGGAAGGATCCTCCTCGGAGGGAAAGGATAAATTTGTTCCTACGGCCGACACGATGGGCGAAAAGAATGGGGCGAGAGTCGATCGCAGGATGCACCGAGCCGGCGCAGCGCGACAGGCTACGACGACCGCTTGACCTTCGCGCGACGGACTCCAAGTTGAATGAAACGCTGCACAAGAGAGTGACGCAACGGTACGCAATGCAACGACAGCGCAGCGACGCGATGCAACGTTCTAACCTCGCCGTACCTACGCTCTACTCTACTCCCCTTTCGCCGCGACGTCTCTCTCTCTCTCTCTTTCACTCTCTGTCTGTCTATCTCTCTTCCTCTCTCTCCGACCCCGTCTCTCCTGGTCGCTCGCTCTTTCTTCCCGTCCGATTTTCTTTCTGTCCCACACAAGCTCTCGCAGTCCCTTTTACGCACTCGGCTCCCCTACTCTTTCTCGTCCCGCTGTTTCCCCTCTAATTCATTCCATTCTACGGGTTGCCCCGTTGCCTAACCAGTCCACCACTCCGTCGTCATCGACCTAACCCAGAGACACTCGTGAATCGGAGATACACGACTCCGTATCCGTCAATTTACGACCCCGCGAAGTGGAATCTGGAAGACACCGAAATCCTCGATCGACAGAACTCGCGAAACAGGCACGCTGCGTCCCCGGGGCACAACTATTTCAAACGGCGAACGGAATTGTAGTTCTTGCCGTCTAACGCTAAGCCTACCGCAACGAGTCGAACGACTCTTCCCAACATTTTTATTCTGCGATCATTGAAGTTGTACAGTTGCCTTCGTCAGAATAGATGGATGGATCTGTTTGTTCAATCATATCTCGTAATGGAAATCCCAAATTATCCGGACAAATTAAATCTTGGCATTTTTACGAGACCATACATGGCAATCGATTTTTAACCCTTTGACCTCGAGGCAATTCGCGAAGTAAAATATTTCTTTCAACATCGAACATTTTTATTCAGTGGAACGTTTTTTAGATTTGCACCCGAAGTTAAACCTGTTTTGAAATATTGATTACAAACGTGTTGGGATTATCAAATCTAAATACAAAATAACTGCGCCGCTTTAACTTTAATCGATGCTTCGTTTTAAGCCGAATAGAAAAGAACATCGAACGTCGAACTTTGCTGTTCGACTTGATAGCAGAGAATGGCAGCTTGGAAGCTTCGCGATGCAACAAAGTAATCGGGTCAACTTTCGAACTTCTAATTCATCGATCTGCATTCAATTTTTGCACGGTGGAGATGTACGAAATGTCCAATAAAAAGAATAAAATTCGATTTGGTCTAAACAGGAAAGAATACTGTTAGACCTTGTTTAAAATCTTCGAAAGGCATCTGACTGGTTGCAACGGCAAGGAGTCGATGCATAAAATCCGCAATCTGGTTACGGCGATCATTTTACGGACGTTGACGGCGTCACCGGCGACCGCCATGACACGATGCTCAACATGGTCAGCATGGAAGAAGTCTCGATGAATTGGAAATAGTGCAGGAACGTCTTTGAATTCTTTAAGTGCTTTTACCGTTTTGCATTCGTATGCACTCCTTTTCTTTTTATCGCGATTGCATAAAATCTACCGGCGATTATACATTCGCTAGTGTTTGCAATGTGTCGTCGTGCATCGATGGCTCGGGAGCGGTGAGTCATCGAGATGATAAATGCATTACCGCTAGTTGCTTCTCGGAAAAATTATTTCTGACTCGGTCTAATATATTCGGTTGCCTACCAGTCTACTAGTTTTCTTTTTGTACGGATAGATACGAGAAGATTCTTGAACAAACAAATAGAAGAAGATTCTTGAACAAACAAACGGAAGATTTTCAAGCGAACAAATAAATCCGTGTAAGTATTTTACGACGAAGGCATTTTTAAAGATTCAAGAAATACAGAATCTGAAAACGGCGATTCGACCGTTTGTAGTAATTTTATTTTAAAACCGGAGAACCTCGATCGAGGCCGCCAAGTTTTTCCGCGTTTCGGGCCGCGGGTCGAGCATGGCTGCTTCGACCGAGCTACGATCATTCGCTAATAGAAATAGTTTCGCCGAGGGGATAATTGCGAAATCAAGTTGTACGGTTCATTCGGAATTGCCCGCGCTTATCAGCCGATCGACCGCTTATCGAATCCGTGCAACGATCTCGCCGAACGATCGTCGACGGTTCTCGAAAGTTCCAAGTCGCTCGTACTTTGGCAAAAATGTAGCCAATGAGACCGTATTACATACTTTATCATTTATTCGCGAAAAACCTTTACCGCTGACAAACGGTAGTTAAGTAACGTTTCTTTCGAGGTGAAAAGACGTGTTTCGCAACGTGCTTCTAGAGAAGCGATTAACAAATTGTGCGCCGGCAACATATGAACCATTCAGTTAATTATCAGCTGAGTTGCTTGTTCCTGAACAACGAGCAGCCAAAGAAAATATTTAAAACCTTATATACAGTTTAATAAAATAGTAAATTTTTATTGAATATTCGTCATGTACAATTTAACCCTTTGCACTCGAATGGTGACTCCGAGGCACCGCTAAAAATTGCAACCCCATTATTTGAAACGATTCTGACATCATTATGCTTGCATCTAAGAAAGCGATAATGCATAAAAGGAAATAAATCACGTAAAGTAAAATTTTCGGGACCAGAAGACGTGCCTTGGTTTTCGAAGGTGAAACAGCTTCAAGTGGCAGACTTACAAAACCCGCGTTATCACGGAGCCGGCGCTCAATGTGTTAAAATATAAATTATATTTCATATTCTATAATGGAGTGTAATTTTATTTTATACCCATATTCCAATAGGGATACAGGGACTCAAGGTGTCCCTGCAGGAGGCAGAGGGTGCTGAATCTCTCGTAAGAAGACAACACGCGCAGAAAAAGGGTTGAGCGTGTTCGAAGCGGAAAAAGGTCGAGCCGAAGAAGACGGAAGACATCGCGCGAGGCCGAAACGCGAAAATAAAAGCGATTTCTCGCGAACTGGGAGAAGGGGCAGAACCAATTAAATCTCGCAGGGAACTGTTATTTTATTTTATACCCATTTCCAATAGAGATACAGGGACTCAAGGTGTCCCTGCAGGAGGCAGAGGGTGCTGAATCTCTCGTAAGAAGACAACACGCGCAGAAAAAGGGTTGAGCGTGTTCGAAGCGGAAAAAGGTCGAGCCGAAGAAGACGGAAAAGATCGCGAGAGGCCGAAACGCGAAAATAAAAGCGATTTCTCGCGAACTGGGAGGAGAAGGCGTAGGGCCGATTAAATCTCGCGGCGAACAACGGCCTCTCTGTGTTCCACGATAATTATTTTCCCCTTCGTGGTTGCCACAGCAGCGTACCGCGTGCAACACGTGTATGCAAGATAACCGTGTCGCGTCGCGATGCTTGTCACGCGTTCGCTCGCCGTCTTTCTCCTCGCGCATCTAATCTGTTTACCTATCTCTTCCTCTTTCATCATCGGCATTCGAACGATACGACACGGCCGAGAAGGCGGTTCTCTTCGTTCCGAAGCGAACAGCGTTCGGCTACGTGATCGAACGCTCGAGAGAGTTCGCTAGCCGAGGGACGCGATCGACGCGCGAAAACGCAGACAGAAAAGTAACCGTGAAGAAATACTCGACGGGAAACTCTCTACGTTCGCCCGTGTTCTTCGACAGGTGGAAAAATCACCCTCAAAATAACGAAAAGAGGAATTCGCCGATAGTCAGCGACAAAATTAACCCTTTGCGCTTGAACGGTGACTCTCGAGGCGCCAGTAAAAATTGTCGCATCGTCGTTTAACCCTTTGCACTCGAAGCTGTTTTAACTCCAACCCCAATGCATTTTTTCTGAGCTACAATACTTTCATTCTACTCGATGTATTTCATCTTATGCATACGAAATTTGTTTACTGTTATTCATCCTTGCAACGATTACATTTTTACAAATTTCTTTCACACAAGGAAAGATTGTTTTAAAAAATGCTGCAGCTATTTTCAGTAGTGACCGAGAGTTACCATTCGAGTGCAAAGGGTTAAAGTAATTTTTACATCGCTACGCTTGTATCTGTGAAATTCGTAATGCTGAAAATTGTCTTTAAACCGTACAGTACTTTAAATTTGGCCCGCTTCGATATTCGCTCCTAAATTCGTTCCTAAAGGACGAAAGAGCGTGCCGGGTTGATGGCACTTAACGCGACTCTGTCGTATCTGTTGTGGCCCGTTGCGTAATCGTCGTATTCCTCGGTAAAATTGAGCGTACTTCGATGTTCGTTCGGAAGTGCGAGCGCGTAAGGACAAAAGAGCGTGCCGGGCTATTTCGAGAGGCTCTCCGGCGAAGAAGAAGGTGAACGAGAAACGAAACGAAACGAAACGAAACGGAACCTGTGGGTAAGAGCGTGGCTTTCCGAGAAATCATTACCAAGTTGCATCACCGGCAATTCGTACGACGATTAATTTATATAGGCGCGAGTTGCGTGCACACGACGATGCACCGTAATCGATCGTCGCCGAGCTGAATTCGCCGTTCCCGGCTGCGTGGGCGGTCTTCTCCACGATTCTTTCGCGTACGAGCCTCGATCATGCGCTCGAGACTGTCCTAAAATATTAAAACTCCGCTAACAAGTAATTTCTCATTTTCTTCCCCCGCTTTCGAAAAAGGAACGCGTCGGAGCTACGGTCGGAGGTCAAATTGAACGTCGCGATTTTCAACTGTTTCGTCTGCGTCCCAAAAATGGTTCGAATTACTCGAACATGCTAGGCTCTGCGGTTTTTATTCCGAGCTACTTTTCACTTTGCTAATTCACGAGTTGATGCTTCGATTTCGAACGGACGTTTCGCAGCTGTTTGAAATTTTACACGAAGAAATTGCACATGTGCCCGAGAAGCCGCATTTCATTGAACTCGATACGACCCGGGAACACGGCGCGGAGAAAACCCGCGGATAGACCACGGTAACGCGCCTCTATCTTTAGCTGTCGCGAACACACCGTCGCGGGAAAGATCGATCGCCGTTCAATTTTATCTGCGCGCCGCACAGAGCATTCTTGTGTACGATCCTTAAAAACGACGTCGCCCGTGATTCGGGTACGAGAGGAACGAGTTTCGCTGCTGATTTTTCCTCTCGGAATGAACGAATGGCGATTCTTAATTCTACCACGGACAATAAACGTACGCTTTGTTACCGATTATTCTCCAGACGATTTCTTTCTCCGATGCCCGAGTCCCGTTCAATCCTCGACGACCGAACGGCGACCCCGTCGAAGCGAGCATAATCGAGCTCGAGACACCTCGTAAAAGCGTTTTCAGAGACTCTCGCCGGAGAAACGGGCGAGCGAGGAGAGAAGAGGAGAGAGGACGGAGAACGCGTTGAAATCCAGATTAAATTCGATCGAATCGCGAACCGACGTCTGGTGTCGAAGAAGACACCTCCGGAGGAATCGAATCTGCATTTTTCAAGATTTCACGGCTAGCGGGTTCTCCGTCGATGGATTTCGGATAAGACTCTCGGTATTCACCGTAGCCAGGAATAACTTTGCGGTCCGCGGCGAGGAAGGTCTTCGGCGATCGCCGAAGCCTCGATACAAGCGACGGACGCGGTTAATGCCAAAAACGCGAGCGAGCGAGCAAGCGAGCGAAAGCGTCGAGAAGCTTCCATTTATTATTCGTCGTGCGGAGCCATCGACGAACCGATTCGTATAAGAACCGGCATTATGCTCGCTCGGAGCGGACTCGGCTCTCTCGCGAGTCGGCCCGAGAGCCGGCTTCTCTGAATGAATGAGTAACAGGCCCGCCGGAGAGGGGCGAAGAAGAGAGGATCGTCAAAAGAGACGAGAGAACAGAGAGGACGGAGAGGACGGAGAGACCGTAGCAACGAGCGACCGAGAGAAGAACATCCTCGAAAACGCCCTTCAAAGGAAGAAACGAAAAGAAGCTATTAGCACGTTTTCTCATGGCCGGCACAATTCGCTGCTATTTTTACCCCCGTCTTCCTTCCTAAGGACTCCTCGGTCGTGCTTGTTCCGCCCCGGAACACGCTTATCTCGCCGCGATTTTGCATTCCACCGTATCGTACCCGCATTTTATTGCAATTTCGTTAAAATCGGCACGGTACATTCGGAAAGAATCGTCTCAACCCTTTGCACTCGAACTCGGTGACTCTGGGGCACCGCTAAAAATTGCAATGCCATTATCTGAAATAATTTTTACTGCGCTGTGCGTGCATCTAAGAAAGCGACAACAGTCCCACCTGTTGTAAAGATGAGCAATAGTAAATACCTGAGTACGCGTAACAGAAAATAAATCACGTAAAGTGAAATTATCGAGGCCTTGGTTAAAACAGCTTCGAGTGCAAAGGGTTAATTTTAAAAGTAAAGGGTTAACGCGAAAATGCGTTCGGCTTTCCGATGGCGGTCGTCTCGTGATTTTCCGTCGACAATGTTACAAGAGCGGAACACACTGTGCGCCCGATAAACACGCCGATTAATCGGCTCGTCGAGCATGTTCCGGCGATCGCGAGAATTGCAACGATCGCTATAATATAATTACCTCCTCCTTATCCTCCTCCTACTTCTCGTTCGTCGTCGGCTTTATCTTATCGACGAGGCATTTCTGCGTACAGTCGCTTTGGGAAGTATACCGGCACCCTTTGAAAGTTAATAACTTTTTCGGAACTGGACCGAACTTCGGTTCACTTGAGATTTCAAGAGGATTCGTTTACAACAGTGGAGAACAAATAGTTTTGCAATTTCTTCCGTTCGGAATTTTTAGAAGATCAATTTTTCACTTTTCTGAAGATTCGCGGATGTTCCACGCTTGTGCGAAACTACGATCGAAATCGTTACAATATGGCAAGGGGTTAACCGATTTCCACGAAACCTCGTGCACGCATTTGACTTTCTTAAATCCGGGGAACGCAAATTTTAAACTGTCGTTACGGGCATCAATAAAAATATTAAATGTGGCGATCTCTCGTTTCTTCGGGACTTCGACCAATGGTAATTTTTACAGAGCAAAATGACATTTCTACGGACCAACCCTGCGCACTCTAATGGCGACTCTGACCAATAGCAATTACTAAACGATCATGGAAAAGTTTTCTAACAATTGCTAAAATTTCAATCATTGTACAAGGAAACCATCAGATGCTCGTTGCGAAAAGAATTGCATACCGTTGAATACAAAACTGTTTTAGGTTGAAAAATATGTCTTAATTCTAGAATGAACATTGCTTCGAGTCCAAAAGGTTGAAAAAGTTAAGTTTGATAATGTTGAAAATGTTGTATAATGTTGGAAAGCATTGTTTTAAAAAGCGGCGACGGACTTTCGTAGACGACTGTACGCGCGCACGTGCATCGGACGACATTCGGTCTAAGAAAACATCAGCTTTTACGTTCATTCATGGTTCTAAGCGTTAAAACGAATCCCGCATGCTCCGACGCGCGAACGGCTATCGGAAAATCGACCATCCACGATCGATATCGCGCCGTCAACCTCCGAGACGATCCGAAGCTCTTCGCATTCGTTCACCGTTTCGAAAAGGAACACACAGACGCTCGTTCGAATTCCAGATCGATCGTTTCCCGTCGATCGACAACGTCCCTGTCTCCTCAATTCGCGATCGCGATTCTGGAATCTGCGAATCCATGCTCCGGTACAATATTCAACCCTTTGCACTCGAATGACGCCTCTGAGGCGACACTAAAACTTGTCATACTATTATTTAAACAGCTTTTACATCGCAGGGTTTGCAGTTGAGAAATCGAGAAAAATGTTAATATTCTAAATACTAATCATAGTAATTAATTTCGTATAAACGAAAGGAAACGAACTATCCACAATGGAGTTATTATAGATTAAAATATTGTTTCGATTTTGGAGTAGAATTGCTTCGAGTGTAAAGGGTTAACTCTTTCGGCGCAAGACATCGAACGCATCGTCGCTGGCTGCACTTTCGAAAACCTTCGATTTATAGATTGCTAATAATATTGGACCCTCAATTTATCCCGACACATGGCTGCATCGCATTTTAATTTATGCATCGCTATATTAAAATATTGGAATCTTATTCGAGCGTCAGACGCGTTCGAGCCGGCTGCAAAATTAATCTTTTAAACTCCGAGCATGTTTCCGAAACCGGGTCGCGATCGAAATTCTATAGTTTCGATAATAGTTCCATTATGGTTCATTTCTCTCGAGTAGACTAACGTGCATCGTTTCATAACAACGATAAGATTGCATTTCTTAAGATTTCTTATATTAACGGATGCTGCGAGGAAAAAGTTTTCAAACAGTCTCGTAATTTCAAGAACAATTGAAAGGATAAATTGGTAGCAATCTATCTTATCTTTCTATCATCGATCGGTGATGAATTGCGGAGAAACGATGAAACGTTCTTTCTTAGATATTCGAAGACAAGCCCGGTTACTTTACAGCGCGTCCATCAACATTTGGCCAACAGCTCTTTGGCATTCGTTCTCTGTGATCGAATCGGACAAAGACGTTCTTCTCGACTCAGCTTAAGATAAAGCATCGATTGAAGTGGTGCAGTTATTCGATGTTTAGAGTCCATTGTGCCAACAAATGCAAACGTAGCGACGGTAAAAGTTGTTCCGAATAATAGTACGGCAATTTTTAACCACAGGAGGAGAAGGAGTACGAAATGCGACACGGAACGTAGCAAATAAATCAATGAGTGTGAAATAGCCTGAATGAAAAATCGATCAAAGACAACTCTCTGCACGGACTTAGCGAAACGCAAGGCGATTCCGCGTCTACCGCTAATATGCTTGGAAAACTTGAGCGAAGAATCGGTCCGTCATCCGAGTGTTAATAAACCGGCGGAGCGTTATCCGTTTCCGATGGGACACGAATATTTCATCGTTCGGACGGGCTGCATTATTATTCGCGGACGTCTGTGCCCGTTTGCACGTTTGCCGATCAATTCCGCAACGATTCCCGGTTAGCTCTGGTGTTCTTCATTGTTTAGCAGGAGGATTCGCGGAGAAAACCGACGAACTTTCCCGGCGACGTAACAACCGATCGATGGACAATGCTATGAATACGCGATCGCCGCCATTCATCGTTCCCGGACTATTTATACGTCGGATCATTTTTATCCCCGAATGAATGACAGAAGACACGCGCGATTAAAAATTTTTCCGCCAGATCGACCGACCCACGATATCAATAAATAGACCGGCGGATTTGTCGGACGCTCGGTGAGAACGCAAAGGTTATCAACGCGAGCCTCGTTCACTCCCAAGCCTCGTGAACCGTGTTCCTTCGGGATCAATTGATCCATCGATCGACCTGACAAAAATACGAGCATATAACCGCGGATCTTCGCGCGAAATAAAAGTTTAGGGTTGTCGCGAGACGCGGACATTTGCTAAAAATAAATTTTGTCCTATAAAGATTATTTCTACGGTTATTAAATTAATTTTCACTGCGATATGTATCGGTTGTACCCTCCTCGATGGCGATTCCAAAATGCAAAACGATTCTTTCAATTTCTCTTTCATCCTCGAGGCAGAAACAAAGATCGAATCTTTTCTCCAGAGCAGAGATATTTTTCTGGCGAAGGATTAATCACAGTTTTCTTAAAAACAAGTCGAACAGAGTCTTCTTTCGGTGGCAAGCTCGCTCTGAAATTTATTCCAATCAGAAACTATCAAATTAATCACCGAGACGTGGATTTAAAGAATTCTAAGTGACTTCGGGAGATGTGCTAATTTTATCGGGCTCGATAATGTGGCTAGAAGGACCAAGTAAATGGAAAGCTTCGAAAACGGAAAATGGATGGATTTTCTATTACTGAATAAATTCCAGATTTATCGCGGTTCGTCGAATTATAGGCAAACTCGAAATAATGGAAGAAAATACATCGCCGGAGGAAAGCAAAGGGATCTGGGATACCCCGAGCGAAGAAGGGATCGTTTTTCGGCGAGTTCTGCAGAGGACTTCCGGTGAAGGAGCGACCGGCCAAGTGGCCAGTTCCTGCGCACGGCGAACAACAGCTGTCCTGCTTTCCTCTTATTAATATTCATCGACAGATGGCCGAGAGAAATGCAAAGAGGCTGGTCTTACGGTAAAATTCGGCAAAATTCGGTGACTAATCGTCGGTGTTCGGAATTCGCGCGACGAGCCCAAAACACGCGAATTCTCTTCGCCAAACTGTCCAGATAACGACGAACCATAAACGCAAACAGCGAGTTCAACATTTTAATTGCAAAGTACTATTTTTATTTCCCAAAGTGTCGTTTGTCCGATTCTTCCGTGCTGATTTTGACGGAAGATCGAAACGCAACGCATTTTAATTTTGGTATATATTTATTAAATTATTTAAGCGCCATTCTGTTCCACAACCTTTCTCCATCTTTCGGGCAACTTCGCACAACGAAACGCATGTAATTCGTTTTCAGTAATTCTAATATATTCGGACCTGTCTTTATGCCAGATCAGAAAATCGGCACGAATCGGTTTTTCCAAGTAATCGATTTCTCGTACTGTCGCTCGAAGCGAGTCTTGGCAAAATCGAGTCCAGAATGTGGGCGTCCAAGCAGAGAGACCCGCCGACGCGAGAAAGAAGACGGAAGAACAAACAAGAAATCTTTGTAAAATATTCCGTAACGTTTCAGCCACGTGCAGAGTTCCATTAGAATCTGTGCACGGTACACGGCGATAAATCTATAAACGTTAAGTTAAAAATAACGTTTTATAGGTTGCTCTGTGTGGAGACCTCAAATACATGTCTCAAGCGAATCAATCTGAACAAAACTACAATCTTAAAATGAAAATCTTGTTTCAGACGTTGGTCCGCGTGGAGGCACGGGGGTCCATCCGAGTGGGCCCGAACGATTGCATCGCGTGCACGTGGAATTTTACGAGCCAAGACACGGAGAGACAAGGAGAAAGGGAGATTCGTGCACGACCGACGGCAACTAATTTGTAAATCGATCGCGAACACTCTCGAAGACGGTTCGATAAATCGATGGTGGTCACAGTGGCA
>CM052087.1:13848586-13875281 GCA_028453745.1 Agapostemon virescens
CGAAGAAACATCTGTCCGGCGATCGAGAATAGATTTTCGAACGTTGTAAAATAGAAAAGAATTACTCGGCGGACAATTAACCGCGACACGAAGTGCCGAACGATATTTTCGAATGTTTGCTTTCGTTTTCTCGCGGCGCACAGTGGCGCGAAGAAACATCTGTCCGGCGATCGAGAATAGATTTTCGAACGTTGTAAAATAGAAAAGAATTACTGGGCGGACAATTAACCGCGATACGACGCGCCAAAGGATATTTTCTAATGTTTGCTTTCGTTTTCTCGCGGCGTTTCGTCCTGCGTGCGAATCGGCGAACGACAACCACGGGGAAACCGAGCGTGATCGGCATGCCGCGGGAACCTACGAAAGGAAACGGATGCACCACGCCCGAATCGTTTAATCCTGAATCGATGTTGAACCGAGCCACCATTTCCATCCCTAATTGCTTCGGACCGAACCCCACTCCGTCATCAATCAGCTTCGAAATTGCTTCTATTGCTTCCTCCTTCCTACACACCACTCGTGCAGCTTTTCCGCAAGCAGCCTAACGTTGTTCCAATATTTCAATTCTCCTCCGCGATCAATTCAATCTTTACCGTATATGCCATCGAAATTGATTAGATCATTTTTACATTGTATAATGATACGCAGTTTAATTAATCGGTATCGCGGCCTCAACGGAGCTTCGTCTCGAAGAACCACCGGCTTCATTCAATAACGCGTAACGCAATCAGCGCGGCGGTGCTTCTTCCGCAATTTCGCGGAGTCCCGACGTTCAACGTTGCAAATGGCAGACTCGCTTGTACAAGCTTCTAAAAACTCGATTTTGTCGAGCAACGTTCGTCGTCCTTTGGTTCAATTAACGCACACGCATCGGCGATCGCCTGCCAGATTGGATAACGACGTTATTCCCCGTCAAACCCTCCCCGTTAATGAAAAGAAGCGAGGCGAGTCGCGCGGAGAGACGAAAGACAGATAGAACAGAGATTCGACAGGGAATGAACAACGGTCGACACTCTTTTCGCAGGTTTCTGTAAAATCAACAATTTTAATCGAAAAATCGTTTCCCATTCGTTTATGTATCCTTAACTACTTCAAATTCGAACGAAATCGGAAATACTACCCCGAAAAGTGTTCGACTTCGTGCGAAGATCGAACATCGGTCGTTATTAAACAATTAAGTGGCAATGTGATCGGCGTCTGTGACAAAATGAATTGTTATAAATTAGTTATTAGCCAGAGATAATAAATACTCTGTATTTCGAGTACTATTAAGAAATTTTATTAAAAAACTGAACGATGTCGTTCGCGAAAGGAATCGTAATAAACATTATACCATCGTAAATAATAAATTGATCGATAATTAACGTCGCGACGATCGAGATCTACCGAAATTAGTTGGGATAGGAAAAGTTGTGCATTGAATTTGAAGATTGTGCTCTCAATTAATTAGTCAGTCGGGACAGGCTCTGGGAGCAGGAAGGTATTGAGCTTCCTCGACTACTTTGGGCTACCTCGAGTTACCTTGGACTACCTCAAGCTACCTTGGCCTACCTCAAGCTTCCTTGGACTACCTCGAGCTACCTTGAGATTGATCAGGGATCCTCCTAAAGATACCAAGTACATTTCCCTATTTTAAGCTAGACTATGGACGTCTTTCGGAGCTACCCCTTGCTTGCCCAAGGATGGACGACGAGTTGACCACAGTTGTTCAACCGACACCTTATCGGATGCCTTTGGACTTTTACGGACGCTCCTAAAAACTAATTTTCATCAGTTTTCGTTAGCTCAACAGTTGCAACTGAAGTGGACGAAAGTGGAGATCCAGCAGAAAGAGATAGAAAAGAGATACAAAGATGGAAGAGATGACGAGGAGGGGAAGACAAGCGGTGGTCGGTAGAGTGCGTGTGACGTAGGCGAGGCAACGGTGCATCCGACTAGAACGAGCGACGCATGCAGAAGCTCGGAGACCGCTTCACGCGAGAAGGGATGCTATTTCTGGCGACTTAGATTTCTCCTTTCTCTCCTCCCCCGAGCGGTCCGAACCAACGGCTGCCGTGCACACGCGTGCTCTCATCTTCCCGCTTCTTCTCCTCTCTCCCTGCCGATGGTGCTACCGCTGCCGGCCTCCTCTTCTCTCCTCTCCTCTCCTCTCCATCCCCTTTTCCTCTGTTTCTGCTGCTACCGCTGCTACTGCATCCCGTTCCTCTTTAACGAGCCACGACTTTCCGTTTCTCTTCGACGTCCCTTTCGCTTTCGAACAATATATCGCGTTATACCTTCCCTCTTATTACATTCGCTGGCCCCGCCGGTCCCACACGTTCGCATTACGCTTCTCCGGACCCAGAGACACGCGTACGATTTCCTAATCCCTCGGCCCTTCGAAGACGACGCCCGTAGGACGCGTCGCGTCCAAAGATCGTCTTACAATCGATTAGACTCTCGCATTATCTTCGACGCAACGGCTATTCGTTCGGTGCAATTGCCAGCAATCGAATACACCGATTATGTAGGTAGACGGGATGGAAATAGGCTCGGGCACCGTCGTCGCACAGGTGCGAGAAATCCTTAGAGAAGCGAAATCGAGATGGCGACGAGTTGGGTCGCGAAGGGCGATCGTTCGGAAACGATGTCCCATCGCGAAGTTGCCTGTTGGTCGACGTTATTGTCGCTGGTCGTTTCTATGCGTCTCTGTTCGCCTCTATCCGTTATCTATTACGATTCGAGCAGCGGTTTCGCCGTTCTCCGCAGCAAAAGAGTCACGGCGTCGCAGGGAGGAAGGGGTGGCGCGGAGCAACGACGAAGGCGAGGAGCAGAGAGAAAGAGGAACGGGGAGAGACAGCGAGGCAGGGTCAGGGAAAGAGAGAAAGACGGAGAAGGCGACTGAGAGAGAGAAAGGAAGAGAGAAGAGAGGAGAAGAGCGAGAGAAGCGAACAAAGAGGAGAAACGGATGGACCGAGCGAGAGAGCGAAACCAAAATGAACAAGAGGACGCGCACGGAGGGGAGTGCACCAGAAAGAAGGGTGAGAACGAGAGAGGGAACGAGGGAGAGAGGAATACAGAGACAAGAGGAGAAAACGGAGAGAGAGAGAGAAACACGTGGAGAGAAAGAGATTGGTAGAAAAGAGAAAGAAATAAGGAGAACCATGGAGAGAAAGAGAGAGAGAGAAGTAAAGAGAAGCAGGAAGAAAGAAATGAAGAGAAACACGCGCAGAAGTGTAGAGAGAGAGAGAGAGAGAGGAATAAAGAGAAACGGAGAGTGAAAGAGGGGTGGGAGGCGTTAGGAGCGTTAGACAAGTTAGGCGACCAAGCGAGGTCAGAGGGGACCCGAGGGTACGGTGAATGAGCCGCTGGCTCTACGTTCATTCATGAGGCGAAGTCGGAGAGCACCGAGCAGAACGAATTGTTACTGGCACTCGTACAATCCGCGGCGCTGCCAACGGCGACAACTGCCAACGTCAACTATCGCCGCGAAAATAGAGAAGGATTGGCCTATTTCGAACGGAACGGTCCACACCGGACCGGACCGGCTTCCCCCGCCAACGGATCGCCGTCGCGCCGGTCAGGACTAATTAACGATTCCTGAAACAAAAAGATGTGCCGAGCCGGTCTCGACGAAACATGCTGCCACGCAATAATACGCTTCATCGACAAATATTCGTTCGATCTGTTCCAAGCGAAACGATCGCCTGCGCTCGAGGCGTTGTAACTTCGTGGAGAAACGTTGCGGTATATTCTTAAACTAGTCTCGTTTTAACCGTTTGCATCCCGAACGAAGATTTCGAGCAGAATCTAAGAAATTTTGGTGTCGTTAACCCCTTGCCATACTATTTTCTTTGTAACCAAAGTTATTGTAATATCTTCGTCGCTAAACATCTTATAGAAAAGTAATTAACATTAACATTTGATTTCGTGCAAAAATAAAGTAGTAATATTTATTATTAAGTAGTTTATTTAAAATCTTCAACGCGAGTCTGACTCGTCACAGTATGGCAAGGAGTTAAATTCTCTTGAACCATTGAAGGCGGCGCGGACGCATAATAAATTCTTCTTCTTCTAAGAAGTAATAAACGACGGAGCAGTGCCGATAATCGGAACCATTAAATAAATCGTAATACGAGGAGTTAAAGCTCGAAGCTTCTTACGCTACGCAACGGACGACGAAGCGTGTACGCATTATCGTTTTGAAAAATGGTTCGAAAAGTTGTTCGCGATCGATTCGCAACCGTAGATTCGAGGATCGGAGTCTCACCTGTGAAACGAGGCCCTTGTTCGTCGCTGTACGATTTGCTCGCACGATCGAGCTATTAAAAATCGACTGAAAAGCGTAGGAGCGAATCGAGAGAGCACTCGAGAGCACGATCGGGCCGGCTGCTCGCGGTCGAAATGTCACAAAGTAACGAGCCGCGAATATCCAATTATAAATAGTTGTTCTTTGTTTACGAGCACCGATTTGTACACGCTCGAGCGGCGGACGCTTTCGAGCGGTCCTCGTTGATTCGCACCTCGTGATATCCGAGAATATACGAAACCGTTCGGCCGTTCAACGAATTCGAGAAGAACCGCGTTCGATATCGGCGAAAAATTGCCGGTCGCCGAGTCGATCGTTGTCGCGCGAGATAAATTCGAAGCAAGTGGAATATATATATACATATATATATATATATATATCTCGAGAGAGCTGGCAGAAGAAACTCGGCGGGGACGGGCAATTTTCGCCGAGAAAACTGCTATTTCGAAATCGGCCCGAACCCGCTTTAAAATTAGAGCCCGTGCAAATTACGTTTCACCCGCGGGAACGATTAAATTTAACTTCGGACGGTCGAACGCATCTTCCTTTCACGATTAAAGGGTGACCACTGACCTTGATGGATCTGTGATCGATCGGGTAGCCCTTCCTGGTGCCGGGACTCTCCTCGTAGAAGTCCTGTTCCTCGTCCCCGTAGTCGTACAGGGATTCCATATCCATTTCGGCTGCAACGGAAGCGAACCGGTCAATCGAAAAATCAAAAATTCGGCCAAGCTCGAATTCGCGCTGAGACGAATACAAAACCTGCGCGCAGAAACCGGGCAAGTCCTCAATCTTTTTTTATTCGCGTTAACGCACTTATCGAGGTTTACTACGCTTTTATTTTATAGTTATTTTATCTTTCGGACTCAACCCGATTTTTGCAAGGTCTTTTTTTTCAATTTCGCCCTTATTTTCAACCCTCGTCTCCGTTCGATTCTACGCGATTCGATGTACATTCTAATCCGATTCCAACCGCGTTCCGCGATTGGAACTGCGGTCTACGATTTTTACTAACAATGTTTCCGCTTGGACCGAAATTCTGAAACGCAACGCGACGGGATTTTAACAGTAGAACTACCAAACCAGTCAAAATCACTGGTCCCTATTTATTTCTTTCACAGTTACTGAAATTATAAAAATGTTTTCATTAGTAATTTTCAATAAAAATTAAATGAAGTTTGAATAGATGCAGTCTTGTTATTATCATAAAGCAATGTACGTCGTTGGATTTATTGTTCGGTAGTTCTAGTGTTCAAGTTGCTGGAAAGATCGCGTTTTCCTCGGCGATTTCGAACTTCTAATTTGACGTTTTCGAGAGAAAAGTTTGGGCAACTCGGAAGCCGAAGACGAAGGCCGGCGAGATCCCGATTGGTTCTCCCACGTTCCTAAATAAATTCCCTTATGCCTGATCGCGCGAGTTGGTTTATTGCTCCGCGCTCGCGATTCAGACAATTCGTTTGGACTGGCTCGTGTAAATTTCTTATTTAGGCGATGGCCGCACGTGAAAAGCATAACTTTCCGCGCGGACGGTTAACTGGGGTCGCTTTAAAAACAGACGTTCAACGAACCACGGCTTCTGAGCAGGCCTGCGGATGCTAAATCACCGGCGTTCCCTTTTTATTTGCAACCTGCACAGTAAATTCTCCCGCACATGACGTCGAACGAGCACCACCCCCTCTTTTTCGAAACGCGCGAAACGTTCGCGACCCTCGATTCCTCCGAATGGACAAGAGAAGCCTGAAAACCCCTCGCCGATCGTTAATAATTCCTTCTTCTCGCTATTTAACCCGTTGAAAACATTCCCGGGCCACCTACAATCGAGCTAGTAACACTTTGGCCACTTTTTCTCAATAAATTCCATTTAATTCCATTTTTAGAAAATTTTTACAAGTCGCGAGCAGACCGAGGATTTTGTCCATTTGCAAAATAGGTGATTGCAATTTTAAACGGTGAACGAATCAAGGCTTCGAGCACCATGTCACCCACATGCGGGTGACAGAATTATTTGTCCATGTTTAAAAATAAATTTAATTGAAATCTGGAGAATACGAGAATTTTTGAAGCTATTGGCCAGGCAGTTAAAGCGTTGAAAGAGCATAACGCTTTACCGGCCGGAAGCCTATTAATAGGACTTTCGATAATTGTGCTTAACAGGATGAAGTTTAAAAAACTACTTTTACATTGCAGTTTGTAAAGAAGCGATTAGATAACGTTACCTAGGATGTCTCGTAGATTCTCAATAGAAATTGTTGTTGTCGGAAGATCCGTTAAAAAGTTTTCAGTCATGGATTATAGACTATAAAAAATCCTGAGACAATTGCTGGTCGGTAAAGTGTTATTGACGGAACTACCGAGAAATAAACGCGACCGATCTACATTATCTTGTAATAATGAGAAGACTGCATCTATTCTTGAAATTCTTGTGAAGCTTTCCAATGAAGATACTTTTATAATTTCTCGAATTGTGAAAGAAAAAATTAGGAATCGGTAATTTTGACTGGCCCGGTAGTTCTAGTGTTAAGAACACCGATCGAACGGCAAAGCAGCGAAGACGTTCGACGGATCGGGAAATGCTGTTTGATTATTTTCAGTTCGATAAAATTCTTAATGGAAGATACGAATGTCTATGTGGAGCATGCAGCATGCAAATGATGCAGAGAATGTTTATTTGACACAGAAATCCGCAAGCCTAGTCGTAAATGCAGGAAGAGGCACGATATCGAACTGGTAATACTTGTTTACGTTACACTTCAGGCTGCTATTAAATTACGGGCTACGTGCAAAAGCATTTCGAATAAAAATTTCACGGCGCAAACTAGGCCGTGTGACGCAATAATCAATTTTGTCCTCGGAGTACCGTGACCCGATCGTTGCGAGCTTAGCGGCTAAATCGTCGTTGTTTTCCGAAGGAAAGAATAAGTTCGGCGAGGCACAGTTCTTGGCGGATTATAAATTTATGCTTGGAACTATTTTAACTCGAAAACCAAACGCTTCTTTCGACCTAGAACGGTTTCATCCTACGCGAGCTTTCCATTTTAAGCGCGCCAGGCTGACGCAACGAACCCTTTGCGCTCGAAGCAATTTTAATTCCAAAACCGAGACACTTTATGACTATCGCTCCTACTTAGAACGGTGTGATTTTAGTCGATTTCCTAAACGCAAGCATTGTGGGTCGAACTACCTTTCTCAGGTTTATTTTACAATCATTGAAGTCATAAAGTTACATTCGTAGGAATCGATTCGATGGATCTCTACGTTCAGTTAGACATTTTAACCCTTTGCGCTCGAAGCTCCTTTGAATCGAAAACCTAGGCGTTCTTCTGACTTAGGATATTTTCATTTAATATAATTTATCTCATCTTACGCACGTGGATAATTTTACTATTACTCGTACTTGAAATAGTTACATTTTCACAAATTTCTTAGATACGAACATAGAGTTGTAGAAATTCTTTTAACCCCTTGGGTACGGATTTATTTGAGAAAATATTAGCATGTGGAACGGAAATAATTTTTGGTTGCTTGGAGTAGTATGTAAAGGCAGTACATTTTACGTAAGAATCTATTTATTTCTAAAATATTGGTGACATATGTAGTATTAAGATGTCTTCAACTAATTAGAATTGCAAAACAAAAATAAATTAATAACAACAAAATGCTAGGGAAACCAAGTGAATGACGTATCTCAGATGTCAAATGTACCTAAAAGTTTAATTTTTGGTTTGACGTCTTAGACACGTCATCCGCTCTTAGGGGAAGAAAGTGAATGACGTGTCTCAGACGTCAAATGTACCCAAGGGGTTAAATAGTGGTGTGGCAATTTTTACTGACGCCTCAGAGTCGCCATTCGAGTGCAAAGGGTTAATAATTATTAAATTAATTTCATTACTGTGGAAGTTAACCAGATTGTAATACGAAGCGAGAGGTTCATTGTACACTAACTAACAATTCTCTTTAATTACTTGTCCGAAGCACACAAAATTCGCTCGGCAGAAAGATCAGCTGTTCGGCGATTCCAGCTTGTCGTAAAACCCTGAAGGTACGTTTGAGATATTAATTTAACGGAACGGTATAACCGGCACGAAATCGTGGGTTGACCTAATATTATATTCACGACAGTGGGACGCGCAGGCGCGATTTTGCGAAGTGTAAGGGGATGCGAACCGCAGGCACCAAAGCGTACGCAGGAGGTTTTCGAACCCTGGTTTCTACCAAGATCAGGTTACTCCGGCTGGAGAAGCCCGAACGACAGATGGTAGGTGGAAAAGTGCTCGAGCACCGTGCCCATCGACTCTCACGGCTCTTTAGACGTGGGCAAAATCTGCTCCCCGGTATACAAAAGCGTTTCAAAATTCTGGTTTTTAACCCTGTCGGTCGGCGCAAGGTGTTCGCGTCTATGAGAAACCGATAGATCGCTATTCTATCGACGAAATCCAACGGAGGGCCCCCGATCGAGGAATAACGGGCCCCGCCGCGTTGCGATCTCGTCTCCCGAAAAGCCGAACCATAATTCCGAATCTTCTACGATCTCCATGGAAAGACTTTTCCGTTTCCAAGATCGTTTGTCCTGACAACCGATAACGATGTTTAACCCTTTGCATTCGAAGCAATTTCACTCCAAAATCGAAACAATATATTTATCTATAAAAGCTCCATTGTAGATAGTTCATTTCCTTTCGTTCATATAAAATTAATTACTATAAATCTTATTTAGAATTCTAACATTTCTATCAATTTCTCAACTGCAAACCTATCGATGTAAAAGTTGTTTAAATAATGGTATGGCACGTTTTAGTGTCGCCTTAGAGGATTAACATATTTTAGCGGCATTCGATGCTGTGATACGTTCGCAACAAATGCGCTATAGCAAATTTTTGCTTGCACGTATTTCAAAAGTTGCAATTTGGGCAGTCTTTCGGGGAATGGAACCGTTGATTCATCGATTCGGAGGTGCGGGAATAAACTTTCGATTTCCGGAAATCGGTATCGACAGGCATCGAAGATTTCCGATCGAAAACACGAAGCTGTTCCGCTTCCCCGTGGCTTCGTCGTTTCGCTTTCGACCGAAGAGCGGCATTGATAATAAACGGCAATTTAGCACGATAACGATCCTTATCGTCGAGCAGGCGTCGGCTATCGATCCGTCGCGTCTCCTTTGTCGCTATTCGTTTACCACCCGACTCGGTTTTTTCTAAAGAACCAGTCGAAATGGTCCGGCGAAATAAGAAACGCGCGATCGAGAGCCCCCACTTTGGAAACGCCGATGAATCGGTACCGCGGCCTTACCCACTGATAAAAAAAATATTGCAGACGCTCCTCTCGATCGATTTCGATATCGCGATACCCGTCGCCGTGACCGCAATGACACGGTTTATCGATCGACGCAATCTCAAGACAGATAAACCAATTTATTGCGCGCGAAGATCCCGGCAATACCGCTCTCGAAGTTGACTGACCCGTGTGCTATTGCCTCCGTAACTGTCCAGACGATCTCTACCGTAATTGCGAAGACTTTAGCCCCAATCATATGAATTTCCCAAAACGAAATTACTTTCCGAGCAACCTACGGTTTATTTTCCTTATTCATGACTCGTACGTGTGACGCTTCAATTTGTGATACAAAAGTTTCTTTAGATAACAGTATGGAAATTTTTAGTGTCGCCTGAGAGGAGCCATTGGACTCGCTAAGGGTTAAACCGGCTACGCTGTACAGGGTGAGTCGTAAAGTTCAAGTAAACTTAGAACAGGAGATTCTCAAGACGAATTCAAGTAATACTTTCCTTTGCCAATTCGCAATCGGACGCTTCGTTTTCGAGTTACGAAGGAAAACAGCGACAAAGTGTCTTGGTTCGCCCTCCTAGATCCGCCGCCATTGTGTCCGGAGCTTGGTGTTGAGTCTCCGTAGGCCAGCCCCCGCTGCCTTCCGATTGGTCCATCTTCTTCGCGAATAACTCGAAAACGAAGCGTCAAATCGCGAAGAGCCAAAGAAAAATATTGCTCGGAATCGCCTCGGGAATCTCCCTTCGCGAATTCGTTTGAAGTTTACACGACACACTGTGTATCGATGGCACATGATGGCACATGACGTCACATTATTCCCACTGCCAGGAGCGTCGGAATATCGTTCAACGGTGGAGGGGCAAGAATTTTTAGAGGAATACAAGCTCGACCGATTGCGAATACCACGCCGAGTCGACCACCCTCCACGTTGCCATCATCGACGAGCAATCGAGATGATAAAGCGTTTCTTGCTGGCCAACAACTGTAACGCGTACTCGAACGTGCTCGTTTATCTCGCAACAAACACGTGTTCGAGGTAATTCGTACTAATATACATATTATAAATGCTCTCGACAACAAGGAATCGCCAGAGATAAGATAAAAAAGCGAAAGTTACCGGGATGGAACGTAACGACGCTCTCGGGCTCTCTCGCCGGTTAACCCTTTGAAGGCGTTATCTTTTTAGAAACGTATTATTAGACTGCGGATCTCTCTGCAAAATTAACATAGTCCCCATCGATCCCGTGCAGCGGATACTCCTCTACACAAATTGATTTCTGCCTGTGCTCGTTTCGAGCACCATGAAATATAATAAATAAAATGCCTGCGGTTTCATCGAGACCCTGCTAACTTTCGGTAAGAAGATTATACGCATAATACTTTCAAGATTTCAAGACTTCAGCACTCTCAACGGTTTTACGAATTTCTAGCAGACTATAATCGACAAAGAACTTCTAATCATCTCAAATACTTAATTAATGGTTAATTTTCTAATCTTGCAATACGATGCAAGACGTTAACCCTTTGCACTCGAAGCTGTTTTACCTCCAACCCCCAAGGCATTTTTTCTGACCAAGAATATTTTCATTCTACACGATATATATTTCATCTTACGCCTACGAAATTTGTTTACTACTACTCGTCCTTGCAAGGATTAAATTTTTACGAATTTCTTTGACACAAATATAGCGATGTAAAGATTGTTTCAAACGGTGCTGCAGCTATTTTCAGTGGTGCCTGAGAGTCACCGTTCAAATTCAAAGGGTTAAACATAAAGATAGCGATGTTCAGATTATGTTAAACAATAGTGTTCCAATTTTTCATGGCGTCACTCGAGCGTCAAAAACTGCCAAATTAAAATTCTTTAATAGTAACAGAAATTTCACTGTAAGAACAGTACATTTTCTACAGAAAATCGAGGGAAATCCTGCTGAAGATATCCGAGGCGGTGAGAACCACTGACTTCAACGTTGCGAAATCTTTCAAATAAGGGGATCGAGAATAAAAGAGCGCTGCCACATTAATTCGAAAAAATTTTGTACTACACGCTCGTCGATCTGTCCTCGCGTGGGACACGATAATGGCGACTTTATTGCTCGATAATGACGAAGGTTGGAAGTCAACGTTTTTGTCCAGCGTTGCACCGAGTGCGTGCACGAGACATCTGCGCTTTCTTGCGCGTCTCCTGCTCGGTCCCCGGGACCTGTCTCCTCCTCCTCCTCCTCCTCCTGTTCCCTCTCGAATTTATGGTCGGAAAATGTAAAACCTTTCGAGGCCACTAACTCGTCTAATGTTGTGCGTCTCGCTGCAGCGTGTCCTCGGTATTCCGGTCGGGAAAGCCGTGCCCCGAGTGAAACAAAACCAGGAGCGTGTTACACCGACTTTACCCACCGTATCGGAGCGATCTTTTCTTTCGCTTTCGTTGCTGCCCCGGTACGCAGGTAGACGCATCCGAGTGGAAATCGCATCGTTGTGTTTGCGCGGAAGCAGACCGGACACTTTAAACGCCGATCGTGTCCCGCAGGCCCGACAGCTTACAGATTCCAAGATACAGAGCGGAAACACGCGTGAAAACCGACCCGCCGAAAACAACACCTTCGTCGTCGACTTTTCTTGTTCCTCGGCTCTTCCGAGACTCCTGGTGCAAAGCCATCAACATATTCCGCGTCTTGCAACCTCGCGGGCATGCCGATCGCCCAGAACCTCGAATCGATTCGATATTCGTTCAAAAGCAAAAATTTTTGACCATAATTTAAGTCAGAACACTCCGATAGCTCATCTACGGCGACGCTAAAAATTGCCATACTATTATTTCAAGCAACAAGTTGAATGCTATGTCAGTTTCTGGGGACTGACGGTACCAAATTTACAAATTAATATGTTGTAGATAATTCATACAATATTAAGAAATATTCGCACTATTTCAATAGATTCGATTGTGACGCGAAAGCTAGGTAAAATGGTTCCGAGTCACCACTAAAACTTGCTACACTATCATGTATAATGGTAGGTGATTCAACTGCTGTAAATTTAATTGCAATAAAAATTTAATTGTTGTAAGAACGAGTAATAGTAAAAGAACCCGTATCCATAAGATAAAATAGATCAGTTAGAATGAAAATATTCTAGGTCAGAAAGAATGTCTTGGTTTTCGAGTGAAAACATCTTCGAGTACAAAGGGTTAAGAAATCGATAAAAATATTTATATTCAGGATAGAAAACGAACCATTTTCTAGGTAAAAAGAATGTCTCGATTTTGGAATTAAAATTGCTTCAAAGGGTTAAAGCCTCGCAGTCTTACATTCTTCAAAATTGCATGTGAACGCTAGTGTTTAGAAATTCAATTTCTTACTGAAATAATTGTTATTGACCCTTTGGACTCGAACGGTGATTCTTAGGCACCACTGAAAATAGCTGCAGCACCGTTTGAAACAATCTTTACACCGCTACGCTTGTGCCAAAGAAATTCGCAACAATTTAATCGTTGCAAGGACGAGTAATGGTAGACAAATTTCCTATGCATAAGATAAAATGTATCGTGTAGAATGAAAATATTCTAGGCCAGAAAAATGTCTTGAAGTTAAAACAGCTTAGAGTGCAAAGGGTTAAGTTTCATCTATGCGGACTCGTTTACCAAATGATCGAGCTACGATTTATTTCACGATTACAGAGATTCGAATTTCTTTATCGTTGACAATTTCCTGGAAGAATGCGAGATCCGTATCTATGTTGTATCTATCGCATGCTTATGTATTTCGAGTACGTCGATAGCAACGAAATGGAATATTATTTTGCGTTGCAAGCGCTAAACAAACTGCGGATCTCTACGCGAATTTCCGTTAGCATATTTAATTGTGCGGATTCTAAGACCGTACGAAAGTATTTCTATCATCGATTAAAGATTTCCCGGTGATAAGGATAAAATATGAATATTATTCGCTCTTAGCGATATGCATCTTCCCGCGGTCTAATCTTAAATAAATAATTATCGAGCACATCTGGACTGTCTGCAATTAAACGGATCAGCGAAAAAATGAAATCAATCTTGTTGCACCTCGTTTCGCAACGATAAAGTTTATGCCAATATCGTGCGAAAGAATAATCTTGCGCTTTGAGAACAACTGAACTAACTCGTAGCTGCAAAAGTAAAGCAGAGAATGAAACGTCGGATTTTTAAGCGAATATATGAAACTGCATATCTCTTCTGAGAAGCTGTTTATTTAATCAAAATATGCTTCGTTTGCTTCAATACGCTTTTCCCAGCGAGACTTTTAATGCTCAGCTTTTGCAGCATTATTACCAAGTTTATACTGATAGAAAAAAAATTACACGAATATCGGTTTAATCCATATCCGTACGAAATTCAAAACGAAATGGAACGCTTTTGAGAAAATCTTCTCGGTTGAAATGTGACTCTGGAAATAGAGTACGACTATAAACAAGGTTACGCCACAAACAAAAGCATAACAAAAACAGGGCGACGAACGTTCGCGTGTAAAGAAAATCCTACATTTCCAACCTCCTTTTATTATTATCATTACCGATTACTATTATTATTTGCGACCTAAACCGTACGATAAATCCTTATGGTCGGTCGAAATTGACCCGACCTCCGCAGTCGACGCCGCTACCGTACCGTGCAGACTATAATTAACCCTGGCAGGGTTCTGTCGATGAAATATATGGGTGGAAAACACAAAATGGAGCCGAAGGAGAGATCGCGGAGGAAAAGCGTCCTGTTCCAAAGGAAGAAGCGACCTCCGGGTTGGTTTTTCTGGGATACCGGGTAGAGACGGGCCTGTCCTTCGAGGAGTTCAAGTGTCTATTGTTTCAACTCTGCCGGGAGGAGCGATATAATATCTGTGGAGTTTCTGCCGTTGGGTTTCCAGATGCGGGCAGACGTTCCTGCAGGTCACGGGACGCCTGGACCCGTATGCGAGGCCCGAGCACCCACCACGCGCCCATATGGGGGAAAAATCTCGATGTGCCCTTGACTCTCGAACTCGTTTAAACCGACTACCTCCTTTTTCTAAACAGTAATTTCGACGACTTCTTCCACCGACCCTCTACCCGCCGTTGAAAAGCCAACGAGCAGCTCGAACTTCACAAAAGAATGCTCCCGCGCGATTATCGTAACACGATCGATTCGATCGGTTCGGGATTAAGGATTAAAGCTCTTAGAGGTCCTAAGCGCTCGACGGATTCCGAGACACCCTTGCGCAGGATTACTCGAACGCGGAGACCACTTCTTTGACTAGAAAGTGTTTTCGGAAAATGTTAGCGAACCAAGTAACGGAGTACTAACAACTGAAAAGGGGACGCAACCTAATCGCGTTAGCATAACAGCATAATAAAACCCTGCGTTAACTCCTTGCGCATTTCCTTAATTTTCTTTAAAAGGAAATAACATTTCATTTAATTGATGATTGTATACAGTTATCGGAGAATAGCTAGGCACGCGGTAACTACAAATATGTCTTTTCTTGTTGTCGTTCTGCAGAGGACAAAGAAAGTCTACTCACTGTTATTGTAAAGTAACTCGTAGGCCAAGGGGTTAATAAATGCAAAGAGACAAGCGTACTTTGGGCAGATAGAGCTCGGTCTCTCGAACGCCATCTCTACGTGCCGGCAGAGTAAAGAATATAAACCGGTAACCTTGAAAATAATTACACACATTTGTTTATCTAAGAATATATCCGTGCTCCGCGTCGCGCCAAATCGAAATAAATGTAATTGTATCGTTGGGCGACGAATATCGGTGCTTAGGTAGGTTTAGCGTTAAAGAGAGAACAGTGATCGATATAGAAGCTAACCTTGGCAACCTCTCCCGTTTCGACCTAGCTTGCGTAAAAATGTTTAACGCAAAAATTATCTACGATTATTCTCTCGCCCCTTCCTCTCTCTGCGACTCTCTCGTCGCCGCGCTTCATCCCGATTCGAGAGAGAAGGTTCGCGCGCATCTTTGTCATAGCGGTGTACGTCTTCTGGCCTTTGATATTTGTCGCGTCTTTGGCAGAGAAGAAACAGCCGAGAAGACAAACGAGGGAAGCATGGTAGGTCGCGACGTTGCCATGCCGTGCTCCTCGAGATCCGAGAAAGTGTACAAAAACCATTCGACCCACCAACACCGAGGGCATCGCGTTCCTTTTTTAAATTGCCAGGCTAGCCATCCCATCCCCTCGTGTACACGCTTAACTTACACACTGTCCGACGCACCGTGTCCCTCTCGCTTCAACGCATCGCTCACCCGCGTTCCCCTCCATGCTTTCTCTCTCACTCTCTTGCTTCCCTCATTCTCTCCCTCTCTCTCTCTCCCTCTCTGGTCTTCTCTTCGTACGCGCGTTTCAAATGCTGCTCGACGGAAATATTACCTACGCGTGTTACCGGCGAAATATGTTACGCAGACGTCGCACTGCTGAAAAATCCCCAAAACGTGGCAATAATTCGTTCATTGCGGCTACGGCATTCTAACCCTTTGCAGTCGAGGCAGTTTTAATTCCAAAATTAACCCTCTGCACTCGAACGGTGACTCTGAGGCACCACTAGAAATAGCCGCAACATTGTTTAAAACAATTTTTACTATGCTATCACTATGTCGATGTCTATATCACTATGCTGTAACAAAGAATTTGGTAAAAATTGAATAGTTGCAAGGATGAATAATAGTAAAAGAACTTGGTATGCATAAGATGAAATATATTGTGTAGAATGAAAATATTCTAGGTCAGAAACAATGCCTTGGGTTTGCAGTTAAAACAGCTTCAATTTTACACAGAAACTATGCCATGTCACTAGGCGACACTAAAGATTGTTATACTATTATTCAAAACAACTGTTACATTATCTGTCTGAATAATAGAAACAAATTTTATATGCACGAAAGGAAATGAACCATGTACAATGTAACTATTCTATGTAAAATATATATCTCGATTTTGGAACTAAAATTGCTCGGAGTGCAAAGGGTTAAACTTTGGACATATTTTTATATAACTTTCTTAAATATTGCACAAAGCTTTTGCAATATTCTATATCGTCCTGGGTTTCATAAATTTCATAAATTGAAATAGATAATGCCAGTGCAACGACGAGTTAACTCGTCACTAGGCACCAATGTGTTAAGACGTTTTTTTCAAAATCAAACATATTTTTATTTTGTGCAATCCTTTTTACGTTATGCATTTGATGTTAATACTGTTTTCTTGCGATGACTCTTAGATGTCGTATTCGTTGTAAATGATTTTATGAGAAAGTCAACCTAACCTAGACTCGCCCGAACAGTTCACCCGAACGATAAACAATATTCTGATAAATTCGAAACCGCCGACATCTTAACTGCTTGTTTTTATCAAGATCGTTTATTTTTATTACCTTCGACTAGTCCTCGACTACGGTACTGCGTTGTACTCAAGTTCCTAAGATCCTTTTCGGCTCACAATCTCCTTTTCAAAACTTTCCTCGCGATTGCGGTTGCGAACGCGATTTTAAGCATCCGAACAACTTCAGTCGATACGTACAGCCAATGTAAAAAGTATCCTCATACCCTTTAAACAACGAACAACTCTTTTCAATGTGGACCAAACGGTTAAAACATTTTCGAAACGTTAGAAGTATTAATTTACTAGCTTACGTGTAAACAATGTCCTCTAAATTGTTTTCGATCGCCATTGCGAAAAAACGAAACGAAAAGAAGAAGTAAAAATATTCGAATTTGCAGTGTGCGATTTACTTAAATCACGATTTCATATAATTATTGTTGTTTACGATTAAACTTTTCGTATAACTTACTTGGATTCGCAAAGGGCGCCTCTTAAATTTCCATTCCAGATACGGATAGAAAACTTTGAAATCTTTGGCCGTTTGATTCTTCTTTGCAATTGCGACCAACTTCAAGAGAGAGAAAATTATTTGCGCATGTCAAGTAAATAAATCCTAACGTCTCGCGAAACAAGCTAAATAGTTCGATACGCATTTAAACAAGTTATTCGTTTAAAAGAATTATGCGATTTGTTTCTATATTGATTTGAACGACCGCTGTCGTTCTATTTGCTACATAAGCACGCGAAAGATTGTCATGAAAACTCGTTATCGAAGGATTACGCAGCACGCTCCTTCGTTAATCGCACAGAAGATTCTCTCGTACAATGTTTCGCATTGTTCTCGATCGATAATACAACAAATTCGACCCCTCGATCTTTGTGCAATAAAAAGGAAAAAAAGAATAATGTTCGTCACTTACTTGGATCGAGAAGCGTCGGTTAAAATAAAAATTTTCTGCGAAACACGTCTGTACGTCGAAACGATAAATCGAAATTGTACGTGACGCAAGATGAGATACGATTATCGCAAGCGACACGATGTTGACAATCGATACGGAATCGATACCTGAAGAGAGGAAACTAATCTTCGACATGTTTTCACAAAAATCCTGGCCTCCGCCTCGTTGCGAACGAGCCTTCGTTCTCATTGGTCAAAGTACACGGAACACGTCAAATTGACCATACCGTAAACACTGATCCTCGGAATAGACTGAAATCACCCTCTAGAAGAGTTGTGTAATCCCGTTTTTCTCGACAAGAAGTATATTTACCATCGACTGCGAGATATAAATCACAGATGTCATGACGCAAGATAAACTTCAGAATGCTTATAGAGAACGTCACGATTGTTTGCGAACGCCCTACGGAGCTGCAGTTCACGAAAAATAGTTTGCGCTATTCGATGAATCTTTAGAAGAAAGAAAAATAAAATCAACGCGAGGAAGACCTCTCGAACACGGAAGCCGGTACGAACGGGCGTAATCGTAAACTGTCGAAGAAACTTGTCAAACGATGCGCGCAACAGATGTGTCTCGGCGTGAATTCAAGATTATAGTATTCGTCTTGTCAGCGTTTCCGATTGACCGTGGGATGCAAAGTAACCAGTGAACGGTCCGTCAAAACAAATATAGGCCTGTCCGCACGTAGGCGTACACTTTTCTCGCGACGATACGCTCGGGCCTTTCGAAACGGATCGGCGACGACTTTCCGTTTCATTTTCCCGTCGCTTGCTCGCTGGCAATTCGTAAATCAAGTGGTCCGGGTTTGTTCAAAAGTTTCGAAGATTCGCGTTCGCGCGCTACATCGACACGGAGAGCGCGCAGGTTAACACGCTCGCTTACCTGTTTTTCGACGTAAAATCCAATGGGGAATGCAACAGTGTCAGCCGGTCGAATAACGCACAGGATAAACACAAAAAGTGAACCGAACACAAAACAAGAATCACGTGTACAACTGTGAGGGGCACGCACATCGGCACCACTAACGCGGTGTACCCGTACACAATACAGATTACAAATGTATTATGGCTGCAGTCCAAACGTTCATGAATGAAACCAAGAGCGGGATCCTCCTCCCCACCACCCCGCGGTAACGTGTTGGCGGCCAATCGACGGCCGGCATGGGCATCGCCTGTCGCGATTCGTCGGCGCGCACCGCTCCTTCCGCTAGAGCGTCGTTTCAACCGATGTTCATGCGTAAATAGAGGGGATACTTGTGCCCTTGTCACGGAACGTTCCGGTAGACAAGCAACTCTTGCCCCACAGGCTTCGATACCAGTAATTCGTGTTTACAAATTGGAAGACCTTGACAGGTACGTGCGTATAGCGTTATTGCGTTTCTTTAACATCGGTTTTATGATGAAGAGTAGAGATACGCAAAAGGCGACATTACGGACGGTCCCTTTAAATTGTTCGTATAGGAAAACGAAGTATGTACGTTTACTAGATTAAAAAGTTGGAAGAAAAGAAATTTAACGAAATGATAACTACGGACGATTTATTTTTAAAATATCCATTAAGAATATATTACAAAATTGTTTGTGACGATAAATTACAAATAATGTTATTACTAAAAATGTTATCGTCAATGACTCAAACTTGTGGGAATAAATTGTGTATATTTTTTAATCGATAATCGATTTTTTAATAGATTAGACAGATTTTTAATTTGTCCAATGAAACAGAGAAATGGAAGCGATCCTTTTCGTGCAACTGTGTAATACAAGCAAGAAGCCACTCTATAACGTATTACGTATTCCTAGGCAGTCACCATTGACGAGTGATCTCGACCAGTGTGTAATATAAAAGGTAAGTATATTATATTACGTCAAATGATATGAAATAATATTTGATCGCTTTATGATAGTTTTTCGAGTACTGCATATTATAATTTTATAATTTTTGTACAGTATATTCAGTGAAACGAACATAACCTACTTATTGATTTTAAAGTAATTCATTACGTAAGAGAAATTAAATAATGTTATTATAACTTATTATGCATTTGGAGGTTTCGTTTCGTCGTTGATGAAAGTGTATTATTTCATAAATTAATTAGCGTTATCGGTTACATCAATTGTTACTTTTCGTTCGATGTTCCTCGAAGTTCTTCACATATTTGTATAACTTTTTAAGGCATAATGCTTACCAAACGCTTAGCCACCAATTTACCAAAGGTTTTCAAACGCAACATTGGTATTGTTGCACCTGCATGGCAGAAAGCAAGCGATCCGATTCAACAGCTGTTTCTTGACAAACTCAAAGAATATAAAGCAAAGGGCGGGTAAGTAGATTTTCTATTTTTGTAAAATTAATTAAAATATCAATTAATATATGTTATTATTTTTTCGATATTTAATTCATGGGCCCAGCAATGGAAAATTGGTCGATCCCACTCCTGAAATTGAAAAGGAAAAGAAAGCTGAACTAGACAGACTTGCTAAACAGTATGGTAATCTCGATGTAAAAACCATAAATGATTTTCCCAAATTCAAGTTCACAGGTAAGCAACTTTCAAATGCAAAATATAAACGTTTACTTTATTTGGGATTTGTAAACTTCAACTCATTTTCAGAGCCAGTAATGGAAACAAAAAAATAGAAAAAGTACATGCCAAAGTACACGCAATAGAACAAGCCACACTAAAATAATAATTTAATATTAAGTATTTAGTTGTAAAAATACATACACAATGATGTAAAAGTAAGTATATAAATTTCATTTTCCTCAAATTCACGTGTTTACCATTAAATTTATTAAAAATAATATAAATAGACGTAATTTACAATATTACATATAAAATAAGAAAATATAAAATCTTTAAGTTACGCAGCCCCTGTAAAAAGTTTCGTGTTTTCGACTATTTCCATCAATGTCTCCATGTTACACTTCCTAGCAACTGATCTACATATTTTTACAAATTTCATTATTTCATTTTTGGGAATTAAAGTCTTGAAACTCCCGGAACAGGAGCAACGTTCATTCATGTTTTCTCGTTTAATTTCTTTGCATTTGAGGCATTGTAAATCTTGCAACATGTAGCCCATACTTTTCCGATTTAATATATCTATAAGAAGAAACTCTATTTCTTCGTTATCGTACGTCATTTTGCAAAGGGGACATTTCCACAGGTATCTACAATAAATAAAGGGGTCTATTGAAGCAAACATTTAAGAATTACTTCCACAATATTAGGTACCTGTTGTTTTCCATAATACAATAGTTATCTTTGCAAAGATCGATATCCCTAGTATGATTACAGGCTTTACAAATAATTTCCGGCAGAATCAATGAAATACACGGATCCTTCCATTCGACTGAATCACTAAAACTGCCAATTCTGACCAATCGTAACATATTAGTTTGCAAATGATATACTTCAGTGTCGATTTCTTTGTCTAAAGACAAAACCTGAAATAAATTTCAATAA
This sequence comes from Agapostemon virescens, assembly GCA_028453745.1. Taxonomy (NCBI): domain Eukaryota; kingdom Metazoa; phylum Arthropoda; class Insecta; order Hymenoptera; family Halictidae; genus Agapostemon; species Agapostemon virescens. The sequence goes on from CM052087.1 coordinate 13,869,902, forward strand.
CGGTTAACAACGAAATTGAATACGATTAAATATGCGCACAAATACCTTGCAAACTGATTTGATTAACTCCAATGCTGGATTGATCTTTCGACTTTCTTTACCATCGAGATCCAAGTTAGGATATTCTTGAATAGTTAATTCCACCTCTGGAAGCTTTTTGTATATCTTCTGTACAATTCTACAATATATTTTGATTAGATGTTAGGTGTTATTTTAGTTTATCGAATGGAGCAGCAAAGGAGGCTTACTGAAAAAGTTTCTGAGACATATCTCCTGATATAAGCTTCTTAGCAAAGTCTGCAGTATTTTCTAGTGCTCCTAGCCCTAACTGCGCCGATAAACTTTGACTCAAACTAATGGATTTTCTTCTAGGCCTTATAGAACAATTTAACTGTTCGTTTTCAATCATGAATTGGTAGATAGCGTTTATGTATCCCGCTATAATGGCACTAAAACTTGACTGACATGCAGCTTCTTTTGGCAGGCACTCCATCAAATTCCATTTCATCACGATTTCAGGCTAATTAGAACGAAACGTTTAATAGCAAACTTTCACATCAATATCATCCATGTAAAATATAAAACTTACCGAATCGTCATCCTCTTCTTCATTCTCTTCATCGAGAGTATTCGCTTCAGTATTATCCTCCATATCATTTGGTAGCTTTCCTTTCACGCCAGCATGATTATGCTGTTGATTAAAAACGATTTTGTTAATCATTAACTGAGAAATATTTATCAATTCAATGTTGAAGTCATCCTTACAACGTCAAGCCATATTAAATACTCCCAACACTGCTCGAACGTGATTTCAATGCTATGGAAGATTTCCTTGTTACGTATCGTTTGAACAACAAATTCCATGTAACCTAATGCGTCGCTGACGGTTCTTTTCTTGGTGCACACAATGATCTTGTTAAAATTCGCGAAGATGATGATGGACCCCAATGTTTTGAACTCTGCCAACAATTGTATAAATAATTTCTTCATGTAACTATGCAAGGTTCTTCTTAAAGCTGGATCGTAAAGCAACGCGCTAGGTGAACGCAACCATCTGAAAATACAATTAATTACGTAATTACGTTTTACATATAGCTAAATGTCATGTGAAGATCATGATATTAAACAATTATGCTAACCCTACAAATACAAAAAATGTTTGAGGAGAAAATTAGCCTATTTTGAGGGGGGTATGAACGTGATAGGTCAAATTACCTATAGAAATGAATAATTTGATAATCCGCAAATACGTTTTTGTAAACTGAAACATCCAGTAGCCACGCATTAACCATACTCCTCAATGCTCTGAAAGCAGGACTGCAAAGCGCAGTTTCGTCGTAGCTGGGGATCACATTTGCCATAGGATCGCCCGTTGCCAGTTCCTGTGAAACAATGGACCAGATTATTTCCGTATCTTACACAGTTAGTCTTTCTAATGTAGAAATTGTACTCGCTTGAACAGATGCCATTTGTTGATTATGAAACGCGACGAAGGAACTTGTTCCATCGATGTCATGAATATGATGATACTGCAGCAATGTATTCACTGCCAAACTGTCTATCTCCAGTTCAATGCAAACACTAGAATAAGTTCCGGGATTGTTCGCGGCGCAATGCGAGCTCTCCTCAAAGTCTGTCAACAATCTATTATCATCGTTCTCGCTACCTCCTAGATCCGGCTTCTCCGTGGTGGAACACCATAACACAAAGTTTTGCTTTTGCAAGTGTCTAGCGAAGAACAGATCTGCACCGAAGATCGTAGGATCTGCAGGAATGTTACCAATAGGTGCGTGAAAAAATCGGCACTGCTCTGCCATTAGTTCGAGAATTTGTTGACTCTTGAAATAATGTCGAATCATGATCTTTGCACCAACTTTCTGCCACTCGATTGTATTATACAAGTTCTCAATATCTTGGACATGGGTACTGATCAGCGGGAACTCGTTCAGCAACGGCATCTGAGTTGTTAGCGCTGTTTTGTCTAGAGCAGTTTGAGTAACAAATACTGTTGCGCCGTGCCCCTCATTTTTGTACGCTGTTATAGCTGCCTGCAGAATCCGACAGACCTGCTGGAAATTTGTCTCAAACCTCAAAACAAACTGTATCGATTCTGGCAAGGATTTTACCTTGTCTTCTCCGTTCATGGATATAACGATGTTTCGTTCTTGACTGTAAAGAGAATTCATATTGGGCATTTGATTGGACGAAACCGAGTCCAAGACAAAAATGTGAGCCCTTTTACTCGCGTTTAAGAAAAGTCCCCAGAGTGCCCTCTGATGATTAGAGCTCCAATGATGGTACAGAAAAATGTAATTGATTTTTTGAATGTGTGGAAGGTACGGCTGCATAGCGATAGTTTTGAATTCCAGTTGATTCAAGTTAAAGGTATCCGCGCCGTCGGCCATGTGTCTCATTTCCTTCGGATCCACCATGCAGACGCATCCTAACTGGAGAATCGCTCTAAACTCCAGCGACATTTGCGTCTCGTATATTCCCTCGATTTCCGGTTTACTCAAATCTTCTAGCAGCTCTTGACTGTGCATTTGATACAACGATTCCGGAACACTGTAACGATACAAATTATGGATCGGCCGCGATCGAGGCAGAACTTTCGAACTCTTCGTCCAGGTTACCTTTTTACCAGATTCTGGATCAGGTTTCGGTTTTCGTGTATTCACGTAGAATATGCGAGGTATTACGAGACGCAACCCGTGAAGATCCTGGTCGACCATTACCCACATTCTGAACAAACCGGGTTCATTGGTTGGGGATATTTGAACGATTTGCCAAGCCGAGGTGAGCAATTTCTTTTGCGCTTTTCTTAAGAAACCACCCAGAGTATTGGTCTCGGTATTTCTCGCGACGCCCCAGCTGACTTGTTCCTTATCGTTCGTGGATACTTTACTTCTTTTACTTTTTTGATGTTCATTCCTTTGCTTCGCTTGATAGGCCCATTTCTGTTTATGGAACTGTAACCATTTGAGTCTTTCCTCTTTCGTTGTTCCCATAGGTGGCGGTGAGCCTAAAACTTCCTTCCAGCTTTTATTCTTATCCACTTCTTCCTCGCTGTCCGATTGTCTTTTTCTTTTGTGTACCACAGGTAGCGGTCGTTTGAACGGATAGTCTCCGCTAGCGAGATCTTCGATATCCCGTGGCTTGGATGGTCCTGCTTCCTCTTCGTCATCCTCGTTATCATCTATTTGCGCAGATTTCGGTACCGCCGAAAATATATCCGTAATCTTCTTTTGCCTGTGCGTCGCGCTCTTCTCCATTATCTTTTTGTGTAACCAGTCTGGATGTTTCACTCTGGGTACCGGGTTGGAAACCCCTTGCATCGCAGCCGGGATGGTAATGATCTTTTGAATAGCACTACCGAGCCTCTCTATGTAATAACTCCAGTCCAAGATATATCTAATATTATCGGTTTGCAAACCTGGATCCTTCAACCACTTGCGCAGATAATGTCTTCTGATTGCTGGTTCTGATTGAAAGATTGCCAATGGTATTGCACGTTCAGTGACTGGTGCACCCTGGGGCTTATTAGCGATAATGTATTTACAGGCTAGCCCAGCATCCTTCACCATTTGATCGCCTAGAAACTCAGCCAGCCTTTTAGCAGTGGATATGGACGTGGACTTTTGCTCCCCGTACTCTTCCAATTTCCGGGACATTGATTTATTCTCAGATATCAACTCGAACAACTCCGTGTCCGGCATGTCAGAGCATTTGCTGTAAAGAATGTCGAGCCAATAATTCGCGTCTTTGGCCACGGATGCGTAGCATTCTTCCAACGTGTTCCCTTTCAGAAAAGACTCGAAAACGGAGGTCTGAAAGATTTTAATCAATTGAAGTTCACCTCTTCGTTTCACTTCGAACCCTTTCAGTTCCGCCAAAGAACCATCGAAATTGAAGACGGCGTATCGCTTTTTCAATCTTTTGCCTTCCTCCTTTGCCGCCGGCAATACCATAGCCAAATACGGTCCATCCACCTCGAAGAATATAGAATTCTCGCTTCTGATTTTGTAAGTAAGAGTTTCAGTGCTCTCTAGTTCGTGGTATGCATCGTTGGTGAATTGATCCTACGCATACAAAATAGTGAAGTATTTGTAACTAAATGTCTATACAGTAGAGAAAATTTTAGGATGTCCGAGAATATTAGCTAAACAGTGTTTGAACAAAAACTTACTTTCACCATAAAATTAAGAACAGCATTAGGATAAGACAACGTGATCCTCGACTTTTTCGGATGAGTGGTGTGCACCACCACATTATCAGGAAAAGTTGCAGGTAACAGGCACCAAATTCCATCGGTGTCTAATTCCAAAGGTCTCCCGACTTGCTCTATAATTTCTCTGGCTTTCATGATAATGTGTGCTCCTGTGTAACATACTATGCCTCCCATCTCCATGCTAAACCATCGTGACCTGAAGAAAAGACGATGTTAACACGTCAAGCGTCACGCCGGTCCCTAGGGACCGGCGCTGGACTTTCCGTTCAGGCCTCGTCGGTCCCTACGGACCGACCACAGATTTTTCGTTCTGTTATCGCGGCGTGCCTCACGTTACCCGACTGTTTATACTCTGATTCGACTATCGGCGAGCGGCCCGGCAAGGCCCGCCTGACGGCTAACCGTGGCTTGAACGAAACGGCACAGAAATTTGGCGTAGCGCTTAACGTGTTCAAGAGGAAGGTTTTGGGAAGATTTTAGCGTTTGAACCATGTCGATAGCTCTAATAGTTTGGCCGGGGCACCACTTCATAGTTTTGCCAAATATTGCCACAAAATCGCTAAATATTGAAGGTATACCCCTTCTTAAAATCGTGAAAAATCTTTAGGTCTCCGATTCTTTTGTAATTTTGACTACACGTTTCTAGACGCGCGGTCAGAGTGTATGGCAATTTTCAGATCGATCGGAATCGAATTGCAGCCGTGGCGCGACTTTGAAATGTCGGGGCGATCCATGGCGAAAATGGGAAAAATTAGGGTTGATAAAACGAAGCGCCCTGGATTTTCCTAAAATGCTAGCCTAAATTGTGGGAGCTCTTCTTAAAGAGGAAGGTTTGAGGAAGATTTTCGCGTTTGATTCATGTCGATAGCTCTAATGGTTTGGCCGGGGCACCACTTCAAAGATTTGCCAAATATTGCCACAAAATCGCTAAATATTGAAGGTATACCCCTTCTTAAAATCGTGAAAAATCTTTAGGTCTCCGATTCTTTTGTAATTTTGGCTACACGTTTCTAGACACGCAGGAAGAATGTATGCCAAATTTTAGCTCGATCGGAATCGAATTGCAGCCGTGGCGCGACTTTGAACTTTCGTTGCGATCAATGGTGAAAATGGGAAAAATTAGGGTTGATAAAACGAAGCGCCCTGGATTTT
>CM052087.1:13875381-13898135 GCA_028453745.1 Agapostemon virescens
GCCCCTTCTTAAAATCGTGAAAAATCTTTAGGTCTCCGATTCTTTTGTAATTTTGGCTACACGTTTCTAGACACGCAGGAAGAATGTATGCCAAATTTTAGCTCGATCGGAATCGAATTGCAGCCGTGGCGCGACTTTGAACTTTCGTTGCGATCAATGGTGAAAATGGGAAAAATTAGGGTTGATAAAACGAAGCGCCCTGGATTTTCCTGAAATGCTAGCCTAAATTGTGGGAGCTCTTCTTAAAGAGGAAGGTTTGAGGAAGATTTTCGCGTTTGATTCATGTCGATAGCTCTAATGGTTTGGCCGGGGCACGACTTCAAAGATTTGCCAAATATTGCCACAAAATCGCTAAATTCTGAAGGTATACCCCTTCTTAAAATCGCGAAAAATCTTTAGGTCTCCGATTCTTTTGTAATTTTGGCTACACGTTTCTAGACGCGCGGTCAGAGTGTATGCCAAATTTTAGCTCGATCGGAATCGAATTGCAGCCGTGGCGCGACTTTGAAGTTTCGTTGCGATCCATGGCGAAAATGGGAAAAATTAGGGTTGATAAAACGAAGCGCCCTGGATTTCCCTGAAATGCTAGCCTAAATTGTGGGAGCTCTTCTTAAAGAGGAAGGTTTGAGGAAGATTTTCGCGTTTGATTCATGTCGATAGCTCTAATGGTTTGGCCGGGGCACCACTTCAAAGTTTTGCCAAATATTGCCACAAAATCGGTAAATTCTGAAGGTATACCCCTTCTTAAAATCGCGAAAAATCTTTAGGTCTCCGATTCTTTTGTAATTTTGGCTACACGTTTCTAGACGCGCGGACAGAGTGTATGGCAATTTTCAGGTCGATCGGAATCGAATTGCAGCCGTGGCGCGACTTTGAAGTTTCGGGGCGTTCAATGGCGAAAATGGGAAAAATGGGGTTGATAGAAGCTAGCTTCCTGAAGTCCCCTGAAACGCTACCCTAGAAAATGAGGGCTCTTCTTAACACGTTAAGAGCATTACATTACTCAACTGTTTATACTCTGATTCGTCTATCGGCGAGCGGCCCGGCAAGGCCCGCCTGACGGCTAACCGTGGCTTGAACGAAACGGCACAGAAATTCGGCGTGGCGCTTAACGTGTTAATACTCGAAATCGCAAGAAATAAACATCAAATGAATATCTACCCTTTTCTCATAACGTATCCGTAGAAGGAGTTTAAGATACATTTATGAGCGAGTTGCAACGAATCATAGAGTACTTCTCGATTTTTAGCAGACTTAATATCACCCGCATCTCCTTTTGATATCGCCGCTGCTACTTCTTGCTTTGCAACTTTAGTAAGCGCTTTGTATTCGTATCTCCTATCTCTGAATGCTCTGACTGTGTCAACGTAGAACGAGTTCTCTTTTTGACAAATCGTTTGTGTCCTTTCCTCCAGTCGCGTCACTTTAACTTTCTTGTAGGCCTTTCTACAATATTCCGTCAGTCGCTTCTTCTCGTATGTAGCTTGTTCTTGCTTCGATAGTTCGTGAAAAGCTCGCCTAACACCGCCGGGAAATTGTGGTGGGAATTTCTCAGTTTCCAGTTGCTGCTGCATTCTCTGGTACTCGCTTAAACTCGCAGCCACTGATATTAACAAACGCAGTCGTGTGAAATTAACAGAGCGTTATCAATTCCAGCCTCTAAATGATCTTTCTCTACTTACGATACTCTCCTCTCCACATCCACTGCATATTTCTTTGGCAAAGAGCCCCTGGTTTGTTGTAATCACATGCAGCGCACACCGTTTCGTCTACCATCGCTGACGGTTGAAGACGATTAGTTAGAATAATATTTGGATACATGGCGCCGACGTCCAAGTGATAAATCACAGGAGTTTCTAATCGAAGCGGCTGATTTTTCAGAGATTCCAGCTTCTCCCGAATTCCCTGAACTACTTCGTCAAAATTTGTGACCATCTCCATCGGAACTTTTTCCTCTTCCTGCAGAGCATACTTTAAGGCGTTTTCAATGCCGTTTATTAACTCTTCCACCGCGCTCGGGATTATTTTAAAACGACAAGGAATATCGGCTCTGAACACGCCAGACTCGAGCGCTTCCACGTGTCCTCCAACGTAGGTTTCCGTGTCCAATAAATGACCGTCTTTTGTGAATTTGCTTAACTCCGCTTCTTGCTTGTTAGGGAATATAATGTTAGCTTGAAAGGCTTCTACCATTAAAAGGGATTCGCATAATGTTCCGGATCCCTTTCTGAGTACCTGTAAACAGAAAAATATAGTTCGTGATTGTGCTTCGTTGTGCATCAAAGAACTTACTTCGTCCGGTTCCATGGGGATGATGGTACACAAGGCAAATATGAAAGGATGAACATATTTTTGGTACAGATAGTACGTTGCAACCGCGTCGGACACCGAGTAATTTGCAAGAGACTCTGGCTCTTCAGATGCCAATCTGCACATGTCTTCAGGATCCATTTCCACCGGATCATACCTGAGCTTTGCTTTTGCAACAGCTTTCAAACCTTGGGAGCCTACAGGTAAGTATGAGTCGCGTCTTACCCAGCTGTACGTTAAATCGAATACAAAATCAGGAATAAGTTGTAGGAAAGTCTACTGTATGTATGAAAATATTAACTGTACAGTACCTTAAACAGTCCATATGCATGGCTGGTCTGCTGCAATAAACTCCGTCACGACCTTTCGAGAAACCAATCCTGTCTTTCATTTCCATGTTATGAAAAGCTGCTCTCGTTTCTACAAATGGCCAGTCAAAAAAATCTCCGTTATATGAGACAAATATATGTGGCCGAATATCATTTATATGATCGAAGAATTTTTTGATCGTAGCTTTTTCGTTAGGCTCGTTAAAAACCGTAAAGAAACCCTCGAACTCTGGTTTTGGAGTGTATTCAAAGTCCTCTATATCTTTCGAAATAATTTCTCTGTTCGTTATTAAGTACCCCTAAAAATGAACACACTATAATATTGAATAAAACGTTGCAAGAAATAATTAGTAAGAATGATGTACTTGTCCATCTATCATATAGGAAATCATCATGATCTGATCGGTGTTAGCATCTGGAAATTTCAAAGGCAGCTTTGTTGTTTCAATATCATAGGCTAGCACAATTGGATCGAGTGTTTCAATGATATCTTTTCGCCTAGTTATGATTGGAAGCTCGTTTCCTCTTGTTTTTACAGAATACCAATTACCACAAAAGATTTTCATGTCTATAGATACCCGTACATGGTGAGGTACATCATATTCTCTGCTCAAAAAAAGGATATATAAATATACCTATTATCATTAAACTGTGGATGTAAAAAACTAAAGACATTAGAAGCATGTTAGGTTCAGGTAAAAATTTTGTTTCATGTAAAAATACAGTGTAATTATGCACCTAATATCAAGAACATTATCTGTGAAGTCGATAGTTTGTTTTTTGAAGTCTGCAGTCTCCAGATCTTTATTCAACACACTTGACAACATATCGGTATAATAGGTATGACTCTTTTCCCTTTCCTTATTAACTTTTACAGCTTTCATTAAATCGCGTCTAACTTTGATCAAATCAACTGTATTCAGGAAAGATAGTTTCATATATTTTTGTTTTAAACCGATTAAATGGTTTGGCTGTAACAAGAATAAAAATATATTATTATGTTTTATAAATGTTTTTAGTCTTCAAGTTGACATTACCAAATCAAGATCTTCTTTGTAAAGTGTTTCCACTTTATGTAGGAGACCGCTGTACTTTTTATTCAATCCAGTGGATACTTCTTCATATGTGTCCTTTCTGCATAAGATATAAAAATATGGACAATACGGATAAGAGACCTTAAATCTAGTGCAGTCATCTTCAAGAAAATAGTAGTCTACTCCACTAAGCAATCTTTTGTCGTCTTCTATGATTTCTGTCTGCAAAGAAAAAGTAACTGTTAATGTTGGAAATAATCTAATGGAACGATTAAAATGATAAATAACTGATTATTCACGATACAACTTACAGTATGCATATTAATAAGAAATCCTACTCTTTCTTTGATATCTGTCACTCTGTGAAATCCATATAATCCATCCACTCTGATATTTTCATTGGCTTCGTTCAGTCTTCCTCCCGAAGCTTCCCTATAAAAAAGTATGATAAAAATTTACAAAATAAATATAATTTTGTAAACGGCAATTAAAAACAATACCCTGATGGATTTCCTTCTTGATTTTGATCATTCTTGACATTGAATCTCTCTGCTCGATATCTCCCGGTATTTTGCAAACTTGCCATTTCGTACAATCTTTTAATCACATAAAGTATAAATAAAATAATATCACACTTTCAATAAAAACTTCATTATAATATAAACGAAAAAGAATATTAATATTCGCGAAGACACTGTAACGTTCGAACAGAATGTGTACAGGTTGTAATTTGCCCGCCAATATACTTTTGCCGGTAACTTACAGGGTGTCCGCATTTATACAAATTCATCATTATTTCAATTAATAAATCATATAAGTGAAAAAGTAAAAAAAATTTGTTGCTATTGTTTTTTAACCCTATATTATTCTATAACAATCTGCATATAATAGTAATAAACCAATATATTATAAGTTTTGTTATTGCTTTAGTTTCACAATTTGAATTTAGCGCTTTTCTAAAATCTTATTAAGCAAGTCATCTATATTTAATACGATGTACTAAACATTAAGGCCAATTCACGATGAATCGATTCAGATTCATATGGCAACGACAATCCATCCAATGATTTATTAGAATTGGTTTGGTTCTATTGGAAAGTTGCTAGATCTCTGATCTATGGGGAATAAGAAAAATCCCAAGGCTTATCGATTAGGAAAAGGGACCGACATTGTAGGTGGCTCCAGCGACAGTGATGCGGTTCGACAACAATCGTTGTAGCTTGTTAAATAAATTGGTTTTGTGGTCTCAGTGAACGTGGCGAACTTAAATAGATGAGAAAATTAGATGCACAAGAGGCCTGGGGCGCCGATAAATTAGAAGCGCAGTTAGAAGCCGCTAGGGATGGTCTCCGAGGACTTGATCGCAGTATTCGGAAGATCCTCGGCCGGGATCTTCCCGACGGAGAAAATGGTCCAATACAACCGCCTCCCAGGTTCAATTCAAGATCATGTTCAGCGAAACACCCTCTAAAACAATCCTGAAATTGTGTTCACCCTAAACAATATGTTTTATTTGATAACTCATTGATCATGCAATGAGCACTGTTGTCTACAAACATAACCTATCTTCTACACTCATAATTGCGCGAACTATTATATTAAACTACAAATCGTTCTTTTGCGTTTAATCTTAACATTTTGATAAATTCCGGTATTATACCATGTTAATGTCGCGATTCATATTGTGTAAAAGTACGAGTGAAATGTATTATTTGTTATTATATATGATTTCACTGTTTTGCTGTATAATGTACTTATTCGCACTGCATTTTCAGTAGGCTGTCACAGAAAAGACCATTACAAGAGGACAGACGGCGTGTTGTATCGGACTTTGTTAATAACGAATTACCTGGTGGTGGAAAACGTCGATGGCAGGGATCTAATGGAGAACCAAAGACAGTTTTCAGTCGTTTAAGTGCTAGAGTTCCTTCCAATGCTGACGATAGCGCAGATGAAGATGATACTATTATCAAGGTAGTGTTACATCTATCAATGATCAACATAATCAATATCTACAAATTATTCATTTGTAGTTTAATTAATATTAATTATAGCCGGCTGTGTCTTCGAGGGTAATAGCAACCCCTAGGGAAATTCCATCTAGACAGGAAGTAATTAGAAGGGAAAGAATAGATGAAAGAAGTAGACAAAGGAATAAAAGGATGTTCGGTGCTCTTTTAGGCACCCTACAGAAATTTCGGCAAGAAGAAACCAAACTGAAAGCAAAAGTACACACCTTTCATTAGTGTTGCGATTGTGTTCTCGGTAATACCATTTTAAATGCTGCCTTTTTCTAGGAAGACAAAAAGGCAGAAGTGGAAGCAAGGGTAGAAGAAGCTCGAAGAAGGGAAAAGGAAGAATTACGAAAGGAGAGGCAACAGTTGTTTTTGTCGCGTAAACGACAATTAGCAGAAGTACGTGCACTGGAAGCAAAATTGGCGCGCAGTCGACAATTCCAGGATTGGCGTGCAGCACAGTTGCCGCTCGCATCGTTTATCAAAACTCGAGCTCAACCTCCCATCTATTATGCACCAAAACGCAAACATCCACAAACTGACATTCTTCTGGCTCAATCCGCGAAGGAACTTCACGGTACGCGTCTGGGGTCTTCTAATTTCCGTGGCATCGTCTGCGCTTTCATAACGTTAATAAATCAACTTCTCGAATTAACTGCATGTTTTATTTTACAGAGGAAATTGAGAGACGGGAGAAAGCATTGGTCGAGGAGCTGGAATTAATAGAAGTACAAGTTGGCCTCGGAAAACACCAGCAAAACTTTGATGGATCCACGTCGCTGAACGTAGCAGCGGAAGTCCAGCAGTCCGCGGAAGAAGGAGAGGAGAATCGTGATCCGAATCCAGAGAAGACCTCGGAGTCCGAGAACAACGAAACGGCGGACGTTTCGGTAAAATCCGAGAAGGATGAGAATTACGATAATAACTCGAACGAAGTTGAGAAGAAGGAGGAAGTACAAGTAGAGGAAGCGAAGGACGAGAATAATGGCTAGTATTAAATGTACTTACGATGCTTGTACATATTACGTACATTGGATGGTCCAACGAAGAAAATGATGGTGTTTTTCTTACTTCGCAATTCGACGAGTGTGGATAAATTTTACAATTTTTCGAAAGAATTGTCACTTTCTACTTATTCTCACATAGTATATAAATTCATTCCCCCGTCATCGGACTGCATACCCATTTTTTCTTTCTCATGTTGCATCAGCGAGTCCTGTTCAAATTGTCCCGTAGATATAAGAGACGTAGATGCAGTTGATCAGAATCCAATATTTTTTAAATGTTACATATTTCTATTATGACTATTCGTAGCCTACCACTTAAGTAATAATCACATTTCAAGTAGAACGGAGTAACTCGGTGGAAGAATAAGTATGTCGATAAAATACGATAAAAGTAAGTCGAAAGATTTTTAGATTGGAAAAATTATGTATAATAACACGCTCATCTTTTCCTTTGTAACACAGTGTCTGTCTTTTAATACGTATGCGACGAAGAGAAGCGTTAAATAAACAATTTAATGCTTTACACGTGTATGGTGTAATAAAATGTATGAATTCAAACATCTCCCATTGATTTAACGCAGTTACAGTTTCGATATCAATTTTGTATATTTGCGTTATATCAATTAGTCGACGATATACAGACGAAGAACTCGATTGCATCGTGTGGTCATTATTTTTCTTTTTTCCAATAGCAATATTAAGATTATATAATTATCTTTATTTTTCGTCTTATCGACAGTATCGAGAAGACAAAGCAGAATTAAAGAGCGCGCTGAAATAAGTTCAAAAGAGTACTTTCCTATGTATATGATTATTTGACATTTGTTTAATTTTGTTTCAGAAATAATATTACTAAGTTTACATAGTATCAATAAAGCTTATCAGTAAGTTGAACGCTAATTACTTCATGGAATTGCAATTTCCTGAAATATCAACTGAACGTGAAATTAATTTCAGGTGGTAGCCATTCTTCAGATATTACTCATGCATTCCCTCGACGATCATGCCACGAATACTGTACAAAATGACTTTAATTACTCGGCGTTCATCGTCAAATTCCCTACGTATAATTATAATCGCGCCATTCAATAACCTTTCCCGCCAACGATGGGATTAACCTATGATCAATTTGATTTTCGCGGGCCTCTCAACGCAACCGTAGCCCTCGATCGATAAGTCGATCAGACTTCCGAAAATCGGTCTAATAGGGGGCGCGGTAAAATCTCGAACACAAAATGGAAACAATAAATACGCGATATGTTGTTAATTGACTATTTGTTTATTAATAATCAACAACTCATACGTAATATAGCGATCGTTTCCACCGGCGATGGAACGAACCAGTTAATTTGTTTTTCGTAGGAATACAATTTGTATTTTTTGATCGATAAATCGATAGGTGTTCCGAAAATCGAAGCAAGAGAGGGCGCGCAAAATGTCGCTAAATTGTTGGACGTTCAAGAAACTATTGATGACAAAAGACGGTGAATAAGCCGGTGAGAATCGAATCCAATCATTCCAGTAAGTAGATCCTGTATTTCGCGACGAACAGTTTCATCGGAATGATTCTTCTTCGTGTCGGAGTGCGAGGATTCCGTTGCAGGTTGATCTAGCAATGGAAAAAAGAGAGGGCAAGGAACAGCATGATTAAACGCGGCAATTCATTAAGCAATTTACACGTGGAACGCGGTTTCGAAACATCCTCGGCAGATTCGCCGAGAGTTTCTATCTTCCCGGTAATATTCGAGGGCAGGAGGGGATGGTATGAAAGGGGCGTTCCGCCATGCAACCTCGGAATATGGCTAATGCGTCTCTGCGCCGTCGTCTCTATCCTCCGTTCTTCTCTTTCTCGAGAACCCCGGCGAAATAGACACTCGGAATGGTAAATAGTCATCTTTTTACAAGAGCTACGCCTAAATACGAATCGGAATTGCCCGCTGCACCCGTAACACGTAAGCCTCCGACTACAATTCCACGCAATTTTTCTCCAACAATTCAACCAAATACACTAGTTTTATTCCACATACTATACGCAAGGATTCGTTCGTTCTCGTTCACCGTTGGACCATCGGGAGACCCCCACAAGTAATTGAAATTTTTTAAACCATTTCATTTTCAATCGAATCCGGAATTAACAAGTCGGAAATTTGTTACGTTAACGAGGCACAAATTGACTGTGGATTTTATGTAGTTTATGGCAATTACGTAAATCCAAAATTCATAGTCTAGTCATAAATAATTTCACTACTGCACATTGAATTACTTGATAGATAGCAACAAATCCTGGCAAATAGTAACAAATACATTGGGTTAGGGGGTTAGGGGGGCCGAAAAATATTGTCATTTATCGTCATTATACATTTCAAAGTACACACAAGAGCGTAAAAAAAGACATTACTTTTCGGTCCCCTTAACAAATATAAAGGAGGAAGATATAAGTAGTAGAATATCTGAATTTAATTTTTTAATTTTAATTTGAGAACGCTACAAATTTTCGTTTGATTCAGATGTGTTTAATCGTCGTTTGTTTTATCGACAAATAGAATTGGTATCGGAACGGAAATGATTCACGACGGATCTGGTCAGGTGCTATACATACTTGCGGAAGATGCTGATAGATATGAAGTATTGAAAAAGTGGAAGGATAGGATGACTAGAACGTGGAATGGAATCGGAAACGGTCTCTCGAGGAGCTCGAAATAAATCGATCGTTAGGCAGGCGATTCTTATTAGCAGGAGGCTTCGAAATGGGAATAGAAAGAGATTAAAAGTGGGGCCGACAAGGCTCGGCATCGAGTAGCGCGGAAGCGTGAAGCGTGCGACGCGACGCGTCGCGACGCTGAGCGTCGCGGAGACATGAGAGAAGCCGACAGGGGTCGGGGGTATCCGAGCTATTTGTACACCGAATGGAAAACGCGGACCGACTCGCCTCCAGACGAAAGGAACGGGACGCTTTCTTAATTACCACGCACCACCCCACTTTCATGGTCGTCTCTGCCTCCGTACTTGCTCTCTCTCTCTCTCTCTTTCTTCTGCAAACGCTATTGTTTCGCCACGCCAGAATAGCAGAACGAACCTAAGCCTCCTGGTAGCAGGTCCACTAAACTCTCTTTCTTCCTTCTGCCTCTAAACACTTCACCGACCCAGCAGTCGAGATAAATAATTGAAGATTGAGGTTTCCTCAACCTATTCGCAACGCGAGAAAGAATGAAGAACAATGCTCCTATCAATTCGTAATTCGTCCATGCACTCTCCCATAATGGGATTTGATTTGCAGTAAATTTAATTTGGTCTTGCTTGTACCAGTTTTGTATTAACTCTTTGATTATTCTGATTGCTGTCTACAATTTTATTTTCTAAAATTCCGTGTCTCAAAAGGTTAATTCAATAACCGGGTTAGAAGATGATCGATAGCGTTTGTTGTACCGTTAAGCGTGAAATGGCGCGTACATTAGACGCTTTACGATAGCGGCTAAGAAAACATACGCTGACGATGCAAATGGGTTAATAACTCTTTCAATAGCGATAGTAATTTCATTAGTGGAGCAACAAGTTATCTTTAACTCGATTATTGTTTAAAACAAAGCTGTCGCGCCTTCTTCGAACACAATACCAGCGTTGTAGATCGATTCGGACAATTATAGATCGTCGACGAATTTTTCCACGGACGAAGACGCTTTGTGGACCAAGATGGCCGACGATATTTATTCAGCACACGTTTCTCCTTAAGTCGAACTCGAGTAACGATTGTTTCTTTGCAAAGGAGACGCGGTTCCCGTTGCCAAGTTCCAAACGCCATAATGAAATCACTTCCGTCGCAATGGATTTGGATCCTCGGAAGAAAGTCTGCGACCACAGAGGAGCTCATTCAGAGGTTTTCGAGTGTAGCAAAAGTGCGTTCGTCAAGATGATCGCTGGTCCTCGTTCTCAGGAAATCGAGCATTCTCCGGTGGACGTTTGACGCTCGGGATGGAAAGCCGTACGGGGCTCTCGGTTCATTAATCGCGCGTACACTTCTAATACATTCTACTCTATTCTAAGCGAGCCAGATACCCGCGAGACTGTTCCCTTTCTTCGCCGGGTTTATTTACCCGTTAATTTATTAGCGTATCTTGGTCGTGGCGGTGCTTGTAATCGAGCGCGACGGAGTTCGCGAGACCCACGTGCCGAAACACCGCACGCTACCACTACAAGTCGCCATATTTTAACCCTGGAACGACTAACGGGGTCCCCTCGCTTTTTCTTCTTTCGAAAAACTTTGCGAAACTATTTACTGCTTCGACCGTTAAACGCGCTGCTAAAATACCGATTCCAATTCGGAAATTATTTGGGAGATGTTATTCAAAATGTATTAGATTTAACATAATTAGATTAAACATAAATTGGCACCGTTAAGTTCTTCGCGTATCGGTCGGAGGGTTTGCAATTTTTCTCTTATAGTAGAATGATGATGAAGGAAATTTTTGAATTTGCTCTTTATTATATAAATCTTATAGAACAGTTTTACATTTTTCTTTTTCCTCTTGCTTACAAAATGGCTAGACTGGAGCCCTCCTGATGCAGCACGAATTTGAACGACTCTCTTGGCGACAACGGCGCGAACTGAGCTGGAAAAAGAAAAGCAAGCACTTGCAGTTTCCACCGAATACTTGAGCAAACAGAGAATGCACAAAAATACACTTACGAATTCTATGGTAAAGACCGTACTCAACATTTTCCATCGACCGAACACCTTAACTTAAACAATCGCGCACAATGAACGCTGACGCGCTTCTCCGATAATATTGAGTTGTCCAGAAAGTTCCTGCCGATTATTTATCGATTCGTTTTGGTATATATTTATTAAAGATAAACATTAATTGGCATGAACTTTTAGGACAACCCAATAGAAGCGGCAATCGGATGGCCAACGATTTCAACGCCTAAACGTTCTGCCTTAGGTCAAAGAAATGCCGATATCGACTGTGTCTCGTGTTTATCAAAAAGATGGGAAGAGTTGTGGACCGAGAGGGTGCTAAATTTGTCATGAAATTTGAAGGTAAGATTCAAATGTTAATTTAAATGGTAGTAACAGAAAACTTATGGTACTATCTAAATTTTTAGGTGCACCTTACTTCGTCCAGGATTTTTCACGAGAAGGAAGAGTTCTCAGCAGTTTTCCCTTTGGTTTCCATCGGTTAATAAGAGGGGCGCGCGGTTAATGAGACAGAAGAAAGTCGACACTGAACGATTTCCAAAGAAGTAGCTCCTGCGGGCAGGTTCTGTCGCTCCTTTGACTAGAGTAACAGAGTCACGGGGCGGGCTATCTCACCGCAGAGTAGAAAGGGGATATTCGTATTTCAAAGGGACGGCCCGTCACGCCGCAACGGTCCTCATTATGTTATGCGCTCCTAAATGTCAAGAGAAAAACACGATCGCGGCTACATGTCGAAAGCTGGACCGACAGCCGAGGGACTTTTACGCGGAAACGGCTCGTGAACGTCGCCCGCCGAACGCATTCTTTTTTGAGATCATTCCGTCGCTCGAAAGGGCACGACAACATCGTTCCTCGATGTTGCCGGCGTCGATTTCACTGCGAGAATTTCGAGAAGACTCCCAACGTCACAAATAAGTAAATGTAAATAAGTAAGTTTCAATCTTACACGAATCTCGGAATGAAAAACTAATGGTTACCTTTATGTTTTTCAGACATTATTTGTAATAGAAGTAATCCATGACGTGTTCTCCCCTGTAATTAACCCTTAGCACTCGAGTGGTGACTATGAGGCACTGCTGAAAGTTGCCACATAATTATTTAAAACAATTTATTACATTATAAGGACGGGTAATACTACAAAACCCCATATGCATAAAATGAAGTAAATTGTATAAAATGGAAATGGTCTAGGTCTGAAGGACCGCCTTGGTTTTCATTAATAAATATTCGAGTGCAAAGGGTTAATGCGTAATACATACACGCTAAATACAATTGTTTTCTTTTTTTAAGGAAAACGTCTCTGAGGAAATGACGAATAACAAAGCCGTGGAAGAGATGTTGCAAGACAAACGATTGAGAAGATGAGTTCAAGAGAGTCTTCGGGATCTTCCATTGGAAAAACTATCATTGGTTATTGTGGCTGAGTCCCGTGAAGATGGGAACGTCGAGTGGGTGTCTAATTTCGTCGGGAAGGAGGGATTTCACGCTCGATCAACGCTGATTGGGCAGCGCCGGCCCGTTTGCTTTTATAACTTGGATTGCGCGCGCGCTGGCTAAGGGCGACTCCTCTTGCCGTTTCCACGTCGAATATCAAACGGCGTTTCGCTGTTCTTACAGGGTAGGTAAACCGATTGGCGGATCGTTCGCCGAAGGAAGAGAAAAGCTTCGGTGTTGCGAATCCGTTTTATCGGGCAATCGTCTAGCGGTACGCGCAACGACGGCACTTTACCCCGAACTTAAAACATTCAACTGCGTTGTTTTTCGTAGAGCATCGTTTCTCTGGAAAAACAAGCGAGGACAAGATTAATTTCGTTGCAATCGCGAACGCATTAAGAACGATATCGCAGCTCATTAAACGTTGCACACGCGTTATCATCGATTACGCAGAAGGGGCTTCGATTACTCGAAATGAAAGCATCAATCATGCAGCCCACGCTCTATCGGTTGTTACGCGGACATCTTACAAGTTGCTGACGACCAGCGGCCGAGGATAAACACGTCCGAAGTCAACAAACGTCAATTACGATGGGAAAAGCCAGAGGAACGCAAGAATCCATCGAAACGCGTCCGGACGCGATGCTTTCCGGAAACCGCAGCTGGTTCGTTAACGAAGATGCGCCTGCATCCGGAAATCGCTAACTAATCTCGTTCGAAGAATGCAAGGCGCGAATGCCTGAAAGAAAATGCTGGTTTCCGAAAGGGACTTTCAGTCAGGGCTGTGCAGTCGGAATTAGAATAAATTATGCCGACTTAACCGAAAGTTGTAATACCATCTTTTGTCTTCTGTAACGCTTCCGTATTCGGGAATTTCGATCGGCGACTTCACAGCCCTGCTTTTCAGGCTCATTCGCGGTTCTCAGCCGTTGCACCGATCGTTTCGAAACTGTTAAACAAAATGAATGCGCAGCTTGTGCGCGGCGATCGATCGTAAACTCGATCGCGAAGGCACGCGCAACTAAATCCGGATTGCTCCGACAGTTCTTCGATCGCCGTTCCTAAAACTTCCCTCCCGGCTTGCGGATATCTCGGTAATTAAGCAGATCGCAGCGTGAGATTGGCTTTGGCTGCAACTACAGGGTGTCCCGCGAAGTTCAAAGATATTTCGAATAGAATATTCCGTTCTCCTTTGCTAATTCGCGATTGGAATTATTATCGTCGACAACCCCTTAAGAAAAAGTTGCTTTGAACGATCTCAGAGACGCGTAGTATGCCGCAGGATTTTTCCTGTAACAAACAGACACGGTTCGGAAGGGATCCGCGGACGCGCGAATCGAAATCCTCTACTTCCTGCCAACGGAACAAGGGGCCTTTCGTTCGCGGGACATTTGGACGATCCGCGGCCCTAAAGAACTCGCAGCCGAAGGTATACTACGCGGCGTGCCAAGATGTAAATACCGGAATCGCGAGGAATCTAAAGCACCGCTGTATTCTCGAGCTCTTCAGCGTGCCAACTGAGCCGTGAGCTAGGAAGCAGATTAATGTCGGACGCGGAAAAATTTCGGTTTAATTATAGTGGCGGCGCACCGCGAGCTAGAGACGTTCCCGAGACGCATCGTTACCATCTAATTCTTCGGTCGTTCCGAAGTAATTTGACGCTAATCCTTTATTAAATTTATACCATTAATTGCGGCCACGCTCGATACGAGCTCGATCGACTTACCTGACACGACTGTCCGGGACAGCGGAATTCGCTCGCAGCCGTCAGTCGCTGAAGGAGTAAAAGAGTTACGCTCTCTGCCGGTTAACTCGATGGAAAATATATATATTTCCCAATGGCAAAAGTTACATTTCATAAAAAAGAAACATGACAGAGTATTACAGTCACGTAATGGCGAAGCGATCGGCATTCGTCCGTCGCTCGAATAACATCGATATAACGTACGCAGTCGGCGAAAAAGTATCCGCATACCCTTCGAAAACAAATCACTTTCTTAAATTCCGCCTGTACAGCTTAAGCTTTCTTTTCCGGATGCTGGAAGCGTTAATTTACCGTTGATCTTGATAATGAAAATTGAGAAGTTGCCTTGCAAGAAGCCTTCTCAAATTTTCATTACGGATGCAGTTAAAAAATTAAAAATCGTATCAATTAAAAAAGAAAAAGTGACGTAAACCAAGTCTTCTAGCGCCTCGGAAAGAATCAACAAGCCACTGGGCCCTATTCGAAACAGTTTTCCGTTTTCAAATAATGTACGAATACTCTTCGCACCGACTGCGTATTCTTTTACGGTGGTTCGCGCGCGTCGATCATCGTCTTTCTCGAGAACATACAACGCTCCCGTATTAACAATTATCTCGTGTAATTCATGCAGTTATCGGAGAAACATTAAAAATACGCGCGGCGAGCGAACGGCGTGCGAACCTTTTTGAAAGTTTCGACACAGTTTTCACCACTGTCTCCTCGCATACACGGTCAATTACAATATATTGTACGATAGGCGGTTCTTTTATGGCACTCGCAAAAGGCACTCTTGGCGTTCAATCAATGGCAAACGACGATCAAAACATATAATACTGCTGATGATACAGTTTATCGTTCGAGGCACCGATCAACTGTAACAACGTTCACCGGATCGTCGGTCTCACAGTCACTCGGAACGATTCGGCCGATCGTCCTTCGCCTCCGAAACGACCCGATCGCGGACACATCCTGTCGTCGCACTCGCGCCACTCTCGCGGCTCCTCCTCGACATCCTTTCGGTTTGCGAATCGAGTCCACGAGATCTTCCTCCTCTAATCGAGTGATATCAATTGCAGGGATTGGCGGGCTGACTACTGGCCGCGGAGGACTGCATCATGATGGACTGGACGGCGAGGACCGGCGAGGCTGTGACCACTGGCGAGACGGTGTCCCCATGATGGTGGTGATGATGATGATGATAGAGAGCGGACGCGTAATACTGCTGATGGTGATGGCGATGATGGTAGCCTTCTTCCTCGTTGTTGTTGTTGTTGTTGCTGCTGCCGTTGTTGCTACCGGCGACGGTCTCGCTGCTCGGATGGTGATGATGATTGTTGTTGACAGATATGCAGAGCGGCGACGTCGGCGACGAGGAGGACGGCGAGTTGGTCAGATTGCAGCCGGTCGCGAGAATGTCGTGGACCGTGTGCGGGCTAGGCCAGTGAAGGCTGCCCATGGCGGTCGGCTGATGGCCAGGGTGGATAGGACTCGGCGACGCGGGCGACAGCTTGCTCGGGGTCGTCGGCCCAACTGGAAACGCACCGGTACCGTATTGGTAGGGATACGTGGTTCTTGGCTTTCGACATTCGCATAATCACCGTGCGGTATCGCGGCGGAACGAACGGACGCGACTGTTGTCCGATATCCCGCGAGCTCGCTGCTAAAACTGTACAAGCGCACAACGTCGACCCGCGCTGGTCGTCGTCGAACCGAGCGAGATTTTAGTAACGCGTGGCGAACCGGCGAACACGGCGCCTGATATTCTTCCGACAGCGACCGTTGTAGCACCGTTGTCCGCGATGCGAGCGATTCCGATTCGGTTGGCATCGGTGCTTCCCGCGCAATGGCCGGCTCCGGTCGCGCGACGGTAGCTTGTCGTTTCGAACATCGAGCTTCGAGGGACGTCGCCGCGCGTGCCAGCGATTCGCGGATATCGTCGAAGATCGCGGTCGCGGCGACCGCCACGCAAAGTTCCTGCTCGAAAGCACAGTGGCGAACATCGTTGATGCTCCGGCCAAACATTCACGCGGCGTTCGCGCCGTCCGAATACCCGTCGCGCGCGTAAGACTCGCGAGCACCAACTACAACAGATAAATTCGGAGAGTTCCGTCGTTCGACACTTGTCACCAGGATATTCGCCACTGTGCGACGCACGTTGGTTTAACACTGGGTTTACGTTGCTAGTTTGCATCGCTTTGGAAAGATAACGGGTCCACCGAGATCTTTTGCACCCGAACGGATTGTCTCGTAAACCCGGCGTTGAGATGCGGTTCCAGCCAAACCGCGACCGATCGGAAACGGCGAAAACGAATATCGGCTCGGCTGAAACCGCACCGCGTTGAACCACCGTGCGGCGCGCGAGGAAAGGGAGGAATTTCGAGCTACCAACCTTGGTGGTGGTGATGATGATGATGATGCGTAACCGGCGGCGGCGTCGCGTGATAAGGCGTCGGCGGGTAAGGGACAGGGCAAAGCGCGGCCCCCGCGGCAGCCGCGGCCGCGTACAAATGATGATGATGGTGATGATGCGCTGGGTGATGGGGATGATGATGGATCGCGGTCGCCGCGCCGACCTTGTTCCTCAATATCCTGGAAATGCTGCTCACCGATGGCACGTTGTACTTGTCGCAGACGCCGTCGGAGAGCAACCGGTCCCTGATCTCCCACGCGAAGATCCCCGGGTCTTTGAGCTTCAGCTGTTTGATGTACTGGACCACTTTCGGGGTGGTCACCCGGGGCTTGCTGCCGCCGATCGCGCCCGGCAGTATGCTGCCCGTCTCGTGGTAGCGGGCCAAGATTTTGCTGACGCAACCATGACTGACCCGCAGCTGCCGCGAGATGTCGCACGGCCTGATGCCCAGCTGTGCGAGCTCCACTATTCGCAACCTGACCGCGTTCGGCAAGGGTCGACCGTTCACGAACACACCCCCCAACTGGTTCACCTCGCCGTACTGCTGCTGTTGCTGTTGCTGCTGGTGCTGGTGCTGGGACTGTTGGTGCTGATGCTGTTGCTGCTGGTGCTGATCGCCAGCCAAGTCGGACGCGTTGCTCTCTGGTTCCCGAAACAGACGAGAAAAACCACCGTTAACCCATCGAAGACCGATCATTTTGCAAACCGTACAACCGATTTTATAATCTTTCCAACGACTCGAATAACCGGCCATCGTTTATCCGAACAGAGGTTCGGTCCCGTACAGGTCGGTTAAGAGCGAACCTTCTGTAACTGCGCGTACGGTGAAATAGACTGTTTCTGTAAACCCTTGGCGGGGTAGTAATTTATCAAAAAAGTATTATAAATGATTAGAAGCGGTACCGTTAACCCTTATGCGGACAATCGAAAGTTTAAATGTTAATTTCTACATCTTACTTGTCTGCGCAAGGGTAATCTGGTTGCTATTGTACCAACGCAAGGGTTTGCAAAAGTTTAAATTTAATATAACGTTAGCGCGTAGCGGTCTATGCAACGATCTAAAAGCCTATAGAGATTCAGAACGTACGCGGCAGCTCTCGATCGAGCGGGCCTTTTATTATACCGAGGGATTGCGAAAGCGCTCCATCCCAATTCGAATTTGATCGCTTTCCGTCGCGAAAGGAGCAGCACGATTTCGATTACGGTGTCGGGAATGCGAAAGGGGTCTGGGCAATCTAGCGTCGATTCGTCGAGCCGCCGAAATAACGCGACGACGATACAGGGTGTCCCGTGAAGTTCAAAGAATTTCGAAGGCGAATCCGAGCAACGTTTCTCTTTGCGATTAGACGCTTCGTGTTCGGCTTGGTAGCGAGAAAACTCTACGGCGTATCGGTTCGAGATTATCTGCCATTTTTCTGCTGAGACTCGCTCTGGTACGCCAGCCCCCACCGCGCTCCGATTGGCTCGTGTTTTCCGCTAATAACTCGGAAGCGGATCGTCGAATCGCAAACTGGCAAAGGAAAATGTTGCTGGGATTCGCCTCGGCAATCTTCCGTTTGAGATTTCTTTGAAATTTACGGGACACCCTGTGCAGACCGCGTCGGTGCTCGCACCTGGCGCCAGGGTTCGTTTTAACGAGATGCAGATGTACACGGTGGTGGAACGCCGCGTGCCTCGCTCTCCTGCTCGCTCGAGGCAGCTTGTAACAACCCTTAATTAGCGAAGCGATGCCCTAGCAATTGCCTCTAACTGCATTCCCGAACCCGCCGAGATTCCGTACACGCGAGTAACCGAACATAACAACCCGTTACGAGCATAATAAGATCGGCTATCTTTAACCGGAAGACAGGCGGAACGATGTTACAGTTTCGACCATTCCCGACGAGGACTCGAAGTCGACGGGAATCCACCTACGCGCCCTACCTTTCAATTATACCCGAAACAAATTGTCAGGCCAATTGGCGTGTTTCTTCCGTGTTTCGTGATATAGGGCCACTTAAAGCAGGGTGTTACAGCGACACGCTGTTCGAGCATTCTTGACCGTCTCTGTATGCCGCACCTAATTTATTCCTCGCTAAATTTAAACCGATTCACCGGCCACCGAATTCATTTGTTTATTCTTTCGATGAGGTCGTTGTGGATTCTTCGGGCTTCGAGTCACCTGTCCGATGGACGAGTACTTAAGAAGGGAAATTCAATCGAAAGCTACACAATATTTGCAAGCTTTTGCGGACATTTTTTTAAAAGAAAGAAATGATGCTACATTCTTGAAATTTAATATCTCTACTAAGGTAGAAAAACATATTTTTTTAAATCAGTCTTCGACTGGTTAATACTTTCAACCCTTTGCAGTCGAACGGTAATTCTCAGGCACCATTGAAAACAATCTTGACATCGCTGTGCTTGCGTCAAAGAAATTCCTAAAAATTTAATAGTAAATTTTGTATGCATAAGATGAAATATATCGTGTAGAATGAAAATATTCTCGGTCAGAAAAAATGCTTTAGAGTTAAAACAGCTTCAAGTGTAAAGGGTTAATAAACGGGGATGACGTTGAGCGAATTTTCGAAAGCACCGTCTAAATTTAAGCGAGACTAAATTTCGGCGGACTACGAAGTGCGAATGGTTCGCTTATTTTTTGTTCGTTTGATAAAATCGTTATAAATTATAGGACGGATCCGCGCAGCCCTAACGGCGGACTGCTCTTCCGGCCGCGAAAGGGACGCCGCGGAAAAGAAATTTATGCGGCCCTCTTCGTTCTCCCTTTGGTTCTGTTTCTGCGCACCGAGCGAGCCGGTGGAAGTACTGCTGCGAAAAAGAGAACAGCGATGCAGAAAACCGCGCGGCGGAAAGGAGGGCCCCGCGATTCCTGGAACAAGAGTATCGTCGACGCTGCGACGCCGTCGGCCGATGAGACGCGTTTTTGCGGACGCCCACCGTCCGCCATCTTTTTTTTTCACCATCTTTCATCGCATCTCTGCGATCCTCCTCGCCGAATTTCTTCGCGGAGACGCGACACGATCCTTCGAAGCGGATATCCTTGGATTTTCCATCGCAGTTGACATCGAACGATCCTGGACGACTTTGAGTTCTGCGCCCACCGTACCTGTCTCGAAACGCCCTCCGATATGCTGTTGGGTTGTGCGGTAAGTTCGTGCCGATCTATTTTTATTTTTAACCCTTTGCACTCGAAGCAATTCCATTCCAAAGTCGAAACAATATTCCTACCTACAATAGATCCATTGTGCATAGTTTGTTTCTTCTCCTACACATGAAATTAATTACTATCATTAATACTTAAAGCATTAACATTTTTATCGATTTCTTAACTGCAAACCAGGCAATGTAAAAATTGTTTAAATAGTAGTACAGTAATTTTTGGTGGCGCCTCGGAGGCGCCATTCAAGTGCAAAGGGTTAATAAATATGCAGGGTGAGGCTTTAACTATTACTACCTATGATAACTCTTAACGTATGATAGTAACAGATAAGTTTCAAAACAAAAGTTAATTAATCTTTTTTTCCTAGGTGGAGTCGCGACAGAGATGCGAAGAGGCAGTCGCTCAAGTACGATGCTTTGTAAGAGGATGTATTCGCTCCAGCACAAATTAATGAGAAGGAACCTAAAAATTGAAATGCGAGAGCCGACCAGAAGACGAAGCTTCAACAGTCACCTTTGTTTTCTTAAATAGAATGCTATGTTTTGGTAAGTATTTTCTGATAGCGGTTATCGAGACTACTAGTACCCAGACTGACTGCTACCATCATAATTTCAGAGTTACCGTTGCTGGCAATAGTTGCTGCCTCGAATGAATCGCAGCGGAAGGGGTTGGGACGAGCGTCGAAACGGATCCGGCGAGTTTAATCCAAGGTTCGATCGGCGAAAGGGGTTTCGGAGAAGGAACCCGCGACGGGAACGGTTCTCGAGCGGATCGCAGATTCGAGGAACGACCCCGACGTGGCCCGTTAAACTCGGAACGATTTGGACTTAATGAGCCGCGTTACATTAAAGGCCCTGTCTTTTTGCCAGCGATCGTTCGATCGCGAGGGAGCAGCAGCGGTCGTTAAACCGAGGACAAGCCTCGTGGTTTATACGCTGCTCGGGTCGGCTCTCGCTCGTAGGTGAGTAATTAATGTGCAGATAAACCGTTCGTTCGATGGATTTACAAGTACGACGAATTTTCCAGAAGAACGATGTTTCCGTCAACGCCGCGGAAAGTCCCGAGAAGGATCGCCCCTGATTCGGCGACGGTGAAACCGGCAGCTTGATCGATGTTTACGGAAAACCCTCGGTATGCTGTTTTTAAGTCTCGTTTACAACATCGTTCGGTGCCACTGTTATTCTTGTCCCTCGAAGCATCGGTCTTTTCCGCAGGGAACCGTTGGCTGCGAGAAACTCTATACGGGTCAGCAGTAAACGTCTACTCGCGCAAAGTCAACGCTGTCCGAACCACGCGCAACTAAATCATCCGAAGAGTAACCTGTCAACCGGCGATAATCGGTTACATTTGTCATTTCGTTCAAGAATTGTCACGTTTTATAGCCAAACAAGGCTACACATAATTGATCTACGATCTTCTTCCGGTCGTCGACGTCAAACCATGAAAACTATTACATTTTGCGGTGAAACGCCGCTGCGTCACATCTGCACTGGCTATTAACACTTTATCGAACGGAAGCCTATTAATAGGCTTTTCAATATTCGCGCTGTATCAAAATGAATCTTAAAATTCTATTTTTACATTCGAATTTGTAACAACATTATTAGACAATATTATTGGGGATGCATTGCTGATCCGCAATAAAAATTGCTGTCAGCCTTGAAGGACCCATTAAAAAGTTTTCAGTCATGGATCATAGGCCTTACAAAAATTCTGAAATAATCGCCGGTCGATAAAGTGTTAATTGTAACAATTTCTAGCGAAACGCGGCTGGATAGAGTTGCTTTGGAAAATCGAATACATTGCGGATGAAAAATTATAACGTTAGATGTTCGCGAATTTCCAAACCGGAATTAACGCGATTAACAGTCGTGTTTCCGATGATAAAACTGTTTGGGATCCCGTTCGCGGAGTACCTATCGCTCGGCACCAACGTGAATCCAATGACTCGTTCGGTCTGGGTCGGAAAGACGCAAGGTGTTCGAAAGGGACGCGAGTCTTACGAACGCGCGGACCTGTCCTCTTAAATAATCGCAAATCTGCTCGGATTCAGCGTTCTCAAAGGGGCGCGCTCGTCATAAAGTGCGCTAAACGTCTCGCAACATCACGGGCCGAACGTTATCAATTACCGTCCCAGCGAAATGACCGTAATCAATCTGGATCGCGAGCACCGGCGCCGACTCCCGCTATTTCGCGAGCATAATTCACCGTTTGTGACGGGAAGTTCGCCGGTGATCGTCTCACAATGAGTCCGCTGTTGATCCTCTCGGAAAGCAGAGGCCTTTTCCCTCTTCCCTTTCGCATCGTTTCGGGGACCGGGGCATTTTCTCGAGTTTCCACGGCGGATCCTCGCGGATCGGGGAGGAATAAATCGTTGCCGGAAGATCGAGTGGGTGCATACATCTGCGGATCGTCGCGTGGAACAGCATTTCACGCACGCACACGCGTGAACGTCGCCGTGCCCACGGCAATATTATTAGACTTTTTCTCGGGTCGCGCACGGTGATGAATGGCCGAGATCAAAGGGGCCCGACTGGTGTAGTCATTTTACACGCGTGTAATACACGTATTTAAGACCGAGGAGACTGCCTGGCGAGCGCGTGTGCGTGTCTCGG
>CM052087.1:13903135-13920063 GCA_028453745.1 Agapostemon virescens
GACAAACATTTACCAACGTACTAATTCTTTCGAATCGGTGGCAGGAAATTCGCGAGAACGATACCGAGGCGAGTGGCAAAACAAATTGTCGCCGGCAAAAGGAGGAGAAACGAAGGGCCCGGATATAAGTAGAAGAGTGAACGGCGAGGCATCGTCCGAGACGTGGGCGTGCACGGAACGAGTGATGGATGTCAGTGTCACCCTCGAAAACACGTGTTTCACTTACGTAGATGCCCCGAACGGGACCAGTGTTTGTCTACCATTCTCACTCGCTAATTATCGGCCCCACGGCCACCGTCCTCTTTGTCGGCCTCCTCGCTCCTATAGAAACGGATCTTTAATTTAATTTCCGCGGCACCGCGCGCGCATATGTCAGTGATTAGTTTGCCGCGGCGTCGGCGCGTCAGAAATTAAACATTCGTAATTCCTGGGCGCGAACGGGAACTCGGAAGCTAAACGATTCCGGGAACGATCGAGGCATTAACGTTGCCGTTAAACAAACTGCCCTGCGCGAGGCACAATCAACCCTTTGCACTTCTAGCAATTTTAATTCCTAACTCGAGACATCTTTCTGTCCTAGAATAATTCCACTGCACGTGGTTCATTTCCTTTCGTGAATATGTTTACTAACTTCTCAATTACACACATTTGTAATGTATAAATCGTTTTGAATAATAGTCTGACAATTTTCAGTGTCGCCTCAGAGGAGCCATTGGCGTGCCAATTTTTAGGGAAACCGCAATTTTGCTTGGCAGAACCTGCGGTTACAAGGAGGCGTCTATGGAATAAGGGTATCGGTGGCAAAGTGCTCTGCTATGGATTTACGCCACGCGTTTCCACGGCTTCGAAATAGTCCTGTCAAGCTTCATCATTATTTCCAGTAGCCTCGTAAACCTGGGCTCCGGCCAAACGGCGTTATCTTCCGTCGAAAAGGATTCTTGGCAGCCGGTCGCGATTTTTGAACGTCCGCGGTTGAAATCGGTTAAAGCCGGAGCTCTCCGTAATCGCGTTATCGCGTTCGTTTTCGCGTGGTCCCGACAAATATTCCTTTTGACCCGGAATATGTTTCTTCGACGCGATTTAAATATAAAATTTTTTAAATAATAGTGTGACAATCTTTCGTAATGCCTCAGAGTCATCGTTCGAGCGCAAAGGATTAATATATTTCCTTGCACGTCTTCGAAGAAATTTCCCGCGAGACAACGAAGATATCGCGGAAAGAATGGACGGTCTGCCTTTTCCTCTGGATCTCCGAACGATGTATTTATAGCTGTGAAATTTATGCAACTTGACGCAAGAGGAAATTAATTATGCGCTAATCGCGCTACATTTTTCACGATAACCGTCTGACCTCGTTCAATTTCAGCGCAACTTTGCCACTTTCCCGACGCGTCTGCCAGCGACATCGTCGCCGTCGATTCCTATTCCACGAGTCTCTGTCATCTTCTTCCCGGTCCATTCTCTTATCCAGTCTTTCACAATGCTGTTCCCGACAAGCAAGCGTTCCCAAGAGGAAACAAGTCGACGCCAGAAATGTTCAAGACTTCCAAGCGTTCCGTGAATCTCTAGCTTTGAATAAATACCGAGAATCGATTCGAAACTCTGTGCTGATCGATTCGCCCGAACACTTGGAAGTACCGAAACCTTTGCCCTTTGCTCTAGCGATTCTATTTGCCCTGTTTGTTCTAGGTCCTGTTCCCGATCTTCCCCGAGTCGTCCAAGATCAGAATCAGAGGTGCTTTTCCCTGCTGGATTCGACGCGAACGTACAAGATCTGCATCGACCGGCCTCGCTGCAAGTTTTCAAGACTTCGAGGACTCCGAAGAATTTGGATAATTTTCGGTTTTGGAGGAACGATCGAATAAATCGAAGTCTCGCAAGACGGAGCATCGGATGGCCATCGCTGCTGCCGAGCTTTCAGCAGCTCGGTCCTCTAATTCTTCTCCCCCGTTTTCATCCCCGCGGGCCGCACCTTTCTTCGTGTACCTAAAATACATCCGCGCGAAATTTATCTCGCGCGTATGTGCAGTAAAAGCGCGCGCGAGCCCGCTCACATCTGGAATACGCGATGACAGTGGGACCGAAATATATCCGATCGACGAACAAAAAACTCGCGACCGGCGTAAGCCTGGTTCTCTGTTCTTCTTCCTTTTCGAACCCGCGTGTCTTGCGAAAGGGCGAAAATCAAAAGCAGAAGCCGATACGAACCCGAGTGGTAATAATAGAATCGATTTTGCAGCTCGGGACGCTCGGAAACTTCCGCTTAGAAGGACGGTTCCGGATGAACCAACGTTTCCTGCCCTACCCAAAGAAGAACGAACGCCCCGACGACACCAGAACACCGCAAAACTCTTCGCAAACTCGCTGCTTCTGGAAACTGGGCACCCAAAGTGTTCTGCAACTTTTTCTCCGGTGCCATTTGAAACCTCGTACTTTTTAAAAAACGCTACCCGCAACTTAAGTCGCAACCCTTAAAGCTAAACCTGCTCTTATAAAAATGACAAGGTTCAACCCTTGCAGTTGAAGCAATTTAAATTCCAAAATTAATTTCCTTTTCATCTTTGTAAAATTATTCACTAAAAGTTGGCTTGCATAAAAGTCTGCAGTCTGATAATAAACTCCATCCACATAAAAGGAAGGGAATCGTGTATTATGGAAGTAGTTAGGTTTAAAAATGTGTCGACGTTGGTCGACAAAAATTAGGAACAATAAAAATGTTTGTAAAATAATTCCAGGGGCGCAGACACGTTCGACAGCGAGGTGCAATCGTTGATGAAAATCCCAGTCGGAGGAACGAGCTTCTGGGACCGGAATTTCGATGGAGTCGCAGAGCCCAATGTTTTGGACACGTGATGTCGGTCGTTTCACCTTAGCAACGATATAATTTTTGGGACGCGTTATTAGATGGTATTCCGATGGCGGTCCGCCAGGTTTCCCAGTCACGGGACAGGTATGCAGAACTCTACCTCCAAATCGTGCAAGTAATAACTTGTCGACAATACATCTCGGAATCGTCTCGCCGTAGGATCGTTGCCTGTAGACGAAATAGTCCATGCGATACGTTCCACCCTGTCGCGATCCTCGGCCAACTTCTGTCACGCGATCTCACGCGATTCAACCGCGATTTTCGAAATATCTTCTTGCCAGAATATCCTGTACGCCTACGAGATCGGGACTGATTTACGACCGGCAGTCGACCGAAGCCGCCGATAACGCTGCACACATTTTTCTTCGCCGAGGTGCGCGACGATTCGAGCTTGGAAAGTTTGTGCATCGACGCCGGATCGACATCCTTGGAGGCCCTAAACGCTTCGAACGTTTAGCGATTCGTCGGATTTAAAATAAGAACGCATCTATCCGAGTTTGTAGCAGCCTCTCTTTTGTAATGCGTCCCCAAAGAAACGAATCCGTCGACTCATTCCTCGTGGATGCGTGTTTGCAATCTCAATAATCGCGTATAAACGACTCCGAGATACGCTCTCCGCTGTTGATACTGTAAACACCACCTCGAGTAACGTTACAGCTAGTTTTAATGGTGCCCGAGAGTCGCCGTTCGAGTGTTAAGAGCGGGACGAGTATACTTCGCGATGCAGTCGAACCATTTAGATTACGCTTTCGGACCACGAATTTGAATTATGTTTATTTCGTTTGGATCCACCCCAGTATCAACATCGCACGCCGTGCGACGAATAGTCTGCGAGTTTTATGCGTGCATTGTAAAAATGGGTTAACGCGAGCTTCGTGCAGGAGCGAGACGAGAATAATCGAGGAACAGCGAAATACTATTTTCGACGCGTTCAAATTATTCGAGAACGAATCAAACCTGGCTTTCGCATCTCTGTAATCTAAACCAACTCTAAAAAGTAACTGGTGGACGTTAAAAGGCCGCATAGAAATGACAAGCTTGTAACGCATGCTCTTCTAAATCATCTTTGTAACTTTAATGATTGATGTTTCAACCTATCCTCTTTTTGCAGAAGTTTGGACACCGTTGGAAGAAGCGAGAAATATTTGGAAAACCTTCCAGAATTGGTGATCGGCTGCTCTCGAATTTGTTTAACGAGAAGACAAAGTTGCTGCCGGAGGACGCGGACGACTCTTCGGGGGATTAACAAAATTAGCGACAACCAATTGTCCTGGACCCTTTTAAAGTTTCGAGAGGCTGTTGGCAACGCGACGAAGAGCAGCGGCGGGCTAACGGCCCGTAGGTAGCTCTTTGGACTCCAGCGAGAACTCCAGAAGCTAATACAACTATTTGCGCAGTCCTTTGTCAACCGGACCCTTTAAAAGCCAGCTTCTGTGTTTAACTGGAACAAACGGTACTAATTGAACGCTAATGAATCTATAACTGCGCATTCCCTGACACTGTCAACATCGCTGCCTCTGGGACGCCTGGTCAAGGGCAATCTGATTTTCAACTTAAATCGACGGGGCAAACGGCAACAAGGGGCGTGCGGGTACCCGGAATGCTGGTCGCCTCTGGTCGGGATCCAAAAAGTTTATAAAGTTTGGTACGACGACTTCTAACGAATGATAATTATCCAAACACGTTGGTCATAGATTTCGTTAGACGAAAATAATAGTTACGTACACGGGGCGTCGTTGAGCGACTGTCAAATAATTTGGCAAATATGTTATACAAATGTTAGATTTCTTTGGCTAGGCGTCTGCGAATCTGCGATACAATTGCTGCATAAATATCAGCACGAAAAGGGCATCGCAAATGTTATTTATTCACTAGATGCGAACTACGTTCGTTCGCTGGACAGGTGACCCTTGCGGTGTCCTCGGTGCGAGAATGCTCCGCCATTTTGCAGTTCCCGTTCCGTTCGCGATCGTCGCAATTTCAGGCCGGCTTGTACAAAATAATGCAGAAACATTAACGTTAATCGGTTCGTTACAATGTGTCGTGACAAATTTTTATTGTCGAGCGTATCTCCCGCTGGAAGAGTACGATCGGACGGGTTTATCTCGGTGTGTACGTTTCCAATGTATCGCGTTCACATATCAAGGTCTTGAACCGTGCGCGGTTACGACTGTATTGGTGTCAATGACTCCGAGGGATTGTCAACGTCATCCGAGAGGAATAAAAGAAGTGCCGGAGAGAAAGAGAAAGAGCTCGGGGCCCGATAACGCGAGACGCGTTTTAAACCGCGAGCTTATTATTTTCACGCGTAACACAACATCGTTCCGCAAAAGTTAATCGGACTACCTCGCTTCCGAACGCCCGTTGCCGGACAAAGTTCGACCGACCGTTTTATTCGGACGATAACGACGTCGTTCAGAATTTCGGAGATTTCTCGAAAGATTATCTGCTGCCGCTCGGGTTCAAGGCTCCCGTTCTTCGGCTCTTTTTCTTCTCGTCGCTTCACTGCTCTAAGAGGTCCGCTCTCGATTTCGAATAATTCGCGCAAGCGACCAGTGTTCAAACTTTTACGATGGTCGGCAGAAAGCTAATTTATAGTTACAGTTTATCATTGTATAATTACTGAGCAACTTTCATTTGAACAATTTATTTTCCAGGCCTTTTCCTACCGTACCTGCACGCCGTGGGACGAACGGCTTACTTATCGGTTGTTTTCTCCGATTAGTCGTGTGCATAAAATCTGAGAGCTACGTTTTCGAATCGAGGAGTTTGAAGGCCGACAATGCCGCTACGTCAGTCGGTGTTTGCGACCGCCGCACCTGTACGCCATTTTCTCCGATTGGGGCGAGTTCGAGCACCTAAGACCGACTGCTGTTTAAAGCTCAATGTCTCCAGAAATAGTATGCTAAAGATCAAACAGGTACTTTTTGGAACTCTTTCAAAAACTCGAGTCAAAGTTCCGCAAAGGTCCTCGTCGACTTCGAAAGTCTTCGCGGTACCAAAGCGAACTTGGAAAACTTAAATTAATCTTTTATTCGATTTTGCGTATCTGTTTCAATACCGTTTCACCAGCAACAATTTTTACAGATTCCATGATTCCCGGGCCGGACTGTTTTGCACCGTCCCGAACGCTGTGCGGCGACGCGTGTCCCTCGTCCGATTAAGCGTGGCAAAACCACCGAGAGATTGCCGCTGGGATGACGTTAGATCTGGGTCATCGGCAACGTTTCACGCGTCACAACAAACGTGGCACATCTTCGTGATTAATGATCGCGTTACCAAAATGTAGGTCATGATACGGACTCGCTCCGGCACCGCCGATCGGTACCGCCATTTGCCAATTAACGATAACGCGTTCTCCTTCGCAGGCTCGGGACGAGCTTCTCAAAACTGACAAAGCCTTCGAAGACCGGAGCAAACCGAGGAATCGCTTCGTTCGAAGAAGACGCGAACAAGAGAGTCCGAGGAGGAGGATTTCCGTGTAAGAGAACCGAAGCTTGCTGGTCTGCTCGCGGTTCGGAAGTGTATCGCGGCGTCCCGGAACTTTCGGGAAGAGTATAAATACCTCGCCGAGTGGACGCGGACCGATGTCCGGCGCATAGATCACGCGAACGAGCGTTCTCATCGGAAAGCAGCTGCGAAGCAGGCTCGTTAGACCGATCGGCTTCGATGCTAGTGCACGGCTGACATAATCGTCGAACGACGATCGTTCGGTCGGACGCGCGGTATCGACGCGACGGAGCGGGTCTCGTACGGTGGCACTCTTGTCGAGAGTTTCGAGAGAAAAAAGAAGACGCGAAGCCGGGGCGATAAGGGGCGAGAGGGCAACCGAGTCCGAACGCGGTCAAAGGTTGCCCGGAGAAATGTGAGTGCAGTCGAAACGTCGTCGATCTTCTATGAATGGGAGAGCCGGTGGCTCTCGCGTAGGTCCAACCGATGCGCGAGAATGCCATCGGCTCTTCCGATTGTTTTTCTTCGGCGGATTCAACCTTCGAGTCCGCTTCGGGAAGCTGTCGCGACGCGCGAAACGATCACCGGCGTTCATTGAATATTCAAACCAGGAAATCGACGAGCCGGCGCTAGACCGAAGTCGGAGAGGCTTTAATGAGACGGTTTATTGCATGTTTATTGCGCGGTTCTGCGAGCAGAAGGCCGCGTTGCTTGGGTCCGGTTAATTGGACACGAGAAACGGCGAGAAAACGAGAGCGCGATCTCTCCGCTGTTCCCGTCGACGGTCCGTGTCGGTTGATAACAATTGCGCCAGCCTGTCCCATTATCGTGCCACGCGAAATTAATAAGTGCGACCGGCCGACGGCGCCACGAGATACACATCCGATCACCGCGCGTCTCATTTAATTATAAATTCAATTAGGTCGAAGTTGATTGACACACGCACACGCACCGCGTGCGCTACCACGATTTAATCTATTATCGTAGAAAACGGTGACGCCGAACCGACACGGCCGGGACGCTGCCGGCGAGAGATAATCGGTGAACCGTTCCTCTTCGACGGACGTTCGCGGCGTTCGAGCGTGTACCGTGAATCGGACGATCTCGGCCAGCGGTTTCGCCATTACGTAACCGAGCATCGCTGCAAAATGCGTGATCTTAGCCTAATCGTGTTTTGGTTTTCAGGGAGAATCGCTCACCTAGCACCAAGGGATCCATCGGGAAGAGCAAGCCCGCAGCCGACGGCTACACGCAACGTTCCCCCGTGATTCCGCGGACCTCGAGCTGCTCGATCCCTTCCGCGGAGCTTGCGATCCAGGAAAGATCTTCCTCCGACGCTGGATCGAATCCTCGAGCCTCCGAGTCGCTCTCGTACTCCACCGAGCGGGGTTTACCCGTGTCCTCTACACTGTTCTCACGCGGCACCACCGTGTTCCCTCGCGCGCCGGCATCCTCTAACTTTACATTTTTCCGTAGGAGGTGTCGGGCATGATCGGTCGGTTCACAATCGCGACGGCGATCCAGGAGAACGACGTCGGCCACGAGGATACACGTCCGACGAGTCGGAAGACTCGCGCCCCGTCGAGCCACTCGACCGGTTTCAACGCGGAAAACGTCGAGACGCAACCACCAACCTATTCTTCATGTAGCCGGAACGGAACTGTCCTCGCGCGGAACCGCGCGAACTCGCGGGGACACTTGACGTAGGGATGACCAACGTCGAACTGGAACCGGGGGATTCGCGCGATCGGCGATCATTCAGGCGCGGCCGAAAACAGCCATTCGAGGGTGAAACGCGACAATCGAGCGGCGATAGTAAATAACCGGTGCGAACGGGGTGCGGTACCGTGTCCGTGTACACCGTCTCCTGCTTCTGCGAGAGAGAGAGCTGTCTGCCGCGTGGATCGGAGAGAGAAGGAAACGCAGAGGGAGAGAGAGAGAAAGAGAGAGGAGGAAGAGGAGGAATGGAGGAACACCGGGTAGCGAGAGCGGCGTTTCTAGAGGAGACGAAAAAAGAAGCACGGACACGGTCAATGGTGCGCGGCTCGCCCTTCGCTGCCTCACTGACTGGGGCGACAGATTTACCAGAGCAGAAATAAGAAATCTCCTCTCCGGCTAGCGTGGCCTTAGAACGCGGCCCCCGCCCGCTCCCTGTGGTAGTCGCGGCTTCCCGTCGTACATGAGGCACACGTAGATGCACACGAACAACTCGAGAGAGAGAGAGAGAGAAAGAGCCTATCTCTAGCGGGTGGCGGTGTGTGCGTCAAAGAGGACGCGAGGTGCCCACCTACTTGCTCCGGCGAGAATGTGACGGTGGAACGAGAGGAGAGTGGGAATCATTGAGGAACGAGCAAGACGGAGAAGAGTCAGAGAGCGCCTCGAGAGGGGTTCGACGAAAGAGGACAGCGGATCCGACGCGGAGGAGAATAAGCGAGAAGAGCCCGGCCAGAGGAGGAACAACGTCGGCTCGTCTCTCGGTAGGGCTGCAAGTGGTCGAGTCGACCAATCCATAGACCCGGTCACATCGACACGTCGCGCACACTTATCTGCGCATTTCTAGCGTGAGCCTTCGTCCTCGCCTACCTAGGCCATGGATGCTGCGAGCGTGTGCGTGGGTGTACACTTTGCTGCGCACGCTCGACCAAGCGCGGCTGACAATCACGATACCCAGCAACGAGGGGGAAAACTGGCCACGCTTAAGAGGCGGAGCCCCGCCGGTCGCACGGACCATTGGCGAGACCACCGCACCGTGAGCCACCGTAGTTTACGCCTCTTCATTGTGCCCTCGTGTCGCCTGATCATTGTCTTATTCTACTGGCGTCGCGTCGGGTCGGGTCATGTCGGGTCGGGTTGGGTCGGATACGCTCTTTTCGCAAGTCGGATGTGCGCTCTTCGTTCCGTTTACGTATGCCGTCTATACTCGCTCGGATTTATCGATACAGAGACAGTGGACAGGACAGCAAAGTCGCGTTAAATGTCACCAACTTGGGTCCGAACCGTTGTATGTACTGTGGCAGTTATCCTGTAATTATTCGTGCGGTTAAAACGAATTGCATCGTCTCCTGTTTGTTAGCCGTCAGCTTCCGTGATCCATTTACGAATTCGATGTCTTACTTGGAATGATTTTGATTAGAAATCGTATCGATTATATAGAAATTAATGAAATATAGATGTCGAAATTGTATTGGTGTAATGAAAGAGATGCGAACGGCTTATGGTACTAAACGAAATCGCATCTTTATCATCTTTGTTGTTACAACGGTTTGATACTGAATTATTATACGCATCCTTTATATATTTGTAATGTTCTCCGACATAACAAATGTTGGATTGAAAAAAAAAAAATACAACAACACGCGGTGTTCCTAAAGCGGTCGTCACCCATCTAAGTACTAACCGCGACCAATGTTGTTTAACTTCGGTGATCATACGTGAATCTTTTTTGTTTGTACCTACTTAATAAGATTTGCCTCCTACTTAATTTCTAGTACGTGTTGGTCCATTTACTTATGGATGTATTTACATATTGCATGCTATTATTTTTGTACTTTAAGTTTTTGATATATACTTTTTAAGTATAAGAAATGCTAGATAACAAATAAGTTATTCGGCAACTTTTCCTGCATCAACATTGTCCTGACATCTGTTGGGTTACTAAAGAAGTATGCTATCAATTATTTCTGTCGGTAACTTTGAATACTTATCCAACTATTTCTGGAAAACATTTCCCTCTTAATTTGTTGTTTTTATTAAACAATTCCTTTTCTAATTTTTGTGCTTGCTTTTAAACATCGTTTATGATATTGTTTCGCGGATCGTTGATAGATATTGAAGCATAAAATTATTAAAGAAACCCAGCAATGAAATGATAAAACTTTGTTTATATTTACATTTGCTTGTGTTTATAAATATAACTTCTAATCCATTTTAATTGGTACAACTCATTGATGCTACTACAGTGTTTGATGTGAATTAAATTTCATGTCTCTGTATACTTGATTCGAAAACATTACAAGGTGGTAAACAGTTCGAATAAAGTGGTGAATTGTACCTAGTCGCGTCTCACGATCGAAGAAGAATTCTACCAGTACAAGAGTGTTATTAATTCTAACATTAATAACAACGGATTGTATTTCTTGTTCTGCAATAACAATATGACATAAATATATTGTTTTATCACGGTATAGAATCGTGGTTGTTCGAGTCAGCGAAATACAAAAACAGTAACAATGGATGACATATATAAACTGTATAACAGCAATGCTTCTCCGAAGGTTCATATAAAAGAATATTTTAACGAATATCTAAGTGTGATGACATCCAGCGAAAGCATTATGCCACTCAAACAAAATGACGTGGATTTTATGGAACTAATGGGAGTCCAGCTTGGAGAGGAAGAAATGTCAATGTTGACAACTTACTGCAGGTATTCCTTTGAATGAAATGAAACGTGTATTCAAACATATAATACGGAAACTACATATTTTCTTATTAGTATTGATAATTTGACGGTTGAAGGAGAGATGCAAAAATTAAAAGACAGCAGAAAATTAAGGAAAAAGAACACGTTTGATCCTGAAGAACCACCGGACGTAAACTTGCAAACCATCCAAAATCTCAAGAAAAGATTGAAGCATGGTAACAAGCAGCCTTGTTACAAGTATCAAAGCGAATTATTTATAGTAAATGTCTATCTGATGCAACAATCGTACAATGAGAATTATATTACACAATCAACTATATTCTTACTGTTTCAGAATTATGAGAAAGATACAGAAATAAGTCCCAACATTGCGGTTCCTGGACAAGATATTTTGGTCTATGTTAGGACTTATCATCCTTTCACACAACGCCAAAAAAATCCTCTGAAGCAGTGCATTTCAATACTTCGATTAAATTCTGTTATATCTGTGCTAGGTTCTCAAACTCTGGCAGATTTGCGTGACAAAATATCATGCATAGCCGATTATACTATTTCTAAAGAATGCAGTGAAGATTTAGATAATGCGATAGGACCAATGGCAAAAGTAATCGATAATTACACTATTTATGATAAATGTTTCTGGTTGCATTTGTAATTAATCCTTCTTCATTCTTCTAGGATATGTACAAATCCGGTTTCTTTTTTATAGAGGACACATTTTACAATGACTCCAGGTGTCCTAAAAATGCTGATTATAGTAAAGTGATCATCGACTGGGCTCAAAGACGATCGAATTTGGGACCTTTCAAAACTGCAATATTGGAGAATTGCAGAATAGATTCCTTGTTCTTAAGATTCGGTTTCCCATGGGTATATAAACACCAAGGCGGTTGTGAACATTTAATCGTATTTAGTGACGCAAGGTAATTTTATTAAATTGCTAGTAAATATTTGAATTATTTAATTCTATCTTAATCGATTTCAGATTGATCAATAACGATGATGCTTTAGCTGTGTCCGCGTATCCACAAATTGTTAGACTAAGACCCTCATCCAGCAAGTATTGCATGATATGTGGAGTGTACAATGCACAATGGATTACTATGGAGCATGAAAGGATTCCACATAATCCTTGCTACTTTTGTAATAGTTGTTTTAAATCTTACAACTACGCCAATGGGAAAAAAGTCGGGAATTTTAAAGCATTCGCGTATCCGCGCAATATGGAGCCAGTAAAAAATCTAAGACATGTATAAAATATCAATCTCGTTTTCACAGTACATATGACGCTTTTGTATTATAATATAAATTATTTTATTGACGACTTTAAAGTGTATAATTTTCTTAAATTTTCCTTGGCACTATTAAATTCTGGTTTGATGTTTAATGCCTTCTTGTACATATACTCTGCATCGTTTAATTTATTCCATCGATGGTACAGTACTCCTGTAATTATAAAATTTAATTATACCTCTGAAGATACTCTTTGATCACTACTCTTAAACCAGAACATTTACCTAAGTTTGTATAAAACATCGAATTCGTAGGATCTTTTGATATTGCTTTCTTGAAGTATTCTTCTGCTTCCACAAAATTTCCAACTTTGCCTAATATATTGGCAATATTAAAGTGGATTGAAGCGTCCTCAGGCAAAAACTTCAAGGCTTGATATGCTATTTTAAGCGCATCGTCGCGTTTACCTAAAATACAAATTATTATACTACATTGTAACACAGTGTTGCCTATTTCTGCATACCTAAATCATCCAGAAGCAGAATCGTGTTTGTCCACGCTCTTCTGTGGGTTTTTCTTTGCTTGGTAGCAGAGTCCCAAGCTTTCAGAGCTCTGTCATAATTTTTTTGTTCCAAGTACTGTAATCGATAAAATTTGATTTAGCATGGACAGTTTTAACTTTTATAATCCAACTGCAAATTACCAACCAAAACACCTAAATTGTAGAGGCAATCGGGATACTTGGATCTATGAGACAGTGCCGTCAAATAACTTTTCTCGGATTCATTGTATTTTTTCAGAGCCGACAGGACAATACCTAAATTCATCCATACTGTAGCAAAGTCGTCCCTAAAACTCACAACTCAGTGATATTACGTTTCTAATTGGAAAATACCAAGCATGATTACATTCACTCTTTCATTTTTCATTGCATCTTAAATAGTCGGTTGAAAACAGACTTACTGGAGCTCTACAGCCCGTTTAAACAATGTCTCTGCTTCTACATATTTTCCTTGATCTTTGAGCAAGTTACCCAGATTGTTCATTGCTTGCGCATAGTTGGGATTCAATCTATTTAAAAAAATGTCAGGTCAAATTAATTAACGTATTTGTATTTTCCAAATATTTTCTATGTGTTTATACCTTAGAGCTTCTTTGTATTCATACAGAGCTAACGTAATGTTCCCGACGTCAGCGGCATTCTTGGCAATGTTATAGTGAACTTTTGCATTTAACGGACAAACGTGCAACGCTGATCTGAAAAGCGTAGTTTCGGTTTTCCATTGTTCGCTTCGCATCCAAGATCTTGCGAAGAACATCGAAATGAGAATTATGTAAGCTAATAGGATATATTGCATGGAAACGCGATTACAAAGCTTTTGTAATCCAATAACGACCAAGAGGCAATAGCCAGCAGAGGGAATGTATAGAGTTCTCTCTGCCAAGACAAACCCAACTGTGAAAAAGATGTTGCTGGCTGGTAGAAACGGAATGATCAGTAATGCTAGTCCCATAATAGAAGATCTAAAAAAAGAAAGAAAATTGATTTCGAGGGGTTTTGCAACAGCGACACGATAGGCCAATGGTATTACCTTAAAAACATGTCTTCACGACGAGTAAACGTACGTATAATCATTATACTAAGTATCGACCAAAAAATAATTACAATAAGCACCCTACTGTCGTAGGAGGTAATCAGAGGCACACAACCCATGGACCAATCAAAGCACAACCATTCTGGACATATTAGCAACCATATGGTTAAACAATAAATATAACTATAATTCAATAAACGTAAGAATATATTATCCATGAATGATGCTGGGTTATCCACAGACTGAAAAGTCGGTGCTTTAAATCCCATAACACTGAATCTTAAGGCTATCAACAACAAGCCAGATAAGGAAAGTATCAATAATCTAATTATGAATTTCTGTTTTAGTTTGATGAATTCTTTTGCCTCTGCATAACAGAACTTTGTTTTCATGAATCTAATTACATCGGATGGGAATATTTTATTCACCACTATTAGATCATATATACTGCAAATTCCCTATAGAAAATTTGAATTAATCTATTCACATAAACAAATTAGAAGTGTATAGCAATCCTATATTAAATGTATTATTTTCCTTACAATTGCAGTAATGCCTGTTTCTTTGCACAACATTGCCACTGCAATGGATGCTATACAACCACACATGCTGGACCATCTATAGAATAGTGTACTTGCATCGATAGACCAATAATACAAAAGGATGGATAGTAACATAAATAGAGCACATAATAGTTCTGCTCTACCTACAATTCCTGACACCTAAAATCCAAGAGATTATTATAGACAATTAATTACATGCAGCTGCATAGAATAATTTTGATATACGTGCAACTTACAGCTTCCGTGTGTATAGGATGAACAGCGAACAAAGCAGTTGCATAAAATGCAATGTTTGTATCTTTTGAACCCAAAATTACAATAAATACAGCCAACAAAAGATTGCTGACAATCGTATGTAAAATAATGTTGATTAAATGAAAGTCTTGGGCAACCAGACCACCACGAAACCAGAAATTCAATCTAAAAACAATGTTTAGTAATTAATTATGTATAAATATATCCTTTGCATTCAGTAAAAAATTCTTACCTGAAAGTTAAAATAGTTATAGGTCTGTAGGACCTATGACTTTGTTCGTTGGTTAACTTAGCTCCCCAGAAATCATTTTCAAATAAATTTTTTAGAGGAGTACTTTGTACATCTTCGTTATTAACGATTGCTTCCGAATCGTCAAATACGAAATCACCATTGTAACTATTTGCAAAACACAGTGACAATAAGGTAATTAAAAATAAAGAAAGTCGTAGCGGTATATCTGAAAGTACAAAATTATTAATTG
This sequence comes from Agapostemon virescens, assembly GCA_028453745.1. Classification (NCBI taxonomy): domain Eukaryota; kingdom Metazoa; phylum Arthropoda; class Insecta; order Hymenoptera; family Halictidae; genus Agapostemon; species Agapostemon virescens. The sequence continues at coordinate 13,918,003 of CM052087.1, forward strand.
TACAGTTAATATTGTACACAACATAAATACGTTGTAACGAAAATTAAATAATTTACCAGGTAATTTAGAATTTCTCTTAGATAACATAATTTTGTTTCGAAAATAATGTAATTGAAAATTTAGACTGCACTTTCACATGTTTTACATACTAGGATCAAGCGTAACAGATTTAATATACATTTATAGGTCGAGCACTTAAACAATTTATTATTGTACTGCACATATTTAAGTAATAAAAACGAAAGTATCTTTCGTTTATTAAAAGAGTAAATGGAAATGCTGGCTTACTTCATGCCATAAAGATTAAAATTGAATATGTTCGATCAAATGAAGAGTGGAATAAAAAATAGATAGCGGCTTTCGAAACAAACATAGTTTCAACGGTAACTTATTAATTAATTTCTATATTCTATAATTTCTGATATTTCGATTTCTCCAAACTAATGTTGCTCTTGTCACATTCTTTAACATGGGTCAGAACCTTCGTGTTTCATAGTAAAGATCATAACCTATATCTCGTTTAGCACGGATCAAAACCTACAAATAGTTTCGCACAGATCAGAACCTCTAAATACTAAAAACTCTATCGATAACTAAATCTGCTAACGTTGACGGACTTTGTACGTTGTTTCACAGATGGCGTCACGATCCCAAAATGCGGGCTTTATAAAGTCTGCTCCTTTGCGGAATTAATTCATTTTTTAAAAGTGATCACAGTCGTCGGAATCATTCCAGGCTATAGCAGGTATAGTCGTTACAAGCATCAGGAACTTTTCATGAAATTTCTGAACCGGAGAGGCGACATTATACTAAGTCGAATGCTTTTAACACCTTACCGATTGGAAGCCTATTAATAGGATTCTCAATAATTGCACTTAACAGAACGAAGCTTAAGAAAGTACCGTTACATTGTAAGTTGTGACGAAGTTATTAGATAACGTTACCGAAGATGCCTCGAGGATCCATAATAAAACTTCCTGGCAGATCGATTAAGAAAATTTTTAATCATGGACCTTGGACTTTAAAAAATTCTGAAACAATCGCCGGTTGGTAAAGCGTTAATATCTTATTAATTATTATTAGTTATTAGTTATTAGTTCAACTAATAACAAATTCGTATAATTCGTTTAAAGCAACGCCTCGAAAGAGCGCGAAATTCGAAACGTAAGATTCACAAATCTGACCGTAGAAAACTTTAATCTCATCCGCAGATAATCCCCGAAGTTGGATCTAGAATCCTGCGACGCAAGGTCGTCCTTATTCTCCAAGTTGTTCGAAGCTGTCGGGTCGCTGACCCCGAAGTGTCATCGATGGCACGCGAAACCATAAGCAAGATCTACGAAATCCTATCCCGGGCATCGATTCGCGGATCTTCGCGGATCTTCGCGAATCAGTCGGGGCCGGAGTTTCTCGCGTTCCGAGGAAGTAGAAAAGGGTCCTGGTAGGAGAAGTCTTGGTCTCTAAGTAGGATCGATCGTCGAAACGCGTGCACGAAGAGCCGACGAGGCAGTTCCGAGCGAATATGACCGACGACGATTTAAAAACGGCGAATTCACGGGCGGGAAGAATCGCACAGGTCGCTTGTCGGCGGAGTCGAACACCCGCTCGCCGGGGGAGGTGAACACGTAACAGTTACTTCCAGAAAAATTCCGCTCGGTATGTTTTCGTCCGGTGCACCAGGCGAACGCAGTCGCTTAATTAAAACCCGTGTAAATCGACTAGCAGCGCGAGCGCGAGCGTCAGCCATCGCTACGCCAATTAACTTTATACCGGAACAGGCGAAGAGAGACAGCGAGAGACGCAGACGAAGCAGATGGTTAGAGAGAAAGAGAGAAATAGAGAAAGAGGAACCACGGGAAAAATAAGCGGACGCGGCCTCGAGGGAGCGACTATTTCGCGAAAAACCGGTGCTGGCAAATTGGTCCGCTCTTCGGGCCTGTGGATCGCGGACGCGTCGGAAACGATTGAATTATCGTCGGTGACCGAGTCGCGTTCCCCGTGATTTTTCACCGCGATCGAACAGTTTCTGCCGCACAAGACAGAGAAAGCTCTGGGTCAACG
>CM052087.1:13925063-13937473 GCA_028453745.1 Agapostemon virescens
GTAAAATCCGTCAGGAACGTTGGAATGCTGAAAAGTTGAAAATCTTGGTTTCAACGTTGAAACGAAGCGGACCTGTAATGGTTGACAGTGTAAAAATATCGCAAAAGTAGGATTTCGATTTCAACATTGAAAGTACCAAGAGCATCGTTTCCGTACAGTAAAATCTGCCAGGAACGTTGAAATGCTGAAAAGTTAAAAATCTTGGTTTCAACGTTGAAACGAAGCGGACCTGCAATGGTTGACAGTGTAAAAATATCGCAAAAGTAGGATTTCGATTTCAACATTGAAAGTACCAAGAGCATCGCGTCCGAACGGTAATCGTTGAGGAACGTTGAGACGCTGAAAAGGAAGATCTGGAATTCAACATTGAAATTACCAAGAGCACCGTTTCCGTGGAGTAATCGGTCAGGAATGTTGGAACGTAGAAGAGAAAGACGTAGATTGTTCGAGCATCGAAACGAGCAAGAAGACCGTCGCGTTTCGGGTGATCGGTCGGGAAGGTTGAAGCGTCGAGGAGGATGATTTAGATTCCAGCATCGAAACGACGAAGGGCATCGTCTCGCGATAAATAGTTCGGGAGACAAAGCGGCCGGAGACGATCGCTTCTCGTGAACCACTGGCAGAGTCGAGGCAAAGGTTTTTCGATCCGTGTGCCAACGGCCGACTTCTGTCACCGAATCGGTCGGCGAGACCCACCCAGAATCCCCGAGACGCAACGTTACATCTCCGAGCGGCCGCCGCTCCCGAAGATCCTGGCCCTGTTCCCACTCGGTCCTCTTTCCCTCTCGCTTCGTCCTTAGTCCGGCCGTTCCCTGGCACCGGCCGGAAATCGTTCGACGAGCATCTTCGAGCGGTCGAGCAGCGCGATTCGGTGACTAAGCGGGTTTACCGGTGCATCTGCGAACCGTTTTCCGGGATTCTCCAAGAAACTTGTCCAGCGACGTCCGCTTCTCGAGCTGCCGTTGGCCCTTCGTCACCTGCGCAACAATGCCAACAACGTTAGCGAGAGCGAACAACCTCCGTTTTGCGGTGAATCGCATAACCGATGGCGCACACCCTATTGGAAATTGTAGCCAGCCAATAAAACTATTGGGATATGGGGTTCGATCTTTTTTCACGGTGTCGCGAGTCGGATTCGCGTCGAAGATTTTAAGTAATGTCCCTTTCGTTTTAGACGAAGTTAAATTTTGTTTGTTCGCGATCAATATTTAATTGTTGAAGTAGATGGAACGGTACAAAGGATAGAAGTTGCCTTATCCTTTCTGTAACATTTATAACGATGGAGATGTGCAGTAACTTTATTCGCATTCTCGGTAGTTTTGTAAAGTAACGTAACGTAATTGCTTCCGGGTGGACGTACAAATAGGTTTTTACAAACGGCTAAGTGGTTTTCGGGACTAGACTTCTGCCAAGCTAGACGGATCGATCCACCGGATGATTAATTCGCCGATCGGTTAACGCCGGCGTGCCGAAAAGGCGACTGATCTTTTGCTATCTCCAATCTCGTTCGAGAAACGTTTCGACGCAGCGTCGATAAGGATTAATTTTTATGTTTTGAAGTGAATTTGCGAAAAAATGTCCAATTTTTGCGATGCAGCGTCGATCCTGCAGCACCTCGGAAACTCGGGCGCGGGAAAAAGTAGTTCGGAACGATGACCTTGAAAAGGTGCGTACCAAGGTCGTCGAAATCCGAGGAGAGTCTCCTTTTCGTAGGCATGCTGTGGTAGCCGTTAAAAAATTTCACGGTAGAAATTGAATTTTCGCGTGTTCGAGAAGGATTTCGACGGCGCGGGGATAATCGAGTCGGATCTCGTTTTCTTAAGAACCGCGAGTCCCTGGCTGCATTCCAGCGTCGGAGGGTCCGGAGATCCCTTCGACGGGCTTCCTTTTTTCGCGAGTCGAAAACGAGCTGGAAAGCTCGGCCGGGCGGAAGAGGGGAGCCGCTCGTTTAACGGCGGCTCGTAAAAGTCAGGAGCACAGGGCCGTAAAGGCGTTGTTCCGGCGCACCGGTGATTTCGACACCGAAAACCAAAGGTGGGGGAGCTGTTGTTGTCGGAGGTCGTTCGTCGGTTCAACGTTCGGGCCGTTTACCTGGCCGCGGACCCAGCCTACGAAACCATGGCCATTCAGGTTCCTCCACGCGCCTAATTACCATTTGTCCGGGGACATCGATTTGTTCGAGGCGCTTCCGCCGAGTCCTCTCGATTCTCGATCCTCGATCCTCGATGGCCCCGGTGAAAGAGAGAACGAAGAGAGAGAGAGAGAGAGAGAGGCGAGAGGCGACAAGATCGATCGACCATCGGAGGAACCGTGTTTCGGAATTAATCGCGTTCGTTTCGAGCCGCGTAGCAGAGAGAGGGAGAGAGATAGGGAGAGGGAGATTGTCCGCGCGGACACCTGAACAGCCGACCGGCGAAGAGTACCTTGACCCTGACAGAGGATTCCGCAGCGGCGAAGAAAAGTGCGAAGGAACCGATGACTCGGCCCCGGAGCCTCGCGATTCGGGTCGAGTCACCTTGCCCAGCAACTTTCCGCGGCCGTTCGCGACCGAAGCGAACCCACCTACGGAGGAGGAACAAACGACAGTGACGTAACTTTTCAGCGGCGAGCCCTCCGCGAGTTTGTCCCGCGAAATTCCGCGTCGACGAAAAACGGCGACTCGAAAACGGACCTGATTCCTAGCTCTTCGGGTTCGTCCTCCGAAGCGTACCGTTTCGTCGGTCGAATTCCGCGTCGCGGGCAAGGCGACTAAAGCGGATAGGGTGGACCGAATCGCCACCAGGGAAGGAAGAGAATCCGAAATTTTTGGGGAAGAGATTCGCCGGACGGCGAATCTTGGACAGGGTCGGGTTGCTCGAGTCGTACCTTTTCAATTGCCAATGGAACACCGCGGCGATAAAGCGCAGACTTCGGTGAAACGTATCGATTGCCCGTACTCGGTAGCTGTAATTGATAGCGCGGCGACGAATCCTCTCGGCGAATAACATTACGGACGGTTTCTTGTGATTTCTTGGGCGCGTTTCGTAGCTTTGCGAATTGCGAGCATCCCTCGTTCAGCTGCCGTTCCGTGGCATCGTTGCTAGTCGTTTAATAAAAACGAAATCGTATCGATTTTATCATCGAACCGGTCGACGAAGTTGGCTAGGTTCTCGCGCGCCGCGTCTCCAGTTGTATCGCGCGATTCCCGAATCGTATCGGTCGACTTGGAAAGTTACTCTCCCTGTTATTACCCAACTTCGATCGACGATCAGCGTGGGCGCAAGTTGGACAATACGTTCGCCGGTGAAACGAAACACCGTTCTAACCGGGATTTCGTTAATTTTATCGCGGGTCGTAAACACGATAAAACGAATTTCTCAATAGGTGGAAACGGGAAGATACGAACGCGTCCAAAGAGTTCCACTCTAAAACCAATTTAACCCTTAACGGACCAATGCCGCCATATAAGCGGCTTTGAACTTTTACTTACTCTAAAAGAATATAAAATTTAAATCATATTGTCATTATTATTACCCTCTATAATACAGGGTGTCCCACGCAACTGGAACAGGCTGTACCTCCTAAATGGTTGAGAATAGAAGAAAATGTTATAAGTAGAAGTTAAATGGTATCAGGCGGTGCATAATATGCAACTAATTTTATGCACTTTTGTGCATCGGTGCATCAGAAAAATGCAACTGCATATTTTTTTTAAATAGAAACCTATATTTTTGACTGCACCAATCGATGCAGTTTCTTTTGCTCTACATAAAAGTACTAACATACTTATGCCCTAAACTTATTCGTTAAAAATGTTTGGACTTCAATGGAGGACCGTTTGAACACTTGTTGTAACGTAGGTACTCCGGAACACTTGCCGAGAAACCGAAATAATTCAGAGAACTTTTAGCTTCGATAACTTCTTAACGAATAAGTTTAGGGCATAAGTATGTTAGTACTTTTAGTACTAACTTGTTAGTATCTTGTACTTATACTAGTACTTGTTAGTACCTGAGCTGGCCATGCTGGTCTCGCTACACGCAGGTTTCAAGACGCAACAGTATAGTTTAAAGGTACAAGTTGCTGGCAAGCGGCGAGGCCCATTTTCATTCGGCACAAAGATCGCGTCTTTGCGTTTCATCTCCGAAAAGTCCAAGAGGATGTAACCCCGGTATCGGTGATTTGTGCGAGCGAAGGGAATGGATTTTTTCGGACGATTCCGCGAGCAGTTCCCTGGATGGATTGAAAACAGCATCCGGCGCTAGAAGAGATCAAAGACCGCGCCCCTGGAGAAAGAGAAAGAGACAAAGGGGATAAGAGAAGGGAAGAGGACGAGGCAGTCAGGCAGGCAGGCAGGCAGGCAGGCAGGGCAGGCAGGCGAGCGAGCGAACGTCGTCGTCGAGGTTACGACTTATCGACGAGCGACTCGGAACCATTTCCCTTTTCCTGGATCCCCGTTATAATAGCCCGTTCGAGGGCCGATCGAGCGGGCTCCGGTCGATTCGATCGGCTTTCGGAATTCGAATAAGTCACGCCAATGAAAGAAGCGTCCTCGGCCGGAGTAGGGGGGTCGCGAGGGCCGGAGAGAATGGGAAAGGAGGAACGGGGGAACGGTAGAACGGGGAATGGCAGGGAACGGGGGATGCCGAAGAAGGAGAAAAGCCGAGGGCACCGGGTGGGGACCGGATCGCGGTGGAGGTGGCGAACCGAGGACGACGAAGTCGGAAACGAAACGAGAAGAACGCGTCGACGACGGCGGCGGCGGCGGCGGCGGTGGCGGCGGCGGTGGCGGTGGTGGTGGTGGTGGTGGTAGCCGCGGCTCTGCTCGTGGCCGTGGCTGCGGCTCGGACCGTCAGGGGAGAAGCCAGAGTCTGGTAGAGGTGGCAGGAAGAAGGACGAACGAGACGAGGAAGGAGAACCGAAGGGAGACGACCGAAGCGGCGAGCCGAACGAAGACACAAGTTCATATCCAAGGAGATGTGGGACGATGGCCCGGAGTAACCTCCATCAAGGATGGACTTCCATCCACCGACGACCGGGACGTACTATACATCCAGGCCTTTCCTCGCCAGTTATGCGAGCCTGGATAATCATCCTGTAGCGAGCGGCCCCGATCCTCTTCGAGACTCCTCGCCGCGCACCGACCGCCGTCCGACGCCGCGAAAACGCGGTTCGAATCGTTTTCTACCGTTTCCGCGGCGTTTTCCTCTCGCGCGATCTTTTTCGAAAAGGACTCTCGATTTTCAGAAGGAGTCGCCGCCGGAGAAACCCGCTCTCCTCGCCGTTTCCGCGATCTCTCGAAAGATCGAGAGGAAGAAGGTTCCTTCGCGGAGGATCCTCGGCGGTCGAGGAAGCGCGCGCGAATCGCAACAGGAAGCGCGCCGGTTCCGCGGCGGAAATATAGAGCGGAACAGGGCGAGAATCTATTTATTCTCGCGCGATGTCGATTTCTATTTTCAAGATAGTTTGGTAAGGAGACCAGGATTATTGGACCTGAAAATGGTCGTCGATCGTCGCCGACGAGCGAACCGGTACGCGTCGCGGGCAGATCGACGATTCGTTTGTCGGCGGAACGGAGATCCGCGCGTATGCTCGCAAAGACGCGCGTACCGTCGCGGGGTCGACGACTTTCGAGAAAAAAGTATTGTTGTTTTCTTTCGACGGCCGCCTCCGGCGAGAAGCGGCGACGCTCGCGCGAAATCTGGAACAGGAATCGCGGAACAGAAAACGAGGGAAATTCTCTCGTTTAATCTTTAGACCACCGATCCGTGATCGCTCGTTCCAAATTTGCCGAGCGTTTGCTCTCGCCTGGACGCAATGGCCGAGCCGCGATACGCGCCGAGCACCGTTACCAACGAATTTTCGTTGGCTCTCTGTTACGGCACAACCGTCGCGAGCACCGGGAACGAAAGTGTTTCGGCGCGGCGAAAACGGTCGAGCAGGGACATCGCGTGCCTAATGATTCACGAGGAGTCGGCCCAGCGGCCATCGCGCGCCGCCGAAATGCCGCATCGATCTAACTTTCGCTAATTGCGAACGGGATGTCAAAGGCTCCGCCGTTTGCTCTTCGACTCGCTTTTCGGCTCGAGTGCCCTCGCGATCGTCTTCGATCACCTTTGACAATACAGCGGTAAAGCAAACGTTGCGCTCATCGCGCGAATAAAATTGCTTAATGACGTTTGTAAGCTGCGGATAATTTGGCAAGGCATTACATTCGATCGAATCCATTCACCGTTTTAAATTTGTTAAGGAAATGAGAATCTCTGTATTCGTGGAAAACTCCACACCTCCGAAAACAACGTATACCGCTCTAGCTGTACGTGGCCCTTCTTTAGGGATACCTGCGTGTACTCGCAGGTATGAGCGTTTAGGTATAAATGTGCGTACTGCAACAGCGTAAAGTTAGTTGACCTGTTCTGCGCTGTTCCGTCCGTAACGTACGTCCGTCTAGTAGACGCCAATATTGTAATCCACCCTCTCTCTTTCAAATATATATATATATAGTTATTTTCACTCCTTTCTTACGCGAGACTTTTCATTTTAATACAAATACCTCAACAAAATTGCACGCCTTCGTTTCCGTCGCGAATCCGCGAAATCCGCGGTCTACGGAAAATCTATGGATTCGAAACGTTTCTTACCTCGAGTGTCGTCTCCTTCGAGGAAGTTTTAGATTTTTGGGGCACTCCGTGCGACGCGTCCGCTACGTCGCGGCCCGAGAATCGAAAAAGGTCGAGAACAGCTCGAAGACGTCCGATCGGCTGGGGATGACAGCGCGGGAGTCGGAGGAGTCGAAAAAGAAGCTTCCGGAAGACCTAGTCCGAAACGAAAAGAGCATAAATCGCGTTCCCGGTGAGCAGTGCGAATGCCGGAGGTGATCCGAAAGGCGATCGCGATAAAAAGCTGCGCGTCCTAGTAGAGAAGACGGTCGCCGAAGAAGGAAATCGTGACAAGTCGGAACAATTCCGAGGCATTCCGCGAGATGGTCGGGCCGACGAACTCTGGCGCGCTGGTCGGTCGTTTGTGCGGCGTGCTCGACGCGACTCGATTCGAAGCGCGGATTCGCAAACGCGAACGCGAACGCGAATGCGAATGCGAACTCATACGCGTGAAAGTAATGGCCCGAGGCTGGTGTGCGTTTCGAAGCGTGCAAGCGCGCACTCGCGCACTCGCGTTGCGTGTTGCGCACCGCTCGCTCGCTCGCTCGCTCGTTCTCTGTGCCTGCACCGCGTCACACGACTTCGCCTTAACCCAGTGCCAGTGGCAGTGCCCATGGAACGAGCGCTTTTTGGGTCTAGGTCTATCGAGGGCGTTCACCCTGCTTACGTTGTTAACACACTTACCATGCTACCTCTGCTCGACGAACCGAGAGCCTGGTCGCTGCCACTGCCACTGCCGCTGCCACCACCAGCGCTGCCGCCAGACCGAGAGAGTAACGTCTGCCTACGCCGCTATGACCTCCGGCCACGTGGTCAAGAGGCTTCACTTTTAATCGCGCTCCGCTCGGACGAACTCCATCCTATGCCGGTTCGGCTGCTGCGCCTGAAAACCAAAACACCGACGTCCAACGCGTCCGTTATACGATCTGCTGCTAGACTCCACCACGGGCCGTTGCCCGACTCCATCGAAATTCATCGAGCGACTCGTTTCCTGCGCCTCCGAGACGCTAAACAACTGCATCCTGTTTCCAGAAACGAGTCCTCCGTTCTTCGGCAAACGCGAATCGCTACGACGCATCCCCTCGTTTCCTCCGCGAAACGGACAACGTTTCGCAGGCTTGAATATTCGCGATAAGCGCGTAGAAGTTCGGAAGATCCTCCGAACGCTTCCAAGCACAATTTCCCTTTGCCGATTCGCGATGCGACGCTTCGTTTTCGAGTTATCAACGAAAAACACGGACCAATCGGAGCGCGGCGGGGGCTGGCCTAAGCCAGCGTGGCGTCGAGTCTCGGGAAAATGGCGGCTGGTCTCTAAAGGCCGCAGCACCTCGAACCAATGTTGCGCTCACTTTTTCCGTTGATAACTCGAAAACTTGCGGTCGAATCGCGAACCTGCAAAGGACAACGTTGCTCGAATTCGCCCGAGGAATCGTCTCCGACAGGTACGGTTCGTGCAACGTCGAGAAACAGTTTCGATCGGACAAATAGAAACGGAGCGAGCAATACTTTGCGCGCCGTTGCGTCTTCGCGTTCGATCCGAAGCGGAAATCGAAATGAAAAGCGAGACGAAATGGCTCGGCGTTGAACGCGTTAAACGGCCAGGCGTAGTCGCACGTGGGATTTCGACGTGCAGCAAAGGCGACAGATTCTCGAGCTACCCGAGCGTGGGCGGACGAATTTTTCTGTCTGTCGCGAAGACGAACGCGCGCGGTGTCGCTTAGATCACAATGCTAAGCGAGAAGATCTCGCGCGCCTCCGATCGTCCCGGGACAACGACCCCGTCAAATTTGACGAACGCCGTTCGCTTTTCACCGATCTACTTCGAACGCGCCTAGTCGCGGAACCGTGTCATCGGTCGTGTTTCGCATCGCGTTGCTCCGTGCACCAGAAAGATTCCACGAGCTCAACGTCGACGTCTTCGACAACGACGACGACGACGCTGGTTTTCCACGGTGCCAGCATCCCCGTCGAGAATCCTCTGTCGTCGGAGAAGAAAAAAACCAATAACTAAACTAACGGCCGGAAATTAACCCTTTGACGCGACCGAAAGCCGTTCCAACGGCCGCAGAACTTGTTATCCCAAACAAAACGCCGGAGAACAGCGTCGAGATCGACTTTCTTTATTCTTATCGCGGAGCAGAGGCGTTGGATTAACTGCGAAGCTGCTTCGAAGTCGTAATCTGCCTTCGTTTTCTATTCGGGCGTGCAGTAAAGTCTCGTTAAATGCACCACCTTGGGTTCGAAGCGTTGCGAAGTCGTTTCGATCGATCAACTACGATAGTAATAATATAATTGCCACGGTGTTATCCCCGCAATATCCCTGTTAGCGTCAACGCATTTTTAACGAGCAGATTTGGTGAGAATGTCCGAACGAATGTTTATCCCTTGATAAGTTTAGGGTAGGGTTTTGTTATGTCTGTGGCCAGTGAGACTAAACAGTCTCGCGATAGCTGATAACCACGTTGGGTCTCACGGCTATCGATTGTCGCATCATTGACTGTTTATCGGAAGTGAGAATGTTTAGAAAAGGCAAGCGACCCGATGTCGCATTGCTAAAGACAGGGGATTCTTTGTCCTGAAGGATCTGGTCACGGAGTGGGGAAGACTATGTCTTTTGGTAAGAGGACTGTGATGAACCCCACGGCACTTATCCCAGAATCTTGGGCTTTGAAACGCGCAGTTTCTAATATCCCCGTGAAGCCTCGAATTCCATTTCGCGTCTATACGCGACGAATCGCTGTTATTTACAGGAATTTTGACGTCGCCGCGTTCGCTGCGGAGAAGCGACTAAAAACGTAACGGTTCTAAGCCGGAGCAATGGCGAAACATTCCGGTACGCGCGAGAGGAAATAAATCACGTGGAATGGAAATAGGTCGGAGGAAGTGCTCGGTTTTGGAGTTGAAACAGCTCCGAGGGCGAAGCGTCGATTCGCGCGTTCGACGGCTCGCGATTTCGCTTCGCCAACAGGCCGGCGCGGTTTTCGCGAACGCGGAAAAATGGAGGTCGTCGTTGTTTCGCAAGGAGACAAGGGAACGACCGTCTTTGCCGGCTGTCGTGTTCGAAGACGTTCGAAGCGCGTACGCGATGGAGGACATTGATCGACCCACTCGGCGTCACCTTCGCTTCGAGGAACGGTTCGCGGCGCGCATCTTTTCGATGTAAATTCGATTCGGTCGGGTTCGGGTGACGAAATTCACTCTCCCGTTCGGCCAGACCGAAACGAGCCGGGGCCCGGGCCCGGGCCCACAACTTTCGTTGACGGCCGAGTGGAAAAGTTTCCTAAACACGACAGGGACGCAACGACGACGCCGCCGGTTACCGTTAGTCCCGGCTACGGCGGCCGAACCTTAGCGAACGAGCCTCGCGTCGCGTCTCGGAGGAGCCCCTCGAAGGGAAAAGGGTGAAAGCCCTCCCGCTGGAAGGTTCGCGATGAATGGACGAGTCCGGCTCGGGGACCGTTATCGTTATCGCCGCCGAACCACGGAAGCTGGGTGCAGGCCCGTCGAGAGCCGGTGCTCGAGCAAACGAAAGGAACTTTCGAATCCGTGTGCGAGCGCGCACCGATTCGTAATCGATAACCAGCGAGCTACCGTCTTTGACCCGCTAACTGGGCAACGTTTCCAGCCTCGATGCTCGCCCGAACGTAATTAACCGGCTAATTGATCGAAACGATTTACTTCGCGAGCGGAGAAACAGAAACGAATACGAATACTTTTAAGCCCGCGGAGCTCGTTGGTCTCGAGTTCGCGCGATTTTATTCGGATGATATAAACGGGCCCGATTCCTGTGGGTCTTAGACGCGTGTAGAAGACTATTTCTTCTTTCCCCTAAGAACCCAAATCTCGAGAACCATCGCGCCGATGCGCAAGCGGAGAAAGAAAAACAAACTGCCAGTTCGGAGATCGCGTTCTCGTCGCAGAGTCCAAACAAACGGAAATTCGAGGACGCTGGACGGACGTTCGAGGACGAGCGTCAAGTTGCAAGATGGCAGAGCGTGCCGCGAGAAGCCTTTAAGGCCGTATATGAACTTAGGAAAAGTTTCCGAGTGTTTTTCGGATGCGCGCCGGAGCCGATCGGCCGCGAATCGGCGAGGTCCGGTATTCGAAACCCCCTCTTCTTGCTAGGATGCAACGGCGGCTCGCGGAAAGTCCCCCCGGCGCCTAGAAATTGGCATAATTTTTTAACAGAGCGGAGAAACTCGTCACCGAGTCCGGCCTGTCCGGCGTTAGCGCGAGCGCGATCTAAAACTCTGGAACGTTCGAAATTTCACGAGTTCGATCGCGAGGAGGAAGGCGTCGAGCGAACACGTCGGGCCGGCGACCATGGTCGTGTTCTCTCGATCGAGTATGCGTGCCGCGTACCCGGTGCCCGATGCACATGCACAACCGTGCACGCACACGCAGAAGCGCACGTAGACGAACGCTCGCTCCGTTCAGGAACTGCGATGCGTGACCTAGTGCCGTTGCGAGCGTTCTACCTTCGAACTAGGTCTTCCTCGTTCCCAACTAAGTCCGCGAGCGAACGAACGAGCGAGCGCGCGCACCCTCGCGCGCATTCTCGCGCGCACACGCTCGCACACGCTCGCACACGCTTCTGTACGCCGATCGAAGAGGCCAACCAGCGCGTACAAAGACGACGAGAATGCACCGGCCGCCGAGCCCCGCGATCCTCTCGAATCGAATCCGTCTGGCACCGAATCTCCGGACGCACCTGCGGTCAACGGACGCGTCCACCGACGATCCATCGATCGATCGATCGATCGATCCCGAGGAAATTGCAGTCCGCCACGATTTCCGCGACTTTCAGCACCGTCCCGGGGACGGGACCTGGATCCTGTTCGTTTAACCCTTTCGCCACGGGCGACTTCTCCGCCAAGACGCTTCCGATAAACGAAACGTCGCGCCAAAGATGTGCACGGTACTTGAGAATGATCTTCAGCGGTCGCGTTTACATCTCGATTTGTTTTAACGGTGTTTATTGAAAACAGAGAAACTTTCCTTTAACCCTTTCGATACGAGCACTCGGAATCGGACGATAGGGCTTCGTGGCTCGGATCGATCTTCCTCGACGAAGCAACCGGTGCTCCCTCCATCGATATGTCGAGCGATGACTCGCCGAAAACGCGTAACATCTTCTGACGTCATCCTCTTACTCGTCCGGGTCCTCGTTCGCATGTAATAACCGAACTCGAGAACGTCGATCGCCGACCGACGAGCGTTTAGCTTCGAACAACCGGAAACGGATTAACCCTCTCATCGCCGATGGCGTCTCTAAGTTCGACAGCCTTTAACGCTCGTCGTGGTCGACCAGTTCGATCGAGTTTGCCGTTCGAATTTCGCTAGAGCTATGTCGCGTTAAGTGCTACTGCCTCGGCGTGTTGCGCCCGGAAGCGTAAGGGACGCTGCGACGCTTGTAGTTGTTCGAGCATTTATCGCGACTTCGTCGTGCTCCTCTAACAGTATTTGCAACGCCTTCGACGCGGGTTACATCACGACGCTCAGTTTTGCACTTGCAAAGAAAGATCATTCTGCGAAAATCGAACTGCTCGTTGCAAAAATCCAAGATCCCCGCTCGTTGCAAAAATCCAAGTTCCCCGCTCGTTGCAAAAATCCAAGATCTCCGCTCGTTGCAAAAATCCAAGTTCCCCGCTCGTTGCAAAAATCCAAGATCCCCGCTCGTTGCAAAAATCCAAGATCCCCGCTCGTTGCAAAAATCCAAGTTCCCCGCTCGTTGCAAATATCCAAGTTCCCCGCTCGTTGCAAAAATCCAAG
>CM052087.1:13937573-13949197 GCA_028453745.1 Agapostemon virescens
GTTGCAAAAATCCAAGTTCCCCGCTCGTTGCAAAAATCCAAGTTCCCTGCTCGTTGCAAAAATCCAAGTTCCCCGCTCGTTGCAAAAATCCAAGTTCCCCGCTCGTTGCAAAAATCCAAGATCCTCGCTCGTTGCAAAAATCCAAGATCTCCGCTCGTTGCAAAAATCCAAGTTCCCCGCTCGTTGCAAAAATCCAAGTTCCCCGCTCGTTGCAAAAATCCAAGATCTCCGCTCGTTGCAAAAATCCAAGATTCCCGCTCGTTGCAAAAATCCAAGATCCCCGCTCGTCCAACGTCCGAATTCTTTACGGTCTCTACGATGTCCTCGAAGAAAGCGTCGGATTTAAACCTATCTGTGTACTACACGATTATTGCACAACGGATCATCGTGCACGGATGACGGAGATTCTGCTTTTCCTGCGAGTTGGTAAAATCAACGACGGTTCAACGTTTCGAGGTCCCACCGGGAGTCCTACATTTTCACTATTTTTTTCTAGAGGAGGAGGAGGTACATTTGCGAATGTCCACCGGTTTGCGGTACTATGTGTCCCGAATTAGCGAGTCGTTGAGAATCGGTTGCGACGTCGGCCAGGAGCGTTTCGTCGTTCGGTGATTTTGCTCGATGTTCGTGGCTCGTACCAACAGTTGGACGATCAATTCTTCAAGTTCGGATTCGAACAAATTCTTTGGCGCGTTCCCTTTAGAATTTTCTTGAGTCCAATTGCTCGAATCTAGACTCGAAGAATGTAGTTTGCGCTCGCATAATTAAAATCGTAAGAAGACTGCGTGGGAGTTGAAAAATTTACGAGTTGTCCCTGAAACTTGTGAATGAAGTGAATCCGCTCGGACTCGAGCGAGCGAATTGATTTCTCAACAGATTCTCGTCAAAATTTCTTTGCGTTCGAGGACTAGAATTAGAGCTCGAGAAACGCAGTTTAAGCCCAGGGGATCGAAGCTCCAAGGAAATTGTACAGGAGTTGACAAATTCGGGAGCGATCGGTTCGGAAACTCGGAATTCTCTTATGGGTCCCAAAGATTGCAATCTTGTCGATTCTCCGGTCGAATGGCACCGAGCGGGGCCAGTGTTCTCCAGAAAACTCTATTTCTTCGGGACTTTCTCGCGTCGGGCCAGTCCGGACGGAGGGGACCGACGAATTCGGGCCCGGTACCGCAAGCGGTCGCGCCGAAATCGGCGATTACGTAAGATCGACTCTTACGTTGTCCTGTATTCGTCGAGCGGAACGCTATCGAAGCGTTTTCGGGGCCCGTTAGACGCGGATTTGTTTACGCCGGGAGGAACAGGTACGGGCACACACCTGCGCCACGGGAGCGGCGATCGGGAGCCGAACCAGGTGAAGGGGAAGAGAAGAGCGAGCGAGAGAGAAGTGGTTAGAGAGGCAGAGACGGTGATTGTGCGAGAGAAAGAGGGAAAGAGCGAAAGAGAAAGAGAGAGGAGAGGAGAGGAGAGGAGAGCAGGCGCGATTCCATAGGAGCGTGGCGAGGTGCGACGAAACCCGGCACGGCTGGGTCAATGCCTCGTATACAGAGCAGCATACGACTCGCCGACTTTCCGTATATGCCCAGAAACCTCTGCAGAGGCTCGATAAAAACGAATGTGTCACGGGAGAATTCCCTTTTCAAAGCGGAATCGTTCGCGCCGCGATGCAACGCGATGCAACGCGATGCAACGCGACTCGCGAACCGTTCCCGCTCGCTCCCGTTCTCATCCCGAAACCGTGCCGGAACACTCGCCGCGCTAATTCATTTTCGCACGACCGATTAAGCATCGGTCTTCCACTCCCTGACGGTTCTCGCAGCAATGGCCCGGTGAAAATCCTCGAAAATCCACGGAAACTTCGAGGTTTCTAATCTAGCCGCTACACTGGATGCAACTGGTCTGTCGCACCGCTTATCTGTCGGCGAGCGATCGATGCACCTCGAGAAGTCGACAGCTGGACCGATGATCGACCCATCGATAAACCTACCGAGCTGTACAAGCAACTGGTTTACGTTGCTCTGTGGAAATTGCAAGAATTAGTTTGTCTAGAGTCTGTGCCGTTATCGTTGAAATACGCCCCGAAGATGTCGATGCAATTATCTTTCGTAAGTGCAAAGCAGATATTGGAATAAGGGATTTGACATACACCTTCTTTTATAGTTTTTATCAAATTCGATTCACTAACACTTTGACTGCCACGTCACCCATATATGGGTGACAGTATTATTTGTCCATGTATAAAAATAAATTTGTACGTTAACACTAGAACGACGGAGCATTAAACTATACCAATATACACTACTCTATAATAATGACAAGGTTGCAATTATTCAAAGCTTCTCGAACTTCTGTGTTAATACATGTTCTAATGAAAAAGTTTATGTGAAAAGTTTTCGTCGGAACATTCTTATAATTTCAACAACTGTCAAATAAGAATTAAGTGACGAGTAATTTTGGCTCGTTCCGTCGTTCTAGTGTTAATATATTTGTTGCACTCAATTTAGTTAACCCTTTGCACTTGAATGGCGCCTCTAAGGCGACACTAAAACTTGCCATACTGTTATTCAAACAACTTTTACATCGCTAAAATCGTTCTAAGTACGAGTCATTGTAATTAATTTCGTATGAACGAAAGGAAATGAACTGTCTACAATCGAGCTATTATAGATAAAAATATTATTTCGGTTTTGGAGTAGAATTGCTTCGAGTGCAAAGGGTTAATATCTGGAGAATTCCAAAAGGTTGAAAGACAACTATATGTGTCATACGATTTAGATTTTCAATCGTTGTTTCATTATATAAATTACTTTGATTTTGTGGAATTTTTGAGATTGTTAGTTGGCCATTTAAAGTGTTAATGCGAAAGGTGTGTCCTTTACACCTTCTCTCTAGGGTGCGACACGGGAACCGACAAAATTGAACTCCGAATTGAAGTCCGAACTCCTTATACTTACTTATTGGACCTTAATTTAATCATCCACCAGCATATTATGCAAGATTAATATTTTGTATAATTGCTTTTAAATAACCGGGAATTTTCAACGGTAGACGAACGTCGAAGAACCGTTCGAAGCGACTGTTACGTTGCATTACGATAACTTTCTTTGCCACTTTGTATAAAACGAAGTCGATCGATCGGACAAACACAGGATTCCGATCGCAGGAACAGCGGTTGAACAAAAATGCGTTCTTTCTTTTGGCACGTTGACCCTTTCGCTGCGAGGCGAGCGAACGCGATTCGCCACGATACACGGCGATACGCGAGATCGTATAAAACGGCGTATTTCGACGTGGAAGAGCAGCTTCGTTTTTACCTGTACTTTATTCGATGAAACGGCCGAACCAATAAAAAATCTTGGAAGAAGCCAAGCTACTGTTACCTCTTAACGTTCGTACGATAATTGCCAACCCCAACATTCGAGCCTCAACATATTTTACCACCTCCATCGAGGATCGCAACTATTTGACCAAGTCGCGATCCGAGTGTTCGACCAATCGGCACGACTCCGCGAACACGCCTGCGCAGCTAATTAACCCTTTGCGCTCGTAGCAATTCCATTACAACATCGACAACGATATTTTTACCTGTAACAGCTCCTTTGTACACAGTTTACTTCCTTTCGTACGTAGGAAATTTATTACTGTTAGTCGTACTTGGAACATTCACATTTTTATGCATTTCTTAACCCTTTGAGGACGCGTATATGCGTTCTGCATGGACCATCAATTTGTCCGAGCAACTCGTATGCGCGTTTGGGAAAACAACTGACGAAAGACGCATATGTGTGTCTTATGCAAACGAATTGCAGTGGCCGACGAAGATGACATTTTATCATTGAGAATGATTTTACTTATCCTTTGGGGAATCTCAGCATGTACAGAATTTGGTAGAGTATGTCTAGAATTTGGTACCTTGGAGTACCATGAACGAAAATTGCGCTTAGGTTGAAATACGCGCTGCCAACTAAATGACCATCGGAGTAAGTCAGCCCGGTCTCAGTCCGCAAAGGGTTAATTGCAAATCTAATGATGCAAGAGTTGTTGAAATAATGGTATGACAATTTTCAGTGGCGTTTTCAGAGGTGCCATTCGAGCGTTAAGGGTTAACAAGTATTTATTAACACTAGAAGTACCAAACCAGTCATTTTCACTGGTCCCTAGTCTTTTCTTTCGCAATTATTGAAGTTATAAAAATGTTTCATCAGAAATTTTCGGATGTACTTCTTTAATGACATACATATTATAATAAGAATTATATGAAGCTTTAACCCTTTGCACTCGAAGCAGTTCTACTCCAAAATCAAAACAATATTTTTATCTATAATAGTTCAATTGTAGATAATTGATTTCCTTCCGTTCATACGGAATTCATTTCTACGACTCGTACTTAGAACATTAACATTTTTATCGATTTCTCAACTGCAAACCTACCGATGTAAAAGTTGTTTAAATAATAGTATGGCAAGTTTTAGTGTCGCCTTGGAGGCGCCATTCGAGTGCAAAGGGTTAATAGATGCAGTCTCGTTATTATTACAAAGCAATGTATATCGTTGGATTTATTGTTCGGTAGATCTAGTGTTAACCCCTTGCCCTATAATAACGAGTCAGACTTATAATCAAGATTTCGAACAGAATCTTTTAAGCATGTGTTTCCTTAACCCTTTGCACTCGAACGGTGACTCTCAGGCACCACTGAAAATAGCTGCGGCATTGTTTGAAACAATCTGTACGTCGCTCTGCTTGTGTCAAAGAAATTCATAAAAATTTAATCGTTGCAAGGACGAGTAATAGTAAATAAATTTCGTATGTGTAAGATGAATACATCGGGTAGAATGAAAATATTCTAGGTCAAAAAAAATGCCTTGGGTTTGGAGTTAAAACAGTTTCGAGAGCAAAGGGTTAATTTTCTTTAAATCGAAATAACATTCTATTTAATCTTTGATCGCACACAATCGGTGGAGAATATCCACGCACACGGTAACTAAAAATTTCACTTTTCTTTTAGTCGTTTCGCGGAGGGTGAAGAAAATCTAGTCCCTGTTATCAGAAAATACATTGTAGGCCAAGGGGTTAAACGCTGGGAACTTCCGACTCGATATTACGATGCAGAAGAAGTGCAAGAAGAAGTGCAAGAAGAAGTGCAGGGTTGGAAGAGTGGTTAAAAATTTCGGTGTATATCTTTTCGTTATTTTAACGAAATAACAGTCGGTTGCAGCGGCGACGATGCGCAGAATGGTTCGATAAGAAAAGATTTCGAAGCAGCCGTTTAAGAGCACGTTTCGCAACCGTTTTCCTTTTTCTCCCTCGATAATTTGCAAAGCTTCCGTTTAATCTTTCAGCGTCCCAGTTGACGCGACGACGTTCATCAAAATAAGAACGTCCTTTCTTCCTGTGAATTTTCTCGCGCGTCGAGGAACGTTCGCGATCGCGGACAGTCTTCTGGGTCAGCGGAGTTTCCGTTGCACCGTTCGCCGATTTACGAAGTTGCGGAGCAAAAGCAATCGTGTTTTCGCACGTTCTTTGTGCCTGTGAATTTCGATGTTGTTCGAAGGGACTGGATCGTGACGGCTGCTCGGATGAATTACGAAACGGTTTGACGATTCAACGGCCGCAGATCCGAGATAAACCGAGAGGTTTAGTCACGCGCCGGCCACGGCTACGAATTCGACAGGTTGGAAGTTTCAGGGTCGGCCGTTTAACCTCGAACGTTGAACCCTACGCGCGAAAAAAGACCTCGGTTCTGGATCGTAGAACCGACGGACGCCTCGTCGCGATCTTCCTCGTGGGCCAAGCCACGAATCTAGCGACTTACAAGTTTCAGGGACTTTGAGCAAGAACGCTCGGTTGCTTCCCAGGGGTTGCAGTCATTCGAGTCTTCCAACAGGGAAAATTATAGAACGTAGACAGTACCATTGGATCGCGAATCTTTGTGCAAAATAAAAATTGCCTACGCTTATCGGAAGACGCGAGAGTCGCTTAACCCTTTGCACTCGAGTGGTGATTCTGAGGCGCCACGAAAAATTGCCATACTATTATTTAAACACGTTTTATATCGCTAGACTTGCAGTTAACAAATCCATAAAAATTTTAATGTTCTAAGTACGAGTAATAATAATTAATTTCATATGCACGAAAGGAAATAAAGTATGTAGAATGGGGTTGATATAGGTAAAAATATTGTTTCGATTTTGGCATGGAATTGCTCCGAGTGCAAAGGGTTAAAAATCTTTCTTAGGGGATGACTCTAATTTGATTCTGATTTGTCAATACTTTTTGGGACATTTTCTCAGTGATGCTTCTTGCAGAGACGTTGGCGTTTCTGTTGAGCTTACAAGGGAACATATTCGGATGCGAAAATCCGATTTTGATGAAACTTATGGGAGCTTATAGCTTTATTGTTTAACACATTAACTGCCGAACTGAAGACCTCGAAAATTCCACAAAATCAAAGTAATTTATTTCACGAAACAACAATTGAAAAATTAAAATGTATGGCACATAGTTAGGTATCAACCTTCTTGAATTCTTCAGACATCAACTAAATCGAATGCAAGGAATATATTAACGTACAAATTTATTTTTAAACATAGACTAATAATTCTGCCACCTATATATGGGTGATATGGCAGTCAAAGTGTTAAACGAAAGACTTTTGTTAACATTTTCTTGCGCGACTACATTTTCCATTGAAAGTCACACAATTTAACCCTTCAAAGTGGAAAGTTTTCAACCCTTCAAAGTGGATGGTTGTCGATAAACAAACTACGTGTGTTGGAATTTATTTTGTAAATGTATCGATATTTAATACTTCAATATATTTAATACATGTATTGATACTTCAATTTGGATACTTCTAGATTTTGACTTCTTCGCGAAAAAAGACTGAAATGCAAGTTCAACCGTGCAAAGCTCTCACGGTATACCTTGCGTTATTGTAAATGTAATAATCAGCACCGTGAGAAAGGTGCCGTAAAAGTAACCTTGAACTTCAAGGTCAAAAGGTCGCTGAAAGGTATTCCACTCGTTGCAAGGATAAACAGTGCAAAACGTAAACAGAACGATACGAGACGCTATCTCAAAACCAATCCGTGAAAGTTTAATGCTAAACCTCCACTGTTGTATGATCGTTGCCAGGCTCTTCGTTTTGCAATTATTAAAATCATAAAAATATCCGCAGTACGCATTTGTTCGTCTTTGGGTTTGTTTGAAATCCGAATGTATTCGAAACTATTAAATTTCGAAACATTATTTCGCGATTTATTTCCTATCTAGTTCGCAAAAACAATTTAGACTCGCTTTCCGTATGGAATTCGGATACTCAATGACCTCGTTTTGGGTTTCTACCCCTGCGTATATATTTTAGGAGGTAAGAATAAGAAAGAGAAGGTGACTACCTGCTGAAATCGCGTAGAGGGTGAGTAACGCGGACGAGTAACTCTTAAGCGAAAGAATTTGTCTCGAAAACAACCGATTCACCACGGACAGGAAAACAGCCCTTGACAATAGGGGTTGGTTATCCGACACGACTCTCGATTCCGTCTAAAAAGAAGGCATAACTCGGTGTTTTACCGAAGTAGGGGATGGCAGAATGACTAATTCGGTGACAAATCCGAGGCAGGTCAAAGAACCTCGCAAAGAACCTGTAAAAGGAACCCTCTCGCCGAACGGAGTTCGCGCTTCGGTAAACGCGATTTCTAGTGAAAATTCCGTTGTTGCGTGGACTACTTCGTAAACTCGATTAACAAGAAGAAAAAGGATTCTTTCTCGAGAGAATCCCATCCTTTCCATCTTCGCAGCGTAACGCTACGTTCGGAAGACAGTTTGATTCTACGTCTAGAAGATACGATCCAACGGGTTTAGTTAAAATAGCAAGGAAACGGGAAAACCGGCAAGATTCGTTTCTCGCCAACGCGATTAACCGGCAAGAATGACGCGTCGGGTAGGACCGGGAGAATCCGTGAACGCCTCGAATCGAATTCATTGACGCAACGACGACGAGTCTTCCGGTGACGCGAATCGAGACTCCGAGCGGGCCACGGAGCCGGGGGAAAAAGGTGGAAGGACAAAGGAGCGAGCGATCGGCTCGCAAAAGGTTTCAGGGTCGAGGAGATCACGGAGAAAGGGAGGAGAGGGTAAGAATCGCTTGCGGAGGAGAACAGCGAGCCGATTCCGTTGGAGGAAAACGCGGTTCGCCGATGAAGCTCGGTAAATATGTCGCGAGTCGACGTTCTCGGGTATCCTTGGCGAATTTCGCCGGGCGAATCGCGGCCCGAAAATCGGCAAAAATAACCGTGGAGCGAGCGGGACCCGAGGGTCCGCGAAAAAAATCCCGTTGGATGGCCCGGGAGGATTCGGCCCGGCTCCGAGAGGAGCCTTATTCGCGCGGTTTCTCGAGAGGAGAGTCGATACCGTTCGGTTCGCGGTCGAAGCCATCGCTAGGGACAGCCTCGAGGAAGCAGAGCGGTCGTCGACCCCTGAAAATACTCTTACGCATTGTGTGCCACTTCACTTCTGAGCGGTCTCGAGGCGAGCGAGGACGATGAACGAGCGAGCGAGCGAGCGACCGACCGACCGAACGAGCGCCGACACCGACCGAGGACGAACCTCGATGTTTCCGACTCGGTGTTACATTATGGCACACCGTACGATTCCACAAGGCCCCCCATACCACGCTCGGGCGTTAATCCATTGAAATTCTCACCGCGATCGAGCCGATCGATATCCGCCATTAACAAAACCGATCGCAGAAAATCGAGTTACTTCGCGCAGAGCGAGGAAACTTTTCTACGCGAATTTCGGTGGAGTCGAGAAGCAACCCTTTGCAGTCGCAGAACCAAAATGGAGAATCTCAAGCTGGTGTCGTTTAAAGTTCGATGAAACGATTAAAAAGAATCACGCATCGAATTTTATATTCAATATTAAATATAATATTCGATACTTCAAATTGTCAGAGTATTATTCAAAACAATTTATACGTTACAATATTCGTATCGTAAGAAATTAGTAAAAATTGAAGTGTCGCTCGTACGATCGCTAGTAACAAATTTAATTTGCTTGAAAGGAACTGAACTATGTAAAAAGTAATTATTATAGGACAGAAAACTGCATCGATTATCGAATTAAAATTCCTCGGAGTGCAAAGGGTTAAAGCGCAATTGCGAAGAGGAAGAAGCTTCGATCTTCGAGTTCTGCGATCACTTCGCCCCATGGAAAATGTTTCAAACTTTTCACGAACGTTTGAAGATATGGCGTTTTCGGTTTCCAAACGGTACTCGCGATGGAAATTAAATGTCACGGTACTGTCCGAGGCGCTTCGATTATCGTATCGGAGGCGTCCATAACTTTCCACCGCGGCTTCGATTTACGCGGACGTTCGACGAGGATCCAGAAATAAATCGGCGGCCAGTATGTTTCGAGGAAAATGAGCGTGTTTACAAATAATTTAATTTTATTTCGTTAGTTTCGCACGAGCGGAGCCGCATTTTAAAGCGTCCTCCGCGATCGACGCCTCCTCCCTTTCCTCCGGTTCTTTTTGTTCGCGGTGCGTTGTTCTCCTCGGCGCGTCTCGTTCCTCTTCCTCGAGCCTCCTCTCTCGTTCTATTATCGGTCTTGTTGCGTCTCTCGTTCCAGCACACGAGCGGGGCCGGCTGCTCGGCTCGGCTCGGCTCGGGCCCCAAAGCTAACAGTACTCCGGTGCCTAGCCTAGCCAGACATTGCGACCGTCAGGGACGTACCGCTCGGATTTCTGGACCCCAAATGAAAACGAACAACTGGCTGTTCACGGGAGAGAAGTAACGTTACCGCGGCTCCGCTCAACCCCGGTCGCCCTTCGAGCAACGCCAGCCGTTACGGCTCGACGCATTTTTCCCTTTCTTTCGAGACCCGTCCGGGGTCAGCCCGGAATTCTACGGGCCCCGTCGACTCGTCGGAATGCGTCCCGTGCGATCCCTAAGCCAGATACGCGACCCACTATTTTTCGGAACCGCAACTCCGTAAATTTTTCGTTCGATCGCGTAACTCTTCGTTGTCTGTCGTTTTGCGATTTTATTCGAGACGCTTTTCGTGGTTTCCTTTCGTTCGACGTCGATTGAAATTTTTAGTTTGACGTTGAGCATCTGAAAGAATGGTCGCTCAAGGTTTCGTGGACACAGCCAACGGAGTTGGAAGAAGAAGATACGCTGGAAGAACGAATTGCGACAGAAGAGCTCGCAAGCTCGACGTGAATTCTAGAGGCGCGCGCGCCGACTTTGGAAGAGGAAGGCCGAGCTGACGAAATTGTTGAACAGCTAGGCGCGGGACGTTTCAAGGATAAAGTCTTCTATTCGCCGTTCAAGGACCTCGCAGGTTGTTGGACCTTGATTCTACGGGAGCGAAGTCGAATCTTTTTTGGGAGATCGGACTCCCTCGCTTGTCGTTAGGAGCCGGACTCCTAATCCGACTGCCGTCTCTTCGAATAGTCGCAGACTACTTTTATTTCACGTAAAAACAGTTTAAAATATTATGTAAAAGATAGCGCTGAACGTGGAAGAGTCTGACGAATCTTTTTAGAAAGATTGTATCGTTTCCAATTTGTTAACTGTGACAACTTTGAGAGACGGAAAATGTCCAGTCGACCCCCATTTCTCGCAATGGCCGTAGACGATTTTCATTTTCCTTGAAAACCCAAGATTAAACATTTATAAAGTAGTAAACAAAAGTACCGTCGTATTCGGAAGAGTCTGTACAATTTTTCATCGCAGGAATCGTTCGTCCAGCTTTTCCGGCCAAGGCAGAGAAAATTCTAAAAGTCGAATTTTCTAATATTTCTTAAAAATCAAATTTCTTAAACGTTCAAGGTTGGCGGTTTCCGTTTGTTATAAAGGAGCGCGTTAACGTCGTCGGTGACGGAATCGATGCTGACCGATGTAACGTAACGGAGGCGTCGAAACGGAAATCAGCGTGGCGTTCCGGGATCCGTGTTCCCGTGGAAATGATCTTGGTTTTCTCGTGTTCTCGTGGCTGCGATCTTAGGATGAAAGACGTCGAACGCTGAGCAGACACGCGAGTCGACGGCGAATCCTCGGGTCTGTCCACCTAATCACGCTAATCACCGTCCGCTCTTATCTCGCGGCCGGGGACGTCGACGTCTGTTGCCAGTAATTACTCGTCGCGGGGAAACGAGACGCGTCTTCGCAATGTAGGTGAAGTAGCTTTTCCACCTAACGGGTCGGAATCAAGAGGAATACTTTCTTTCAGCGCCACTCGAACTCGAACGTTCGTCCTGCCGCTATAGAGGAATTCCCGCGGACCGGGCGAACTCTCGTTCATTGATAACTATTATGGCAGCCGCCGAAGACGAGACGCGCGAAACAACGCTTCGTCGATTGCATGGGGGCTTCGTTTTTCGACCAACTAATCGCTCGATACTCGTAAACGGAACGAGTCGGATTCGTGAAACTTTTACGGTGTATCACTGCGAATTTCAGGCGGTTTTGATAACAACGAATCGGTCAATTTAAAGCCGAAGAAGACCTGGACGCGTTTAAGTTAATACATTTTAATCGACTTGTTAAGATCGTTGAAGAACGACACAATTGTGTGCAGTTTCGACAACGTCGTTACATTCTATTCATATTGTTAAGATCGTT
>CM052087.1:13999992-14010217 GCA_028453745.1 Agapostemon virescens
CGGCCAAACTATTAGAGCTATCGACATGAATCCAACGCGAAAATCTTTCTCAAACCTTCCTCTTTAAGAAGAGCTCCCACAATTTAGGTTAGCATTTCAGGAAAATCCAGGGAACTTCGTTTTATCAACCCCATTTTTTCCCATTTTCACCATTGATCGCAACGAAAGTTCAAAGTCGCGCCACGGCTGCAATTCGATTCCGATCGACCTAAAAATTGGCATACACTCTGACCGCGCGTCTAGAAACGTGTACACAAAATTACAAAAGAATCGGAGACCTAAAGATTTTTCGCGATTTTAAGAAGGGGTATACCTTCAATATTTAGCGATTTTGTGGCAATATTTGGCAAATCTTTGAAGTCGTGCCCCGGCCAAACTATTAGAGTTATCGACATGAATCCAGCGCGAAAATCTTCCCCAAACCTTCCTCTTTAAGAAGAGCCCTTATTTTCTAGACTAGCGTTTCAGGGGACTTCAGGACGCTACCTTTTATCAACCCCATTTTTCCCATTTTCGCCACTGATCGCCCCGACATTTCAATGTCGCGCCACGGCTGCAATTCGATTCCGATCGACCTGAAATTTGGCATACACTCTGACTGCGCGTCTAGAAACGTGTAAGCAAAATTACAAAAGAATCGGAGACCTAAAGATTTTTCGCGATTTATAGAAGGGGGTTACCTTCAATATTTACCGATTTTGTGGCAATATTTGGCAAATCTTTAGAGTCATGCCTCGGCCAAACTATTAGAGCTATCGACATGAATCCAACGCGAAAATCTTTCCCAAACCTTCCTCTTGAACACGTTAAGCGCCGCGATAGCAGAACGAAAAATCTGTCGCCGGTCCGTAGGGACCGACGAGGCCTGAACGAAAAGTCCAGCGCCGGTCCCTAGGGACGAAGATTTTAAACAGAGTCTAACAAATATAAATATTGTGTCTTTCTTTTCAGATGAATTCAAAGTGTATTTTTTTATAATCAATATTTAAGCATTAAAGAACATGTAGCAAGATAACAGATATCAATTGTCTCTTCTCTTCTGTAACATTTTTAATGATGAAGATGTTACAATAACTTTAGTTACAAAGAAAATGGTAGGGCAAGGGGTTAAGGCATTAACCGATCAGATTGCTTTCCTGGATTTTGAATGTTATTCTCTCGTTGTCAGGGAAGAGATTAGAAAATTCGTATCGGAACACGCAAGTGGAGAGAAATCGCGGCGCGTAGCGAGTCGAAAATTTTGCAGCCGAAAATGTAGCTTGCATGTACACGCGGGATTCGCGTCGACTGCGACGATCGTTTCTCGAGTCAACGGAGATACCGTGTTTACGGGGGCGCGCTCGATCAAATTGAATTATTTTCGAATTTCCGGGGAAAGTAGTCGCCCGGCTGGATTAAAAGCGACCCGCCGTTAAATTTCGCACGCGCGGTGGGATTAAACGAAATTATTTTATTCCCGGCGTGGCGAGAAGGAGGCGGGACACGCGAACGCGCGAACAGAGGTTCGCCAACGATAAAGCGCAATTACCACTATAAATTTGATTCCACCGGCGGAGGCATTTCCATGGAATTACGAATAAATCACCGCTCCGGACCCGTGATATTCTATTAATTTCAGGAACACCGCCGAGTGAATTATTGAGAGTCGATACACACCGATCCCGGTCGCGTCGCCGCGTTGCATCCCGAACGAATCTCAAATACAGCGAAGTCTCGTTAAATGCCACCTACTCTGCTCCGTAAAATTGCGAGGAAGAGATGCTTCGAAGCGTACCCATCGAGGAGTTTCGAGTTTTGCCTGGTACACGATAAAAGTAGGCTTCGAATCCGAGGTGGTTGCACTTAACGCGACATTACCGTAACGAAAATGCACGAAATCTTCGTCAACTTCGACGGTCTGTATCTCGGTAAGAAATCGTGATATTTCAAATTTTCAAGCGGCATTCACGACTTCGATACGTACGCGAAAAATCTGCTGCAGCATTTTTTGCTGGCAAATGCTTCGAAAATTGCATTTCCGGCATCGAAAGAAGGGAGGCCGCGAGTCATCGAACGCGCCGTAGAAAATGTCCACGGTACGCGCATCTTGTTCCACTTCCGTCGGTCTGTCATTAGTTTTTCTTTTTCTTTGATTGCCGCACCGGCCGATCCACGATTCGTTTCTTTTCGAGGGGAAACTCTTGCTTCGGAAACACCGGAATCAAAATGTAACTTGGAGAGTCTTCGAACAATTTTAAACAACAAACGAACAATTTTGAAAAATTGCTAATGATTAAATGGGATGGTACTCTGATCGGACTGCAGATTTCCGTGCATTTATGGCACGAAATAAATAGTATCTTTATCTTATTTCGATCCGAGGAGACCTTTCGATAAAACATGTTTCTTCTCGAAAATGATACTCGTTCGGACGCCTGTAACACCTTTGAAAAATTTTTTCTGAGGTTGGACCCGTCATAGATTCAAAGATCAGAGCTTCCCCTTTGCAAGGACGCTTCAAAAATTGATGTATGATTTTTTTTAGTTGTTTCATCGTCTTCCGAATGGAAGGTCTCCTGTTGCTGTCTTTACTATTAACTTCACGATCGGTGTTTCCGATCTTTGTCTCATAAAACGTTGAAAAAAAATCGCACATCAATTTTTGACACGTCGTTACAAAGAGGAGGTTACGATCTTCAAATCCATGGTAATTTCATCGACGAGAAAAATTTTTTAAAGATTTTGGAGACGGTTGAATTTGTTGCATTTTTCAGGAAGAAATGGGTCTTCGGTTTCTCATCTGCTACATCATGCTTGAACGTTTTAACAGAAAATGTATACGGCTGTGCGAAAGTAAAGGCTTCCACCTTTAAAATGAGTCCGGGCTCATGGTTGTATCTTTTATTTTTGCGAAATTATCGCAATTTAAATATCGTCAATTTTTCAATGGAAAAAGGTGTTCCATGTTGAATTCCTTCAAAGGATTAACTTCTGGATTCGACACTTCGTTGTCGAATTATCCATGAAAAACGCGGTCCAACCGGGGTGCGGCTGCATCGGACGAATCTCGGGCTGGCGAATTCGCGTTCTCTAAAGTCGTGCTCCAATCGGACCACGTTTTCCGTTAATTTCTCAAAAACCGAAGCCGCGCAGGTTTTCGCAAAGGATAAAATTTCCTGCAACTCCAAGAATTATCCGTTTCGAGTCACTCGAACGTCTCCGGACAGCTCGTACGGTACACACAACTTCGATACGCGTTCTACAAAAGCGCGTTCGGTCTCCCAGTCCGTTTCCCAAACGCAATCGTCAATTTCGACGATCGCGATCGAACGTTTGCGACGCGAACGGTTCTAAATGCTTCTAACGTTCTCACCGTTCGTTGTTCCCCGCGCACGATTCTCCCATAAACCCATAAAATCCGCAGTCTGGTTGGAAGACAAGGGGTTGAAGGTACTCACGGAGAACAGCCTCGCAGCGAGGCGCTGTTATCTCGAGACGGGAATCGGTGGTTGTAGCGCGTGCGCGAGGCAGATTTCGTTCACGTAACCTTGCAGATGGAATCGAGACCGGTCTTCGGGATTAGGATCCGAGTAGGTTCGTCGACCCCCGTCGCTCGACTGATTGCGAGAGAGGAGCCGCGTCTAGGAGGACGAAGGAAAAAAAAGAGAGTCGCGCGCTCATCGATCGGCGTTTTCGCCGTTTTCACCGTTTTCGCCGTTTTCGCCGTTTCGTTTGGCCGAGGGCGAACGCAACCGATCTCCGCGTGTCTCTCCGGTCCCAGTTCGCTGGATCTCGAGTCTCTCTGGAATCGATTTCACGGCGGATCCGGGGGTGTTCCGCAAACAAAAGAAACAATTGCCTCGTGGGCAGAGGGAGAGACAAAGAGAGAGAGAGGGGAGGAGGAGGAGGCTCTGCTCGTTGAAAAGCGATTCGCGGAAGCACGTAACGAGAGAGTTTTTATTATAGCGACTGTTCTTATCGGATTATCGGCTCGACTCGACCCGAGAATCGACGGCTATTGTCGCCGGTCGGTTTACGCGCCGACGGGGAAACGGTTTCGGAAAAGAAAATCGTTAGGGCTTCGGATTCCAGACCGGTCCGGATCGATTTCGGCCGATTTACATTCACGCGGCTCGTACGTGATCGGTGTATGCACCGACCCGTGAATGGGAAGAGAGCGTGTCGGGGGTGGGCAAAGGGTGGCGCTGGGGTTAAATGCACGTCCCCGTAAAGGGGTTGCTGGAGGACAACGGACGACGGACGATAGAGCGAGAGGAAGAGAGAGAAAGGGAGAAAGAGGGAGAACGTGCGGAGGGATGCTCCATAGAAAAACCGTTCGCTCGAGCACACGGCAAACAAGGACGGGAGAAAAACACCGTAGGATTTTTGTAGACGGTCGTCTGGCTCGAACGTGTACCAGACCATGAAGGCATCGTGCTTCGATCCCGCAACGACCGCTTCGCCGACGCGATCCAACTTCCCTGAGTCGTGAACGATTTTTCAAAAAACCGTCGACGCGTCCGACAAAAGCGATTAACGCTCGGCTTCCGGCCTGTAGAAGTAGCCGCCGATATACGGCGTCTTGGAAAAGTTACAAGAATCGAGCATTAAGCGAACAGCCCGAGAGAAAGCACCGTAGAATTTTTGTAAACGGTCCTGTGTCCGGCTCGATCGTTTCGCCGCTAACGATTTCATGTTTTCGAAAGCGTCGACGTCTTTCTGCAGATGCGAAAAACGCTGAAAACATTCGAACCACGAAAGCGACTCGTCGTCAAAACATTTTTCTAATTTCGATAATTGCAAAACGAAGATTCTACGAAGGTTCGTGCGAGCAGCGGGTGCAGGTTCGGCTTGTTAAATTGGCAAGGCGAACGCGAGGGTTGCATCTGGGATGTCGAGTGCAAAGGGTATCTAGAAAATGCCATCTCGTTTCGGCGTCTCTCGAGGACGCTGGGCCAGCTCGATCGCGCACGAAGCTCCGTCGGTTCTTAGATCATTCGCCCATTCTCGCACTATCGATTCCCGAGCGTTACATAAACCACCCCCGGCGTCGCAAAACCGAATTCTCTCGCGGATCCGTTCGAAGTCGAGTCGGGGGATGCACGAGGATCGCTCGCGCTCGAAAGGAACCGTGCAGCAGAATCGTCGAAGAAACGAGACGGGACGGGGCGAGACGAGGAAGAGACGAGGACGAGACGAGGACGAGACGAGGACGCTGCGTCGCGACGTCGGGAGCCGGCGAAGCCGACGGATCCGTCGGCGGTGCACGCGTCGATCCGCGCGCGTCTTGCGTTTCATTTGTAACGCATCGGGGCGAGCGAGCGTTACGGTCGCGAGAAGTTATCCGAAGAATTAAACTTAGCAGCGGCGATCGGCGCATGCACCCTGTCGGCATCGACGAACAGAGACACAGAGCCGACAGAATGGAAAATCCGAGGACGAGGGAAAAAGCGAGAGACCTAGGAACAGAGGGCGGGCGGAAGGGCGGCAGGAAGGGAGGAAGCGATAGACGGATAGGGAAAAGAAGCGACGTTCGAGGGAAAAGAAGAGAAGGGAAAGCGCGAGAGAGAGAAAGAGGAGAGAGAAAGAAAGAGAGCGAGAGGGACACGGTTCCACGCGCTGGAGTAAGGTCGGAGAGGGGTTGAAAGGGGTAACGAGAACGCGTCCGACGAAGAGGGGAGGAAACGCGCGCGTTCTACGGAGCAGGACGGAAGAGGGAAATGCACGAGAGAGGCCACGGTTCGCGGAGGAGGGTGGGAGGACAAAGAGGAACGAAGACGGATAGGGAAGGGGAACGAGGGGGGAGGAGAGAGAGAAGGAGAAAGAGAGCGCGACGGAGAGCGTCGAAGAGAGAAAGAGAAAGAGAAAGAGGGTGAGAGGGAGGAGGTTGGAGCGGAAGAGAAAGAAGAGACCGAGAGCGGTAGCACGGCAGGGTGGGTGAGGTAGGTTGCTCGAGGGGCAGGGGAACCGGGGGGATGGCCAGAGGTAGGGAAAGAGAGAGAGAGAAAGGGTGGGAGGGGGAGGGAGAACCTCTGGCAACGGGTCGATCGAAAGCGCAGCGCAGAGAAATGCACCACCTCTGCTCTGGTCTGGCAGCTTTGCTGGCACACCACCGCGTTCCGCGTTCGATCGAGAGAGACCGAGCGAAAGAGAAACGGAGAACGAGGTAGCGTAGAGGGAGCGAAAGAGCGAGACGGTGAAACCGAGCGAGAGAAAGAGGGAGAGGGAGAGAAAGAGAAAGAGAGAGAGACAGAGAGAGGGAGAGGGATAGCCAGCGACCAATACCGACGCAGGGGGAGGACGACGAGCCAAGCCGACTCGCGTTGGGCTAGGTCAGGTCTACCCGAGTTCCACACACTGCTCTCTGCGTGTGCCATCGCAAAGAGTAGACCCCGAAGGCGGAGACCACCCTCGAAAAAAAGGGTTGAAACGCGGACGGTGCTCGCGCGGGGATAACGCGTGTCCGGTTTGTAGCCGTCGCGGTTTAGACGCGTATCGTGCGCGCCGGTTGATACGCGCGAACGTGCAACGTATTCCGCGACTGGTGCTCCACGGAAATTCCGCGTCGCCAGCGAGCGAGTTTTGTCCCGACGTTATCGGGCGCGAAGCGTGGTGGAACCGTCGTTTGGTTCGAGACCGTGGCAAACAGCCTGGAAAACGGCGCGTCTCTTCGTCGATCGTCGATCAACGCCGACGCGACGACGATTCTGTTACCGATTCCGCCGTTTCCGGTACAGCTCGCGAGACCCGATCGACCGACCGACCGGCTCTCTCTCTTTCTCACCCCCGTCCGAGTTCGAGCGGTTTCCCGTCCCGGTTGTTACACCTGGGAAAGTAAAATAGGACCGTAGGAGGGGGTGCGAGACGGAAAGAGGCGAAGCACGTCCGAGTGGTTGGTTCTCTCGCGCGTGTGCTCGCGTGCCTGCTTGCTGCTGCCTGCTTGGCCTGCTTGGCCTGCGTGTGTGTGTGCGCGAGTGTGTTTCTTTCGAGAAGAGAAGGAGAGTGGTGAGAGAAGAAGTAAAAGAAGAAGACGAAGAAGAAGGAAAAGACGCGTGTGCCACCCCGCACGACTTCGTCCACGAGCGTCCGAGGAATCTTCGCGCGATCGTTTCCGTGCGATCTTCGCGAGCGAGATCTCGACGACGAAACGCCGCGAGTCCCGTCGATTCTTCTAGAGGAGCGATCCTCGCGGAGCAGGATCGAGGGGTGCGATCGCAGCGAGTCCTTCCGAGCATAGTTGTTGACAAACAACGAGAACCGACAGAGAGTGCGAGTGGTCGATCGAGAGTCGGGTGCAACGGCAGCACCGATCCCAACAACTTCTTTTCCTCGATGTCCTGATAATCGATAAGCGTCCGTATAGGTGGCAGAGGACCGCCTAGGTCGGCAGCGATCGGCCTTATCGACGTCGCGAGGGAGTCGGAGAGATTTCGCCTTGGCTTCGGACATTTTCAAATAAATGTTGAACAACACCGGCGCGTTTCGTCCCTCGACGCGAGGCCGCTGCACCTCCGGGCTCCCGAGTCTGCCCAGAGTCGTCGGGATGCCGATCTCCCTTAAGAATCACAGGATCACGTAAAAGACACCGGCCGACAGGAGTGTCCAGTCTCTCCTCCTATACCGAGCAGACACGCCGTTCCGAGCGTGAACCGAAACGCGATCGAGCACAGGCCGGGGGACAGGCCAGGGGACAGGGCAGGGATCGCAGGAGATTCCTTCGTCGACTAGCAGGTCGCGAACCGATGCGTCAAAAGGCGTGAGTACTGTGCCTAACGGTGCACCGAACTCGCATCGATCACCGATAACGTCGTCGGGATCGTCACTTCCTTCGAATTTGGTTCCTCGAACTTCCATCTCGATCTCGATCTCGAGGCGGCGGTTCTCCGCCGATTAGGGTTTACCTAGGAAACGAGTAGGCTCGTTCACCAAAAAAGTTGGTGCATCGTTCGCCGCGTTATAGGGATCCCAAACGGCTCGATCGTCGCCGAGCAGGAACATTGATCGGCGGAACACCGTCGATGCGTTTTGCAAAGACGCGAGAAAGAAAGGGAACGCGTCCTAAGGGCAAAGAGAACGAGAGAGGAAGAGAGAGAGTGCTAGAGAAAGAGAGAGAATTAGAGAAGGAGAGAACGAGAGAGAGAGCGAGACAGAGGATGGGAGGGACGAGGAACGACGCTTCTCGTCGTTCGCGGAAAAGAACGTCGAGACTCGAGAGAGCGCAAGGAAAAAGATCCGTTGTGCGAAAGGGTTGAAAGAGCGGAGGGCGGGGGCAGGAGCAAGACAAAAAGTTACGCGAAAAGTTAACGAATAGTGAACGGGCTGATAGTGCGCGATTTCCACGGAAATGGAAATTCAACGAGTAGCGAAAACCCCCGACCGCGCGCGCGGGCGTACGGGGTCGCGAGGGGTTGAAAGGGGGATGAAACGGGGCGAAAGGGAGGGTGGTTGGGCGGGCGGGGGTGGGGGAGGACTTCGGAGTTTATGCCCCGTCCTCGGCCCCCTCCCTCTCGCCCCTGCAGTCGATCAATGCGTGGACGGGTTTCACTTTCGCGGTGTTAAAGTGTTGCACCGCCGCCGATTCACGGGGAAGAAAAAAAATGCGATTTTTCGCGCAGCACGTGACCGCGTCTCAATGGGACGCGGTTCCAGAGGAACGTTCTTCTTTTTTCCTGGTTTTCTTTATTTTTTCTGCGGCAAGCCGCGGCGACGTTTCCGGCAGCGTTCTTTCTCCCTTGTTCGCGAAACGAAAGATCGTCGTCGGCGGAGGCGCGTCGTCGAGGGACAATTTCGAAACGTTTCGAGGGTTATCGATCGCATCGATTCGCGAGGGAATCGAAACTATTTATAACGAGCGGGTCTCGCGGCGGTCGTCGTTACGCGCTCTGTGCCATCTAAGAATACGTCGCGATTTCCGCGTTTTCTTTCTGCACGCGGCGATGATCGACGCCGACACGCGGACGAGCGAGAGAGATCGCGACCGCTATCGTCGACGACCCTCGCGAATCCGCGAAACAGCCTGCGTCTTTCTTCTCTACCTCTCTTTCTCCCTTTCTCTCTGTTTCTCTTTGTTCGATCTACGCGTACCCAATCTTGTTGTTCAACGGAACAAGCGAGAAAGTCGATCGAAGACGCGCGCGCCGGGACTAGAACGTAACGGCGCCTGGATATGTGCTAAACTTTTAGTAAACAACTCGTGGTTATAACGGTACCTAGATGCGTATCGAATCGCCGGGTTCCCCGAGTCGTACGGTCGAACAACCGCGCCGGTCGATCGCGAACTTTGCTCGGTACACCGCCGCTTCGCAAAGAGCATACACGTAGGCACGCATCGCTTTTCTCTTGCGGCGTTTCTTCCGTTTTTAGCCGGCGCCGTAGACCGGAGTCCAACGAACCCAAACTAACGTCGCTTTATTTTTTCTTCTGTGTTTCTGTGCAGTGAAGGATGGAGGCCAGCGAGTGGGATCACGCGACCTTGAGGGAAGAGGAATTCGAGCAGCATGCCGTGTATCTGGTACCGGACGTGGGGGCGTCGCCAGGCGACGCGAACCGCGCGGAAGCGTCCCTGCCGAGAAATTTGGTCCTCAAGCCTTCGCAGGCCCTCCACGATGTACGTTCCTCCGCCAAAGAATCATTTCTCGAGACCTCCTCGGTGAGAGTCGCGAGACCCTCTGTATACGCACACGCACACGCATACGTACACACCACACACGCTCACAAGCATGAATCTTACTTTTTCTCGATCGATTCCACGGCTCGATCGCGGATCACCGTCCACCGGAAACCTTTGGAAAATTGTTTTGCTCGCGTCGGTCAAGTTGAACGATTCGGATACCGATCCGGCCGACGAGCTAATTAACTTAGCCAGCGTCGTGACCTACAGTCCGAGTCAATCGTCACACTTTCCTCGGTGACAGGAATCGAGCGAGAAAGAGACGGCAAGACGGTTGCACGATCCTAGCACGCGTCGCTCGCCCGTAACCGATATACACCCGATACAAGCTGTCGGTTCAAAGTCCGCGATTTTCCAGTCGATATTTCACTCGAAACCGTCGGCTTTCCATTGACGTTGCCATTATCAAACGAACATTTTCGAAATTATACGCGCATTTGATTCGAAGGACGTCCGCTTGGAACCGAATCCTTCCTGCAACGTAGGATCCTTCTCAAAATTGTACACGCTCGTTGAAAGATTGCGAAAACGTTCATGGGAACCGGAAGAGGGTGCAAGAGTTCGATGCAGTCCTTA